>CM037783.1:41017378-41031943 GCA_021229015.1 Solen grandis | reverse complement strand
GAGGGGTGAGAGAGAAACTATGCTAAGTGCATATAAATATATAAGCACTTAGCATAGTTTCGCTCTCATCCCTCGATATTGAAAAAAAAATCAACATCTTTAGCAATATTTAGCATTCTGGTAAGTATTAAATTTTCGAGTAGACGTTCACGGAACGCAACCCTTCAAAAATATTTTCCTTCAATATGAAAATTTGGGCAATAAAACTTATCTTTCCCTGAAAATTGCTATTGTTTATAACGATGCATATAATAGATAAAGAAATAATGAAAACTCATCTACTCATAATTTAAGCTGTTTAGAACGGTTTATAAATATTAACCAGGCACTCGTATGTCACTAATCAAAAGACACACATATGAATATAATGTATTTAATCTATTAAATGTATTTAATCTATTATCTGATACATGAACATCATTAATTCATATTCAAATCATGTTATTTTATCAATTTAACGTGTGTATATTGGAAATTATACATATAGTATCTTATAGGGCTGTCCCAGTAAATCGTAGAATAACATAATTTTTATTAAATTTGGATGCATTTTCCTTAATTTCTGGCAGACGTTTGATATATCAATTTTACATAAGATCTCAAAAATAGCATCAATATATCTATAAGCAAAATGGATTTTCATGAATATAAATAATGTTAGGTATTGTCGCACGACGCACGCTAACATCAAGTATCGAACGACGTCGTTACATCACTGACGGTTTACATTTTCAGAAAACAACCCCCTTTACACGATATCCTGCTCTTTCATATATGTCTAAAATCAACAACAACAACAATAACAAAAACAAAACAAAACTGTCTGAATCTATCATCTACTCATCATTAAATTGTTTGGAAAATTATCTAAGTCTATTTTCCAAAAATACTTGAAAAATGTTCCCATAGTGTTTTATTCATCAGAACCCAGTGTTTCCATGGTAACCGTTTCAGGATATTGCAAAGCATAACTGAAATAATTTTTTTAAAAAATCCAAAAACACTAGTTTACAGGAATATCAATATTTTATTACATCCTTATTACTCATTTCAAAATCGTTTAAATCACTCGAAATTGTTTATTGGTATAACTTAGTACTAATTTCCTATTTACTATATACATTTCGTTACATACGCTATTGTTATGTTATGTTATCGCCTATGTTTTTAACACATAAATAATTGTTCTTTTTTAAAACTGAATTTAAGACTACAGCATATTCTCTATTACCATTATAGAATATTGAATAGAAGTTAATCCAGATCATTCAAGTCACTACGCCTAATCATTAACATATCATAGTTCTGGTATAAATACGTCAGCGCAATCGATATACAAGGCATTTTTGAAAAAGTATCAAGGGGACATGATGGTTAGAAGCCGTTGGAATATCAATACAGTTGCAAGTTTGCTACTTTGCTTTTGGACTAGCACATCTAAGGGGATTATACCAGACAATGAAACTGTATTCAACATCATTATGTCTGGCCTGGCAGAGTATTGTCCACTTGGAAATGTGTGCTATCCAGAAACACCACCATTTTACCATTTTGGACAAAAGCCCTGTTGCAAAAGTAAGTTTCGCTTTTTTTCCAAACGATTACTGAGATATAAATTTTAGAGGCTGTAATGAAAGGAATTTAAATATGTAAAATATACATTGTAGCTTTTATTCTTTGGTCAAGTGTGAAAGAGATACATAGATGGCAAGACAGGTCGGTTTTATATTATGTATAAACAAGTTACCGTGTTTTCCTCGATCTTTGACTAAATAACTGTGCATTTAGCTATTAATTTTAAAATGCGTTTTCTTTCTTCATGGAAGAATTGGTCAATTTATTGACGAGTCCTGAGTATATGTGGAATTACAAAATAGTATGGCTGAAACTCGAGTGATGTCATTATAATTATGTTTCTTTAAGTACCAGAACAAGAAACAGAATCATTGTCCCTGTGATGTAATATACATACTGTAGAATCATTAATTTTCGTTGACATTAAATTTAGTGGAATCGGTAATAAGGTCAATTTCTTTGGTACATATATTCATGGGTTCATGATTAAAAAAAACCCCTGAGGTCTATTAAATAAACAGTTTTTCGTGGAGCTTAATACTCGTGGTTAAAGTCATCAACGAAATCAACGAAAATTAGTCCCCCACAAACAGTAATGATTCTACAGTATATAAAGACTTTCATGAAGGTTTGTATTTGTTTCGTTGATAGAGTACATTGCCTTGATGCTAGATTGTAAATTTGTTTCATGTTTTAGCTTGTAGCTGCAGAGCCGACTGCAATGATGACAATGATTGCTGCTTTCCTCCTGGGAACATCAATGGTCGTTTCATACAACCTAAAGGTCAATGTCTCAACCCTCGCTTACCCTATGACGAAGAAGGTTTGACCGACAAACACTTCTTCATGGTGGACCGATGTCCAGATTCTTCTGGGAAAAATGAAAACGAAATTGCTTGTGGTAATGTGACCGTCTCGGAATGGGGAAGTATCTACGCTATATATTCACCAGAAAAAGATGCTACTTTCAAAAACCCTGTCTGTGCTGCATGTCATCAAGTTACAGACGGCGTACCATGGATTCAAGAACTAATCTGCAGTATACGCGGAGACAGGGTCACTTTAGGAGATCTACTTCTTTCACTGAAACATCAATCTCGGTTTAAGAATTCTTGTTTCTTACGATTCAATCCCCCCATCCATTATACATCTAAAATTACCGAATGCTTCGAACATGTTATAGACAGATGCCATAATGAGTATTTTGTAGTCCCGCCATATCTAAATCAGACAAAGGAAGAGATAGAGGTAGCATGTGCCAGTGGCCTGTTTTCTCCAGTTATCAATCATAATGTTTATGCCAACGTGTTCTGCGTTATTTGTAACACAGGTCATCCATTTAAAAACATATATTGTGACCAAGGTGATAAAATAACACCCGTCACCGAATATAAGATGGTTATTGACACGAAGAGGTCGGAAATATTAAAAAGCGAACAGCAAGCTGCGGTGAAGGATAGAGCCCGTCTAGTATGTCCGACTGACCCAAGGATTCAGGTGTGTGAAGCATAGCGTGTTATTTCTGCGGGTTTAATATTTTACGGTTTTGCCTAAAAAGGGGGTTAGATATTTTTCACAGATTAGTTTTCTGCAATTTCTGAACCCGTGAAGAATTTCTGCGCTTGCTTACCTTGCTTAGGAAAAATGTATAATTCAAGTTATTACCGGACATTTTCCTTTCACTCAAGGGAGATTACTCTGTGGTACATCCCATATACTCTATTACCATACAGCACAGAGAAATCATCAATTTTACATTGACTGGTTGTATCGTCTTGTATATTCTTGTTGATATAGAAACAGAAACACAGTCATATCGTATTTAATTGATACACAGTCATATCGTATTTAATTGATACATAGGGAAATGAGTCTTATCCTGGGTATATTTTTCTACTGCTAGTTAATTTCCACGAATTAAATTTCTAAGGTTTTGATTTTATCCGCAGAATAACAGAAAATACCCGTAGAAATAACCCGCTATACCGTATTTGATTTTAAGTACTACGGCTTAAGTCTATTCGAGGTAAATACCTATAGAATATCCAGTTCTGATAAACAGGATTGAATTTAAAAAATCGTTTCGTTAACCAGCTAGACTTTAAAGAATAAACTCTATGTCGAACTATTTTTCTACGAAAGCTTTCATAGGAAATTAAGATGCATGAATTCATGAAAAACGGATGGATGATACTTATGTTTTATAGCGTTACAATTCACACATTTTAGACCTGGATAAAACAAAATGTCAGTTTTTTTATCCAAGAGTACACATATATTTAGTTAGAATTAAATAATTTAAGATGTTTGGTAAATAAGCATTTTATGCCTTATGTCTTTATTTCGGAGAAGCTGCCTAACCTTCCTATTTACCTGCTTAATGATGATGGCACAAGTCAATACTAAATGAATATTTGAACGATTTTTACCAATACACTTACATAAAAAATGCACAATTGTTTGTTTAGTCCGCTTCATTATATCAATGTTTAATCCAATTTTGGTCGAGAGGACGCAGTTGTCTATGTTTTAATTTGAATCGATTCACAGTTGAATTGTACATTATATAACAATTCTGCATTCTCCATTATTTAAATCCACATCAGCGCCGCATATCTGAGTAAAATATGTTTCTTTTTAATAAAAATAACTTTTGTTCTTGTTCTCCTGCAAGTATAATAACTGACTCTAATTAAACATAGAATTTTTCAGAACTTTATTTAATGTGTGCCTGATCGGCCGGTATAAACAGTATTATGACACCCGTTGAATAACGACCCTTTGGTCAATAAATTATAGAAAATTATAGAAAAAAAAGACTCCCTTTCTGTTAAATAATGACTCTCATAAAATACTAACTAACCCATAGAATATGTCACCGTAGTTCATAGAAAGAAGGACTAAAGGGTCATTATTAATTATACAGAACCGTGCAGTCAAATGACCATGAAGGATATATTTGACCCATCAACATAGACAATGGGCCCCCTAGTCGATAACTTATGTAATATACAGATTCCCCTACCTGAAGCATTGGACACTGAGATAAACTGCTTCATACAATATTATCTATATTTCTGTACATTTGTTTTTTATGCCCAGTCATTTATTTTGCAAGGGGGCATAAGGAATTAGACATATATGTGTGTTTGTACTTTCGTCGTTCGTATGTGTGTTCGAAACATACCTCCTGAACATTAGATATTCTTCGTCATGAGATATTATGGAAGAAGGCCTCTTCAAATTTTCATATTTCTGAGATATTGACTTTGACCATCAATCGTTAATTTCTAGCTATTTCTGTCATAAAGCATTTTTAGTACTCAAGTGTTACTGTGTGAGTGCATCTTTGAGCAAGTATTATCAAACACCCTTTCCTAATACGCTGACCTTGGCTTTTACTCAAATTTATCAAAAATCATGTGCCGCTATATTAAAAAGTTTTTACTAAGCGTCAGTGAAGTCATTGGAGTAATCATGATAAGGGTAATAACTCAAAATTCAGTTTTGCTTGAATTATTCCCCTTTCAGTCTTAAAAGTTAAATGAAAAGGATTTTAATATATTCTGCAATTCTGAACTCACAGAATCTTTACACAAATGCTGTTGGCAATTAGAGAAATCTTATAAATGATTAAATATCAAATTTTATACATGCATTTTTATTTTTCAGAACACTTCATCTGTATGTCATGAAGTTCTATGTCCATTAGGGAAGATAAAAGATGACAATGGAGACTGCAAACATATATTCAAGGCATGGAAAATGGAGACTTACATCGTTGGCTTACAACTTACACTACCACAACCTAAGCTTATTACAGAGTTTCAGGGCTGTCTCGGAGGGGAAATCTGGCGACCTGACAAAGTACCATGCTTTTTTGCAGCAGTTCCAGATAAATGGTCAACACTGGTTCGTATCTTTCTACAAGCTGATGATGAGAGCTATGAGCTTATTAAGCATATCATTGTAGATGTTGTATTCAAACCAGACACCGTCAAACCAGGAACTATTATCAAGGAACTAAATGAATTTCTCTCTGCAGAATGGGCATTATTTACTATAGGTCAGTTAATTTCTATAAAGCCTACTCTAGTAAAGTTTGAATTAAATGCGCAATCAAACTTGAGATGTTTTGTGGAACCATCAATGACGGACGGGATTGGGTTAGACTTTGCAGAATTTTTTATGACAATTTACATTAATGATGCATTTAATGGCGCCTATCCCCGTCTAACCAAATTGCTTCTTTGTGAACAAATTATCTTGAATCAAAGAGAGTTTGCCTTGTTTAGCCTTGACCAGATACTTTTCAACAAGCTTGACAGGTCGTTCTATTTTCAATTTGAATTCGTCTTATTTTTAAATGAAGACGGGGAGCAAAATGCTCGTATCTGTATTAATGACACATGGCTATTTCTAATGAATAAATCGCATATTTCGAGTGCACAAAATAGTTACTTAATGCCATTGTTAATTATGGTCATCAACAGTTTTGTATGTCTTTATTAAATGGTCAAGCACCCCAACAGGATTAGTACAATGTGCATTTACTCATCAGACATTATTTTGGAAATAAAACAAAAAAATATAAACATAATGCAGGTCATAATGACACATTCTTAACAGCTGACATACATATTAGGAAGACATCGGGGTTATTGTGAAGAAAACAGTTAAGTTTTTGATTTACATTTGTTTCATTTCCAACTAGTTCTTTGCGTTTTAATTGGTCGAATCGCGTTTACGTGGTGACCCCTTATATTTCCATGTAGTAATTATAGTGGTTATTTTTAAATGTAAGGAATTATATGATGTCTACCAGCTTTACACTTAGCATGTGGAAACTGGAAAGAAGGGTTATGGTTTGGGCACGCTTATATAGTTGCATCTCCTGCAAGAGATATATGATTGCGCGCTACGAAATAGTCTGAGAATCTGTACCTTTGTACTGGATAAAAGGGTTTAATCTTAAACGTTTAATTATTCACTCGCAATTCGTTTTTTCCGAACATAATGTTGCATAGGAAAAACAGTCACGAATAGTCCTAGTCACGAATGATCGAGAATGTTTGAAATAAATAAAATTTGTTATTCGGGGTTTACAGGGTCATTTTTTCCCTTTACTTTGTTTTTTGTTAGTTATCCAGATAGTACAAAATGATAACCACTTCTTTCCCCTTATCTAGCCAAAATGAGTTAAAGATAACATTTTTATCTTACATTTTATTTGAGTATTTAAAAAAATGTGTTTTGTATATGTTGGTGGCGTTGTTTGTGCTAAATGTATGTGCAATTTGACACTAATTTGCTATAATTAAAAAGCTATAACAGTTATACCTATCATTTTACGAGCAGGGAGGTTATAAAATAACAAGGCAGTAGTAATATTTATGAGGCATGATTTGCTACATTACTTGCTTATAAACAATGTTTTTAATTAATAAACAGATATCATCAGAACGTGTGTATTTCAAAGTGTCTTTCTTTCTTTTTTTTAAGTTTGAAGTTTTTACCTCTTGTTATTAATTGCCATGCTATTAATCAGATTTCTATTCCCATCAATTATTCACCATAGTTATATATAAACACCGATACCTGTTGGATGCAAAGTCATGTTTTATTTCTTCAGGGCAGAACAATAAGAAATGAACACAAATATGTGACAGAACATGCCCTAGCATTATAGTATTCTATCATAGCCAAGGGTTTTAAACCTTCCATAGTCCCTTAACTAAGAGCTGGCTTTTTGAATATTGGTAGACGCAAACTGACCGAGGTAAGCTTACGCTTAGAACTCATGATTGAGACTTAGAAATATTAATGTATTGGTAAAAATTATATATAATGATGTCGGTAATTTATTGTTTAGCTGACTTTGAGATAAATGAAAAATCCGGGTGACTGACATATGCAATACGGCAAAATTGTGATATTTCAAGGACCGAAGTACAAAACCCTTCGGACTATTGCAAGACTCGGACAATCGAGGAGATATTTTGTGTAGTTAGTTGCATGGACATGAATTAAGCATGTATCACGAATGGGACTTTATCTCGGTATATGCATGGTAGTCGGACTACTGCTGTTCGGAATATCGCCATATCACCAGCAGCAGTGAGGTGCTGGGTGATGTTTAGTCAGCTGCTAAGGATGCCCTTATCGATTGTATATATTACAAGCATACATCACTAACAAAATATGATCATATTTGTTATATTGGCAATAATGTTTGGCTGCGAATTCTTAAATAAGTATGGTTTATTCCCGGATTCTTAATAAAAATAAATATTATTTCATGCATTTAGCAAAAACAGGAATAAGTAAAAATAAAATATAAATAATTTCAGGCTGTGCTCGTTTATTGAATATCTAGAAGGAAAATACATTTGGTCAATGGTCATAAGTTCAAAGACAGATGGTATGCTGATTTTTTTCTGTTTTTCTTTCATCGTTCAGTCCATAAGAACTGAAAAATAGACCAAATAACAGACATAAATACTAAGCACTATAAACAAAATCACTGTGTTACGCAAAATAAACATTCACGTATAAAATACACTAAACCTAAATGATCATATTAATCTTCATGGAATTTGATTTGACTCGTTATTATACGTTTTATACGGTTTACCATCGTTACAACAGTCAATTTAACTATATTTATCGTTTAAGTGATAATAAGGTTATGATGGTTATGTGATAAAATAATTAATTAATTAATTAATTAATTAATTAATTACCTATAAACGTTGAGTTTGATATAACTAGCACTGTTTTAATAAAGACAATTTAAATATTAAATCATTATAAATATTGTTGATCGTATTTACGTTCATACGTTAAGTCACTATAGAAGAATTCATAAAAAATCTTAAATTATGATAATTCATCATATTCAACATGAGCAAAACAATAAAATATTGAACATTAACAATCAATGAAATAACAATCTCCACTTAAATAATACCCATGGGTGCCCTTTAATCAGAGGTCAATTGCTATAATAATGCAGTACAAGGTATTCAGCCACTGGCCTTTGTTCACAGGTTGGCTGCTATTTAAAGATGTCCACTAATACTGATATAACTTTATTACTAATGCAGAGAAAAACTATAACTGACTAGCATGAAACTGACTGATAAAAATGATTTTAGCAATATAACAGAACTGCAACCTATGACAGTTTATAATCAAAGAATGACAATTCCTCTTGTCTCTTAAACAGGCGGTTGAACTTATTTTTTATCAAATACCAAATAAATGTAAAACTGTTACTTACACTCTTGGTAGACATACCACTAATATGCTTTGGTTCAGTTGATAAACCATTGGAAAATAATATATTCTAATGTATGCTAAAAATATTAGAAATACTTCAATGGCTGTAGATGCTGCGGTTGGAACCAAAAAGGCTTAACACAGGCGTGCGTTCAGTATGCCAAACCGTATGCAACCGGTCGCTTATAGTCAGCCATGGAGTTGTCTTAAGGCCCGGTCCCACTGCACTTACGGATGCAAAGAGGATGTAAAACGTAAAAAAACCTTTGCCATCCGTTGGAAAACGCTATGCATCCGTTGTGTACTTATTGCATACGTGTTTCATACGCTCTATCCATCGAGAGTCCGTCCATCGTGATTTCATCCGCGCAAAAAGTTTTGAGCTGCACAAAACTTTTAGAACGGATGAACTTTCCGCCGTGTACGATTTAAATCCGCAACATGTACGAGCAACAAACGTTCTATGTCCGTTATCATCCGTTAAATGTCCGCTGTATCCTCTCCGCATCCTATGTGCATCCTCGCAACTCACATCCGCTGCTGCTGAAAAAGGAAAGAGGGGGTAAAGATAGGGTACATGGAACGTCTATACATCGTTAGTAGCACGGAAATAGAAAGGATGTAAGCGTAGGCATCTCGTATACAAAGTATTCAAAACGGACAAAGCGTCTGTATCTGGGATGTATCTCGTATATTTAGGTTGTCATCCAGTTCCATCCGCTTTCATCCGCCAGGCTTCCCATGAATGTTCGTTTAACATCCCCGCTACATACTACCCACATCCGTTCTTTTCCGCTCGGTTTTCCTCAAATTTTCGCCATTTTTATCCATTTCTAGAGCGGATGAAAACGGATGGAGCCACCCCTAAAATTTTTCACGTCCGCTGTATACTTTTTGCATACGTTTTCTGTCCATCGGCCAGTGGGACCGGGCCTTTAGGTCCTCACGTGTACCTTATACTGTACATAGGAGTACGTGTTTATCGTGGTTAAGGATACTAAAACAATTTCAAAGCTTATTGTAAGCGTACGGTTGCATACGGTTTGGCATACTGAACGCAAGCCAGATGTTATGAATGGTCATGCGTTTAAAGCATTTAAGGAAAGAATTTAGAAAGAATGTCTACTTGTTCTCCTGACCAAGCTGTATGTTTATGTATACGTTTGTAATTTGTTCGTTTGATGGTTTCATTTGTTGTTTTTCTCAACCGGATATGTTTAATAGAGCAGACTTTCTCTTTCTCCTTCGGACCCTTAACCTTTCGTAATGTAATTACAATAAAAAAGTCATTTTAAAAATAAATAATAATAAAAAAAAAAAAACCTTAACGCTGACATTTACATCTGTTTCCCGGTCTTGGCAGATTAAAAGTTGTTGTACATTTTTTTTTTATTTATTTGCTTTTGTCGTATTTGTTTTTGTTTTGCATATATAGTTGTTGGTCAGTGTTTCATTTCCTTGTTGTAATAAACTTGATATATTTTCTTTATTTCTTTACAAATAACCAATGTTTCATTTTAAATATTATTTTGTTCAACGGATTTTGATAAGAAATTATGTAATAAATGTGTTCAACAATTTTAGAAACGCAAAATGTATTTCCAAAATAAATATATCAAGTCGTCCAATGTTATGTGTCTGATATACATTGTTGTTGTTGTTGTTGTATTGGTGTTTACCGTCACTGCGATAGTATTTCAATCATATAGCGACGTCCAGCTAATTACAGGTGGAGGAAGACAGAACAGAACAGAACATATTTTATTTGATTTGTACATAGTACAACATCATAAATAACATCAACATTCAACAGTATACAATAGTCTAGTTATTAATAAATATATCATAAATTCTTTTTCCAGAACATCACGTGAACAAGTAATCAAAGTCGATTTTTAACTAAGAGGATGAACTAAGTGTCATAAGACAAACTTATGCGTAAAGAAAATGCAGATTTCAAATATTTAGCAAGATTTAAAAGTGTATCAACATTTTTTGTTTGAAGTAATTCTAAAAATTTAAACATACTAGGTCTAAAACTTATCAATAAATTTCTTTCTTAAATTTAGAAAACATGGGCATTTAATAATAAAGTGATATTCATCCTCAATGTCGTTACTTCTGCAAAATATACAAAATCTTTCTGAACGAGGAATTCTGTTTCTACCATAGCAACCAGTTTGAATATGTAAACTATGTGATGAAAATCTTAATCTACAAATATAATTTCTTAAGTCATAAGGTAAAACATTCAAATAGCCTTCACCAAATTTTTTTAAGTATCAATCAAACGTTGTTTAAACATATTAATAAAATATTTTTCATTCAAAACAGTTTGTTGGTCCCATATATATGCAAAACCATTTTTATATAACATTTCTTTTACATTTAATAACCAACTCTTTTTACCCAATTCACAATCATTTAATGAAACATTGTACACAGTTTTTAATAATATATTTTCAGTATTTAACAATTTACACCAATATTTTAAAGTTCATATATATCTAGAAATATATAATGGATAACGTCCAAGTTCTCCATACACACCAATGTTAGGGGTAGTATTTTTTACATTAAGTATTGATTTACAAAATTTTAAATGTATACGTTCTATTTCTTTTGATTTACTATATCCCCAAATTTCTGATGCGTATCCGAGTATAGAACCAACAAAAGAGTCAAATAATTGACATAATAATTTAGGTTTTAATTTAAACTTTTTACAATTTATCAATAATACATTTAAGGCTTTTAATGCTTTTCCAACAATGTGTTCTTGATTACGTGCAAAATTCCCTGTATAATTAAAGACAGTCCCCAAATAATTAAAATCATTAACTATTTCTATTTCTTTGCTTTGAAAATCAAATTTTTCATTTTGATATAATTTACCCCTTTTTCTAAAAACAATAACCTTAGTTTTTTTAGTATTAACTTCCAAACTCCATTTTTTACAATAAGTATGCAAAAGGTCAAGACTTTTTTGTAGTTTTTCCGGTGAATCATCAACAATTACCATATCATCTGCAAATAATAAAAGAATTAGAACAATATCATCAATATTCAATCCAGATGAGATATCATTTTGTAAAAACAATTCAAGGTCTTCTAAATAAAGGGAGAACACTATCGGGGAAATTATCTCCCCTTGCCGTAACCCAACAGAATATTCAAAGAACTCCGAATAACTATTACATGCTCGTACACACGACTTCACTTTATTATACATATCTTTTACAACTCTTAAAACCTTCCCCCCTATACCTTCTCTATATAACTTCAACCACAATCCATTCCTATACACACTATCAAAGGCCTTTTTAAAATCAACAAATACACAGTACAACCGTTTATTTTCATTTAAATATTTCTGTACTAAAGTATGTAATATAAACAATGCATCCACAGTAGACACCGAGTACACAGAGGTACCCGGGTAGAACCACCGACCTACCGCAAGCCAGCCGGAAGGCTTCCTCACATGAAAAATCCGAAGTCCCTACCGGGATTCAAACCCACAGCGGTGAGGGGCTGAGAGATTTGTAGTCCACGACTGAAACGCCACGGCGGCCCAGATATACATTGTACATACAATGATTAGTTTCATTTGTTGCGTAATATGAAGTGTGTTTGCCGGGGCCGATGAAGAATATGCAGTTTAACCAATCTAAAGATGAATTTAGAAAAAATGTCAATGACGTTTTATTTTTTCAAAATAAATACAAATTACTGAAAATAGAAAAAATAACATCACAACACGTTCAAGCAACAACAAACGTATACGCAATAAGGAAGGCTAAATAGAAAAAAGATTATGGTATACTTAAAGATTAAATTCCTATCTTATATAAATACTACAGCATAACTGCGATAATCCGAGGACGGATAGGAACACCTTAAATGCTGAAACTCTCAGAATCGTGAGGTTCGGGAAAGTGTGGGTATGTTCTCATTTCCACGTCTGTTTTTCTGCCTACGGTCTGTGAATATAAGGCATGTTGCTCGGGAAATTGCTTCTAAGAGTGTCACAAGTTATATGTAACAATGTTCTCCTGTTTCGGCATGTAAGAGAAATATTTGTATTGTAGATAAAAAATATTGTAAATGAAGTTGTTTCTTATGAATGTACCACTGTATTTTGAATTCATGTATATTCGTATTAAAAATAATACGATTGTGTTAAAAAGAACAAACAAAAGGCTTTCTTTATTATTTTTTTTTAGTGTCAAATTTACAATTAACATATATTCAGAATGTCGCATAAAAAGCAAATGCTTGTTCAGTTTTGCACAAACTTAAACAAATTATTTATCACCTACGTAAATATAATCAGGACTAAAGTAAACTCAAAACACTCAGTAGGATTGGCGAATCAACTGCGATCAAGTAAAACAAAAAACGGGACATTTTGTCATAATATTTATATAAAATAAAGAAAATGAAAATAACAAGATGTCATTTTATTTTAGATATCATGTTCCAAGATGTTGCGAAAATGACAATAATTTGCCAGTTTTCTGTGGCAGTAGCGCATCCCGTTCCGAGACTATGCAGTCCAAATTATGATTTTTCTAAATTATTTTTGAAGAAAACCTATCTATTATTTGAGAACCTAATTTTTACAACAACATGTATTGTAAATTTACGGTGAGAAACTGGCCTGAAGCTTGTAGGTCTGTAATATTGTGGAGTTCTGCCCAGTCATATGTATCCTTTGAACATGTTTTTCGTTTTTCGGATAAGGATAAGTAAGATCTAATGATATGGATAAATGTAAGTCGGATGTTGTAAGTAAAAAGGGGACACTTCGATGTGATTTTAATTTAGGTATCATGATCCAAGATTCTGTGAAAATGATATTGTCTGTCATACAGCCGTCTTTTACCTTTTTATTGCGCCAACTGCCGTGCTGTCATAAATTATATCTAATATAAAAACATTTGTATAAAATGACATTTCACTACGTAAGATTTATAACAATGTGTATTTATAGATTTTAAAAACTGGCCTTAAATAAATCAATCTGATGTTTTCTGTACATAAGCTTATTCCAAATATGTCCCTTAAATGACTGGCTTAATAGTCAGATTATACAATCGTCACCTTGACAATAAAAATCCTTTTTTTAGAGTATTTGGGAAAGCTAAAACGTCAGCCACAAAAAGGTTTGCATGCTAAATTTATTCAGCTGTTTAACTAGCTGAATAATTTTCTACCCCATTGTAATCTATAGCAACAATACATTTCATGGTTGTGGTGATTTGCAAACCTATCAATCGTGCCTAAATATTTAACTATTTATAAAATTTATATAAATATCTAATATTGACAAACAAAATTTAATTTGAAGACTTACGATACAGTCCTATAAAAACTGAAACTCTATTTAGACTATTTTGGACTTTTTTTACCGTTTCCGTTTTTTTTTTTTTGTTTTTTTTTTGTTGTTGCTGTTGTTGTTGTTGTTGTTTTCATCGAAAAATGCCGTTCTTTAAATTATGATGTTCGGGCGGGCGTCTGGTGTCGGCGGGCGTCCGCTTAAATTGACTTTTTTAATTTGCTATAACTTCTATGTCCTTTACTGGAATGCTTACATAAAATAAGACAGTGATGTTTATTTCTCAGTTCACGTTTCTGTTAGGAATAGTTAGTGTGTACTCTTTTCAATTGCAATACGTTTGTCATAACGTAAAAATAGTGCCTTGG
>CM037783.1:40967278-41017278 GCA_021229015.1 Solen grandis | reverse complement strand
AAAGAACGAAATATGTGGCTAATAATCGTAAATCTATAGAAAAGACTCTGTCAGCGGAAGATATCAAGGCTAGGAATACCATGGAAATACCAAATCAAACGAGTTAATACATGAATAGTTTATGAACGTTGTATCAATTTCAATTTTTGTATTTACCAAATTCGTAAACATAGATATAGCTCCCTTGCTTGGCGCTCAGCATAATAAGGGTAGTTCCAGGACTGGTTGGCCCGGTGTCAGGATAATGTGATTGGGTGTGGTATCATGCCAACTGCTTACGGCGTGATACTGTGCAGTGTGACAGCACTACATCTGTCTCAAGTAGACATCGTCTCCAAATGACTTAAATGCTGTCGCTGGGTCGTTAAACATAATAAACCAAAAAAAAATATCCTTGTATTTTAGTATTTATTTTAGCATAGGAGTCCGTTTGGATTGAGCTGGTAATCATCATTTTGCGAAAATATTTCCGAAGCTCTTCATTCTTATGTTAATGTGTATATAAACATGATTATTTAAGCAACTTTACTCAATGTTTACAAATGACGTCAACATGCGCCCGTGGTGAATTAAATGATAATTACACCTCGTGTGTAGGGATCGGTGTAGTAAACACTGCCATATATGGCTATCACTTGAATAGGGCGGAGAATAATTTGAAAAAATGACATGCGCAGTTCGCCGTAAACTCTTCACAGTTAAATCTCGATTAAGTAGACAAGTCTCGCAAAATCCCGAACTCTTAACAAATTTATTCGACCAGGAATTTGAAATTTCGGGCTCACTGATTAGAAAAAATTGCGGGCAAACTCTAAGATCTGATAGAGAGAAAGAGTATGAACTTGCATACCAAACATTCCAATGACGCGATGTTGGCATTTTGACGTCATGTATCATTTCTTAGTTAAAGGGACCACTTTTTAACGTTATGTAAGTTAAAGGGGATACTCTTATTGACAATTGTAAAACATGTCCTTTCGAGACATTTGGGTTGGCCCTGGAAAGGGCTGTTTTGTTTTTTCTTCTTTAGACACCGTCTTTGATTTCGATGACATCGTGTAAATCGTCTTTAATTTCGATGACATCGTTTTCATCTTGTTGTCTTAACATCTCATGTTGTTAAATGAGCATAAAGGCATCATGTTCATCTTGTTGCTGTTGTCTCAACATCGCCTGATGTACCATTTGTTCCAATTGCAGTTGGTATTGTGCAATATGGACTTGCTGTTGTCTTCACTCAATGCGTTGTTGTCCGAGCAACATCATCAATTCGTTGACAAACATTTCGCGATCTTGATCAAGTCGCTGAATATATTCAATCAGATGCTGAACTTCTTCCATGGTTGTGCAGCGAGAATATGACAGGATGCTTGATGCGGTGCGCTTTTATAGCCTTGAGGCGGATTAATGACCTTCTTTTTACCGAGTGTTAGCGCATACCAATCAGAGAACGTTATTTTTAATCCCGCTTCGCGGCGGGGGTTTATAGGAATGGCCTTCGTCTGTCTGTCCGTCTGTCTGTCTGTCCGTCCGCAACGTTTCCGTGTCCGCTCCATATCTCCTTATACCCCTTGAAGGATTTTAATGAAACTTGCCTAAAATGTAAACCTAGTTTAGACGATGTGCAGAACACAGATGGCAGCCATGTAGACTCAAGGTCAAAGTCACACTAGAAGGTTATATGTTTGAACCTTCAATTTCGTGTCCGCTCCATACCTCCTGTACACCTTTTAGTTTTTTCATGAATCTTGCCTCAAATATAGATCTAATTGAGACGATGTGCAGAATGTAGGTTGCAGTTATGTTGACTTAAGGTCAAGGTCACACTTGAAGGTCATGTGTTTGAACCTTCTATTTTCTTACAATTTCATGTCGCTCCAGATCTCCTATACCCCTTGAAGGATTTTAATGAAACTTGCCTCAATTATAAACCAAATTGAGACAATTTGCAGAACACAGGTGACAGTCATGTTGGCTCAAGTTCAAGGTCACATTTGATGGGTCAGTGTTCATTCCTGGATATTTTTGTTTCCATGCTATATTTTCTGAACAACGGAAAGTTTTTCATAAGTCAACTACATCAAAATGTTGGCAGAAGCAGAGCAATTTCTATTAGAGGAAAAACATGTCTCCTCTGTCAGCGACGGGGGATATAGCTGTCCTTTGGACTGTCTTGTCATTCAATGAAAATGACGTGAAGTTTAACTTGATCTAAGGTGGACTGACCTACTTTTTATCGACATACCAATCAGAATTGTTGTTAAACTAGAAATAAGTTTCAAGCCGCATGGTATTTGTGATGCCTTTTTGTAACTTTTTTTATTTTATAACTTTTGTAAACCTTTTCTTTTATTTTGTATCTTCCATAAAACTTTGGATCATATTTTAATGAAATATAATTTTGAAGGGAATTTGAAAGAAAAAATAGTTTTGACAATTGAGGTATATCCTCTTTTGAGACATTTGGGTTGGCCCTGAAAAGGGCCGTTTTGGTTTTTTCCGCATTTCCAGAGTAGTTGTTACTCGTGATTGTCTATTAGTTTCTTCAGTAGATATTTAACATGTTCTATGATGATGAAATTTGCTTCAGTTAAATTTAAGATATCATCGTAGTACAGTTCAGTACAGTAACATTCACTCAATTTTGCTATCGCAGGACCTTGTAACGAATGACAGGAAATCATTTGATTTGATACTTTTATTACTTGGTTTTGACAATTGTAAATGCCCTTTCGAGACATTTGGGTTGGCTCTGAAAAGGGTCGTTGTTTTACATGTGTCCTGTCTACTTATTATTCTTCTTGCTTTTTTGTATGTCTTTACAATGGGCTCCAAGTCCATTGTTAGAATGGGATCCGTTTGGCGGATGATTCTGCTTTTTCAGGTATGAAAGTGATAGGCACCACCAGTTTGTCTGTCTTTAATTTAATACGGCATTCGACTTCTACCATTCTGAGTTGAAGTTTGATAAGGTTGCTGTTCACTTCTTTGAGTTCCCTCAGAATAGATTGTTCAACATTATTTACTGGCTGCGCTGTCGGTTGGTATTACATTGGTTGTTGTTGCTACACTGGTTGCTGCTGCTGTGGTGGAGGTTGGCACATCGGAGTCGGAGTGTACGACACTGATACCTGGTTAGCAGCTGTCATAAGCTCATACAGATCAGCAGCATGTATGGCGTTGTTAACGATATCAGAAGTTACTTAGCTTTCCATGGTTGGATAGTGTGATTATGATACGATGCAGTGTGTTTTTATAGTCTTTAGGCGGATTGCCCTACTTTCTATCGAGTGTTGGCTCACACCAATCAGAGAACGTAATTTTCATCCAATGAAAAATGACGCGAAGTTTAACCTTGACCTAAGTCCGATAGAATTGCCTTTGGCCTTGACCTGGGGTGGATTGACCTACTGACCTACTTTTCCATAATTATATAAGTGTTGTTTTTTTTAGAGGAATGATGAAATCACAATGTCCGAACAAAAACTCTGGTTAAAAAAGTGTGGTGTGTGTTTAGAGGAGAGGGAGGAGATATATCACATAAACCAGTGTTGATGTCAGGACATTGTATGCGTCAGGTGCTACGCACGGCTTCAGAAGTGCCCGTTTTGTAGGGCACCCTACCAAGTGTATACCTGGCCTGCCTGTATTTTTGCTAAACATGGGCCTACAGTGCGTTCAGCATATTAAGGCTTATGCTTCGATCCTGATGATTCAGAATTGGTTGGGTGACTCCGAGTCATTCAGGATCACAAAAACCAAAAACGGCCTTTTCAGGGCCTTTAACTATATTCGAGGGGGAATATATCACAATTGTTAATGTGTTATTAAGATATAAAAATAAACAAGAAATCAAATCAGTTTTTTATTAAACTCTATTAACACTGCAAACAATAGGAACAATGCAAACAATATAAACAACAAGAAAGTACATAACACTGCACTTTAATGAAAGTAGAATTTATCTATCTTGTCAGTAATTCAAAACACGCACGGCCATCTCCAAAGTTTGGTGGATGTTAAGCTGTGCATGTTTGTTGGTGTTGATTACAATGTTGTCTTCTTGCACGTTTGTACAGTTCTGTATAGTTCTGGTAAAACCAAAATCCCACATTGGAATCGTTCAAATTGAAGTGAGGTTGATCCTCTGTCCGGAATTTAGCTTTAAGCACCCGTGTTAAATCACATCCCCGAATAAGAAAATACAAAGCAAACAAACAATATAATCCAAACACAAATGTGTTGTACCCCTGACGTCTCATGAGATTCCATGTGTAGGGTCCGTGTCTTTCCAAGAAACGTTAATTGTCAGGATGGAGTGGTTTTTGTCCATACGAATCAAAGTAGTAAGTCGATTAATCTTTGAAAAACACAACCACGCAATGCTCACAAGGTTGAGTCGAATTATGTCTATTCACAATGTAAGCTTTTACATTCTCTGGTAACGTTGTGGTAGCAGACCTTTAGCACATACCACGGGAATCAAGGAAGCTAGAATTGGTGAATGATCCAAAATATACTGCAACTCAATCGTTTCCATTTTCCCAATCTTGTTTAATTCGTTCAACCCATTCGCACTCAAAAGCTTCCAATGGTGTGATCTTGTTCCTATCTACACTAGCCTTTATATTTGCCCACATCTGATAAGTATCAGCTTTCTCAGCGCGTGTGAGATCCATGTTACGTTTTGATACGTTTTGGCAACTGTCCTTGAGCAAATGATCTTCGATCTGTGATCGCTGACCTCAAGGAATAATGAAAGTTTTCACCTCAGCTCTGCGAATTGGGACCTTCATGCCATGTTGAGCGATGGTCTGGTTTAAGTTGTATTGGGGAGGTACTTATATTGCAAAAATAGGTTTAAATGCAGACGTGCGCACATTTCCAGAACACGACTCTGGTGAATACTTGTTCTTCTTTTCTTAAATCCTTTATTATTAACCGCAACTGTATGCTCTTAAATATGTCCTGCAGTGTTAGGACTCTACATTTCCGTGGCGTAGAGCTGTGTTGTTTTACTGTCCGTAGAGTTAGACAGTATATTCTCAATGTAGGCCCGGTACACATACGTGTCAGCATTATTGGTGATCAGTTTGTTGTTTAGGTTCACATCAATACTGATAAACAAGCTGTGGAAGAAATTATGTACTGTGGAAGTTTCTCCATCGGCAGATTAGTGTCTTCAGGTTTGACTACTTTGGCTTTCAGGTACAAGTAGCTTTGGTTAACTTCAGTCCACTTTTCTGATTGAGCAGGAATTACAAATTAAATGGGAGATGAATTGCTCAGTGTTGACACAGGATAATGTTCTGTCCACTATGCATCTTGCATTGCTGTCATGTATCACATCGAGTTCAGTTTTGCTACACTCACAAGAGCCGTGTTGCATCATGTTGTTCAATCAAAAATATCTAACGATCGTGATGAGATTTTTCTTTTTTTGATGTGTCTCCTTGACGTGCTGGAAGCAGAATGATATAGACGTTTGAATGCTCGAGACTTTATACTTCTCAGAGTTTTCCGACCCACATCTTTCAACAATGCTTTACCCCGTTTCTTGATCACTGTCTTTACATTTTGTCCAGACAGAATATCTTTAAAGGCTCCTACACCTTGTTTAAAGCCCCTTTTTCAGAGTCTGTAGTCCTGAGTTTACGGTTGGTTTCACTATGGGTAAAATGTTGCTGGTCATTTCTTGAACATGGAGCCCAAACCATATCCCACTTGTCGAGGTTGACCACGGTAAACTGGAAATATTGTTTCTTTCTTTTAAAATGAAGCTTCACCACTTCACCGTGAGTGAAATGACCTGATTCCCCTGTGTAACCAGTTATATTGATACTGATCTCGTTGAAATATGACCTGCTGGCAGGTATGTAGTGTAGATTTAGAAATTCAAAGTGCATGTGTGGATTAGACCCTGCTTTTGTCTTTGCGTTGAATGGCACAACGCGTAAAATGAGTGCTTCGACATCCCCTATCAAAGTGTGTTCTGCCAGATCGGTATATACAAACAGATTGTTCATCTTCGCGAAGAGGTCCACACCGTAATTGAATCTGTTGTTGTCTCTGTCCGGAAACACCTCAGTACTTCCCTCTCCTCCAAGTTTCGTAAGGAGGGCTGGATGAAGTTCCAAGCCGATCTTTGATCCACTATTACCGGTAAACTGACACGTTTTGACAAGCCGGAAAAATCAAGTCCAAATGTGAGGTTTCTTTGAGTTAAAATTGTTTCAGTGGCTTGTTTAAAAGCCTTGTCCATTTCGTCAGTGAGATGTTGTGGTGACACATAGATGCCTGCAGGAATGCGAAGTGGTATTGCCCATTTTTTGCCTTCTAATTCGCAACCGTTTCTCACTTGTGAAAATGCTGCAGCCAGTTCTGGATCTTTAGTAACGACGTAGAATTTTCCTTCATCCTCTTCGATGTTTCTGACTTGTATGGGAACGATCATTTCGACGAGAACCACTTCCCAATCTTGTTTGTCAACATCAATGGATTTTGCCAGCTTGGTTCTAAAACAACATTGTGTGTTGGACTGATGAGACACAGGTTCACTAATGACACGATTACGATGATAAATATGATCACAATCTGTGTCAAGAAAGTGATTTGTTGTTAGGTACCTCACTTTTTCTCGTGTCCGCCTGTATACTGTTGTCTACCTGAAAACTGCTGGTATCGTACTGAGACATGACGTTTATACTTTATACTAAATGCGATTTTGGAATCCAACTGTTAAACTTTGTAGGATATCCTAGTCACTTCACTTTCACTTCTTGAATAGTTTTACCGCCTACACGCCTTGTACGCCGATCAAGAACTGATTCTACTTCGTATAGCTCATCATCTTTTATATGTTGAATTTCATCCCTGTAGAAGGATCCGGCGATAGATTCTCCAGCCAAGTCTTCAAGATTTACGGTCAATGGATGTGTTCTGTTGATGCGAACCACTTTGAACAATTCCACTATCCAGTTGGGTTGATAGCCTTCGCCAAATGTTTGCTTGGTTTTATTGATGCGCACTATATCACCCACCTTCAAATTGGTTGATTTCTTATTTTTCTGTTGATGGTTGCCATACAATGTCTTGTGAGTTCATGCTCATTTTCTCTAGACGCAGATGCAGGGGTACGTCCGATGCTTCGATGAAAACGATGATTGTAGCCATGTACCAGTAGTTGCAGTACATCCACATAGTGACGGGTCTTGTGATGAGTAAAATATTTCCACATTCTTGATTTTAGCCTACGTTGAAAATGTTCAACAATACTCGATTAAGTGTCTGGGTTTTCAGACGTGAAGAAGTGAATGTCATGCTTGTCTAGAAAACTCTGAAATTCTTTGTTCAAAATTTCTCGGCTTTTGTCTGTTTGCAAAGAGAGTGGTTTTCGGCTCTCTTTTAGAATAGACTGAAAGTCTTGGATGAGAGTCTTTCCAGTTTTGTCAATGATTGGTATTACCCAAGCATATTTTGAAAACACATCAATGACACATAGTAAGTAGCGATATGGTGAATTCTCTTTGTACATTCGTTGCATATCTGCGAGATCAGCTTGCCATAAATGATCGATACCTCCTACCGCAACCTGTCGACGTCGAAATGTTCGTTGTATTGGTTTATGCAACGTGCAGGTACTATGACTTCTCAGCCATGCTCGTACATCCTTTAAAGTGATAGATTTCATCTGTTTTTTCGCTGCCTTGTAGAGTCCATTAATTCCTACAAAACTGGAAGAATTATCAGTATCATAGTACAGGTGACGAAGCAACGTTTCCTTCTTTAGTAGGGTTCCCATGACGAATGGGCTAATATCTCCTCTGGTTCTTCCTGTTTAATAGGTTTTCGTTTCTTCGATGTAGGTTCGTTGGCAGAACTATCACGAAATTCCTCCTCCTCATCTTCTTCATCATCATCTGGTTTTTGTATGGAATTCCATCGACGTTTATTGCCCACGACTTCTTGTTGGATGTTGACCTCTCTCAGTCCTCTAGAAAATTGCTCCCATCCTCGTGGATCTGACCCTTTCCGCTGTCGAAGTACATCATTGACCAGATCAATAATATTTGAACCTTCAACGGGTTTTCCATCATATTCCAACAGGCCATGTTCATCCCAACCTAACTGATGATAGTCTTTCAGCATGTTTTACAAGAGTGTAGCCTTTCGCCGCATTGTCGTAGGAACACCGTCTTGAATTTGATCTTTCAAGGTCATCGGTTTTTCCTCTTTCTTTTCAGTAACAGTGCTCGTTGTTTTCTCGGCCATGTGTGGTCTGGAGGGTTTGAGTGCCTTTTTTGTGTGACACTTGAAAGCGACTCAGACAATTGATTGTCGTCAAGACCTTGATTCATTTCTTTCTGTAATGATGAATTCTGACTCACTTGAGGGAATGAGGGTAACCGAGGTAGTTGTTCCTTTCTTCCATCGATTCATCTTTTCCAACAACCGAACCGGAACAAAGGCCATCTTCTTCATATTTTCCGAATGATTTCACCGCCAAGAGGTATAATTGTTTTGGCTAAGAGTGGTGCAAGTGTCAACAGGGGTAGAAAACCACCTCTCTTGATTGAGAATGATTTTCTTTTTTCGAACTGACACTTTCTTAGTGGCTAACTGTCGGAGCTGTTGTCTCTTTAAATGCAATCGACGCTTCTGAGCCTCTGACAGTGGTACATTGCCTTTTAAAATGTTGTGACAACATTCAGCAATACAATCCACCAATTCTTTAGGTGCTTCTTGAATAATCTTCTTTCGAAATTTGGGCGAGGCTTCTGTCAAAGCAAGCAACATTTTGCCATGTTTGTGAACCAGTGCTTGTTTGCGCTTCATGATGACAAAAGTTGATGAAAAGTTCTGTCTCTTTTATTTATACCACTGTTGAAGGGTTTGAAGCTATATTGCCAGCACTACTCAGTGTTCCTGAATTTCTCATCGCAGCTACGGCAGTAGCTAAAGGGGAATGGAGACTTGGGATTGATGAAAATCTTGATGATGATGATGATGATGATGATGATGATAAACGCCCACTTGAAGAATTGGAAAGTTAAAAAAATGTCGTCTAACTGTAGTGTTTGGAGAAACCTTCATTGATCCTTGTGGTGAAGCCAACCCAGGCCACATCGCACTTCTAAAAGGACGGGGAGTAGATGAAATCAGTGGGGTGAATTGCGTCACAAGTGGTGATGCTTTGGATGTTGTCACTGGTGTGACATCAAGTCGAATTATCATGGGGGACACTTTTGATGTTCCAGTTGATACAGAGCGTTTTGTTCTTACAGTGACAAATCGGTCATGAGGCAATGCCTGTTTCTTTCTTGTTTGTTTCCTTACTGATGACTTGCGTTTGGTTGGCTGTTTTCGTGGTTGTTGTCGTGACCGTTTCCTGGCTGCTGACTTTCGTTTGGGTGGTTGTTTTATTGCTACTGAACCAAATTTTCTCACAGCATTGGTCCTGTTACATCGAAGCAGGGTACGAATGATGGTGCCTCAAGGAAACCTCCACCGCCAGGTTTTAAAATAAGTTTTCGTTTTGTGGTCAGATCCACCATCTCTGTTAATCCTGATTCTACCAGCTCTTGTCGTTTCCTTGGGTTCTTTTCCCGACTAAAATATTCTAGATCTTTGATCACTGTATGTGGTGTGTCATGTTCCAGTCATTTTATACTGTAGTGTAGACGATCGGTACTCGATCTTCACCTGTTACCCATCGATGGAACACATCTGTTCTTAAACGATTCAGGTCAGGTGTTCTTGGATGAAAGTTAATGATAAGATATCCATGAGGTGTAGAGGTTGCATCTTGATAATGGGGAAGTTGTATTTGGTTCACAAGTGTTTTGATCTGACCTTTATCTCTTGTGTTTTGAAATAGTACCATGTAGTGTGTATTCAAGCTGATGGTACGACTAGCCTTGGATCGTTGGAACATGTTTTGTGTGATGTAAATGATGGTGGTATTTCTATGGTGTCCCTTTCGTGTGAACCATCATTTAATTTTCTCCTCATCTTTTTCTTCTAACATATCATCAAATATGACGAGGTGTGGTAAGGTTGTATCGTCTACTAATTCTTCATCATCCTCAGGGATACCCTGAATGAATTTGATAGCTTCACGTTCTTGTAACTATGCGTAGGCACTTTGCCATTCTTTGTAACACCAGACGATGTGTTGTGGTACCACATGAAATAAATCTGTTTTGTACTCAATAAGTTTTTTCACAAATTGAGTTTTTCCTGAACCACTTGGTCCTGAGATGAAAATGTTACTATGATGTTGAAAAAGTAAACTACTTTCCATGATGATCTAAGAAATAATAACAGCATTGACATGACAACATTTTATTTAATACATCATAGCAAATAAACACTTGAACAACATCAGTCAAAACTGTAAACTATGACACACATCATGAATCAGTCTTTCTTTATACATCATCCATTCCGGCTACATCATGGTGTATCCCATAGCATTTAAAGTCATGCGCACTTCGTCAAACAGTTCCTCGGATTGCCTTAACGACTGTTCTGATTAAATTCCAAGTACACGCACAGCCAACAGGACAGTCTTTCGCCATGGATTCCGAATTGGAGTAATGTTTTTTCCTGTAGTGAAGTATTTTCAATTTTTGGCTTCTCATTCGTCTTGCAAGTACTCTGCGTAGTATCTTATTTTGTAGGTGTCCCAGAGGGATTCGTCTCCCACTTCGAACCTTTGTAAGTTGACGAAAACTGTTCACTAGGATTTGGTCTCTTGTTTGAATATTGCGGCACACTGTTAACCAAAAGTGTTAAACACTTGTGCACAAGTGATAGGTTCTGGAGTCAGTAAAATGGCACGTATATCCTCTGGTGTGTCGGTCCAGTAGTTAATCACAAGTCTGAGATACATGCGTTCATCAAAACGGTTCAGTTTCTCCACTGTGTCAATGTTTATGGTGCCAATGTATATGTACCACACGTCAGAGATCAGGTTACATAGCAGCTTGTAAATGACGAAAATCCGTTGAATGACCAAACTTTTATAGCTGCATGGAAAATCACGCTCTAGAACATCATTAAAGATATCTTGAACTTGGTTTAAGCAGGAGGATGAAATATTCTGTTTCCAATACGCTGTGCCCAGGTAAAAATAACTTGTTGAAAAATGCAGCAAGTTTCATATTAGTTTCAACTAGATGTCTGTATATCTGTTGCATTTCTACTGGTAGAGTGTTCATCACGAATCTCCGAATGTTTCCACCAACGTTCAGGCTATGCACACGATCACAAGCCAAATGGTTATGAATGTTGGTAACCGTACGGCACTGTCTTATATTTGTTCACGACCACGCGTTTTGTATACACCGAGCGGAACGCTTTGGTCTGTGTCTCACTGGTCACTTTGCGATTTCTATGTCTTTTGATTCGGGATTCATATTCGATGACTATTTTGTAATGTTCGCGATCTTGTACACAGTCGACCATAGTCTTAAAATTGACTTTCTGACTAGCATTGTAATCCAAAATGATGCCTTTTACTTTGCATTTCTGATGTTGATTTCCTTTTTCATCGATATATTCAAACCCATAGTTGTTTTTTGTTTTTTTGTTTTTTGCCTTAATGCCACGAATTTGACAATGCGTCCATGTAGTACTTCATCTGTCCACTTTCCCAACTGACAATCATCAATTGGAATGTTGTACTTGTAAGGGTCATAGATGTACATACAACTGTCTTTGTCAAAATACAGTACCCGATCTCCAAGTTTTTCCAACTGGATGTAAAGTTCAAGTCGAAAATAGGATGTAACGAAGGCAGCTACCACTGGATTTGAAGATGAATGGGGCTGTGTTGCGTCTGTTTCATCCGAGTAATTTACCAACATAAAGTTGTAATGATCGAAAATCTCGGCAAACTGCACAGTGACATGACGGTCGGAGAGTAGGTCATACAACCGGTTCACCTTAGTCACGTACTCAGTCTTGGTTTGAACATTGTTTTGTGCATTCTTACCCCAAAAGCAGTTCAACATGGTTTTGGCAAACGCTCTTTTTCCTTTGTTCTTTTTCACGTTGTTGAGCCAGACACCCTCTATCTGAAAGTAATTCTGTTTGAAGCGGGCTTCATCATCTTCTGTTTTTACCCAATAAGGGTAACTACTTGCTTCTTGTTTCATTTTCAAGTATTTGTCAATATACTGTTTATACACATCTTTACTCCATGTGTTACAGTGCCAGATGTGGAAGACGTCTGCCAATTGGTATCCTACCTCAAGAGCTTTGGCTATTTCCACATGGGTCCAGGTAACTGTCAACATGCGTTTGTACAGAGTGTGATTGCATTTTTCACACTCTTCCTCAGCACAGGTACGGCACAGTGTAAAGATAATTTTCTTGTTACAGTGAATAGGTAGGACTAGTAGCCACAGGTCTTGTGGTGGCAATACACGACATTTGATGAGTCCCTTGAACTTTCCAATGTTCTTTTTATCAATCATCTCTTGACTTAAGATGTTGGGATGTCCCACAGGGTATGCTTTGTTCTTGTTTATGAATGGATACAAATAGCAAATGTCAGCATACTTGATTTTCATCCTTGGTGGTTGTATCCACTTCATGGTACAATTTAGCGGCATTAATTCGTCCACCAAACAAAGCATCCCGAGGTATAATAGGTTCTTGGAAGGGAAAAAAAATGGTTCACAGTATCTCTGTATTCTGGTTCAATCTTGCATTTCTGATCAAAGTCACATTCTCACATTACAACTGTGTTGTAACCTTGTTGTGCCAAGTCTTTCAACCAAAAAGTTGTGGCATTGTATAACTGCTCCATAGTTTATAGTGTGTAACCGTTCACAGTGTCTCTCCTTGGGTAACATTTCGGACATCCGTGTGTCCAGCACCCCATGAATTCGTATACGGTGTTCGTCTCTTTGTGGATTCCGTAAACGTAATAGGGTCCGATTTGTACTATACCTCCATTTAATGCATGGCGAATGTGCTTATTTTCAATGGAAGCAGTTGTTTCTATCCAGCGAATCCCTTTGATTGAGTACCGGGTCCTTTTTGTATACCCATCATCAGAGATTACAGCCAACGTCTCAGGAGGCATCGAGTTTTTACGCCAAGCTTTGTTGCACACTTGAGCTAGAGTGGTCGCTTCCAGGAACGGATCAATTTGGTCACTGGCCAACAGTTCTTTCCTTAACTCTCCACAACCTCGTCTCAAGATCTCCACATCTGATTTGCAGTACTTTTGCATTTTTAACTGAAAGTAAAACACAGCCTTTTGTGCCACTTTTGCATTGTACCATTTCAGAAACGCTTCTCTCTTGTCAGGTTTCACGATGTTGGGTCTGTAAAAATGTACGGGAAGATAGTATCCAATGTAGTCTTGGTATTCATCCGAGTTGACATAAAATGGAAACCATCCTTTTGCCATCTCAGTCAATCCAAACGTGCCGGGGAAATCGGACAAAGGCATGTTGAGAAAACTCAGTGAGTCGATGAATCTCACTTGATGGGCTTTCATTAGAATCTTGCTTCCATTTATTATCAATTCTAGTTTGACTGTATCATATGTTAGTAAGTTCCTAAAAAAAAACTGTGCATCGTATCCTTGTGCGTTGTGAGCAATCACTGTGGTGCCTTTGTGTCGGGCTGAAACAGCCATGCACAAAATTCTGACAAGGTGTTGTTACCACGATTTTTTTTTTCTCTTGGCTCATCAACAGCTTCGCATTTCTGACACGGGCTTTCTATGGAATGCCTCATACAGTCTCCACAAGCACGCTGAGCAACTAAAAAGTTTGGTATATGTTCACCTAAATCAAGACGACACTCAAAGTCAAAGAAGATGATAGGAACAGTCGGTGACTTCATGTTCTCTGGTTCTTTGTACGTGGGGATATAACACTGATGTTTTGCATCCACAACTTTTCTTGCAATGTCTGCATTTCTTAGTGCCGGGACAGAGATGATTCTTATTTGTGCCCACAACCATTTGACCACAGGTCTTGCAATTCCATACACATTTACAGGTGCTTTTTGTAGATTTTCCTGGTTTCATTTTGTGCTCATCAAATCATTTCTGACTGTGAAATGTTCTACCAGACTGACCACATTTCAAGATACTTCTTTTAGGCATAGTGTTGAGGCGTAACACAGACAAATGTTCTTGCACAAGTGGGCTTCACTGTTGTTTTAACTGTAGTTATAACGTTCACAGAAGTAGCTGCATCCCAGGAAACCAGTGATCGATGTAATGCAATCATAATGTCTATCATGATAAATGTGAATCACTTTGCTTTTGTCTGTCAGAGGTGGGTGATTGACCAACACGTCCATTTTCTCAAATTGTGGCCACGCTTTGATCACATAGTTTGGATAAAGGTGGGCTTGAATCTTCTTGTATTCTTTTATACCACAAGGTTGATTTGGACTTATTCCTACACTGTCTAACAATGTCTTGGCTTCTTGGCTTTGAGGTAATTTTGCAGATTGTCTCATCGAATGCCATCGCTTCTTCCTGGCTGCATCGTCCATTTTGTTGAGTTTACATATCCGTACCACAATTGATCTTGCCAAGCACATTCTGTCGTGAGCATTGTCTATCTCCACAATACTTTGTTTGACTTTGGTCATGTTCTCAATGCTCATGTTTGATCCAAAAAGTCTTTTTCTTCTTATTCCACCACCCTCAGGCATAATATAATGTGTCATTTTTTTACTGAAGATCCCCGTCATGAATCTCAAACTTGTGGTTGCTCTGAGATACTTTCCCTATTTCGTTCAACAGCGTATTCTCTGAAATGTATGTGGCGTTCCCAAACGGGATGTGGATACCTAACGCTAGGTCAGGATGATTAATCGAGATATGAATTTGATCGTTGTCATTGACCCGTGCTTCTCTGTATAGTTGTTTGACCATGTCATTGAAAAGTTGATGTGTAAATTCAAACGATTTATTTTATCTTTCACATGTAACATCGTACACGTGGCCATTCGTTTTAAATTTTCTTGATGTTCTCTGTGACCGTGGCTGTATGGAATAATATTCCTGTATATCACTCTTGGTCTTTTTTGCACGTGGCTCGTCATCGCTGCGTTCTTCACTATTCGACACCGTTGTGATATAAAGTGCGGTGTAACCCGTCCACTTTATCACTCTCAAACCTGATTCAGACTGCCCTTTTCAAAATGACCTGCAATACATTTGAGTCCTGGGTGAAAGGATAACTACAAGCTTCTAACTGCCCAAAGCCTGCAGTGTGCTACAGCTGTCACAAACAAAACCACTTTGCATCCGCCTGTCCTAAGAAAGGGATGAATAGTTCTGTACCTACAGTAAACACACAGGCGGACAGTGAAATGAAGAAAATGGACGTGGACGAGACAGTGCCACAGACTGACAGTGATATTTAGTTGCTAGAGGCTGTCTCTGAGCTGGAGAAACCTACCGTGAAACCCAAGAAACGCAAAAAAGCGTCAACACATGCATCGTGTGTCCTGAGGCTCACCCATCAACAAGCAGTACAGAGTGTAACCGACCAGCTAAGAAGCGAAAAAGTTAAATGTGACATTTGAACGCTAGACTCGAAAACAAAGTTGTGTTATATTCATTGTTTGCTATATGACCCATGTTTAATTCATTGTTGCTGTATGACACATGTTTGTTGTTAAACACAAAAAAAAATCATATGGCAATAATTGTATTAGTTACCCTTTCTACATCATTGTAGTGGTCCTGAAAAGGACTGTTTTTTAGAAGTGTCTAGCACTTACTCAAATACAGCCAGTAATTTCTGCTGGCTTCTGGATATGCCAGGCAAAACCCTGACAAATCCGGATACAGTGGCAAAGGGGGCAAACTTTGGTACCGGTTGACACCCTCTTCCTTGACTTCCACTTTCTTCCTTTTCTTCCGTAACGCCTTCCGTATACGTCGGAATAACTTACGAAGGAACTTCATGTTGAAGAATGAATACATATACAGCATTACACAATTTATAGTCAAGAAAAAGAAAAAAATAGGTCAATCCACTTCAGGTCAAGGCCAAACCTCACATCATTTTTTACTAGATGAAAAATAACGTTCTCCGATTGGTGCGCCAACACTCGATAGAAAGTTGGTCAATCCGGTGCCATAAAACAGTGCACGTACTCTAGACTTTATTATTTATGAGTGAAACGAGATCGTACACACGTATGTACACCCCGGACTTGCCAAAATTGTTCCTCGACAATCCCAGCATGGAGAAACAAGAGAGCGACACAGACAGCTATCACGACCAAGTTGAGGTGTATGATTAATAACATACACTTATAGAAAGGGGAGATCTCCCTCATTACCGGTCAGTTACATTTGAAGATGTACCATCTACCCTACTACAACAGAAATGAGGACACAGCCTGAATTTCATAGGTGACAAGGATCTAATTCGTTGTCAGTTACATCTAACAGAGTGGATGAAGAACTATGTGATGGGATGGAAATTTACAACGTGTGGTATGGACCACAATTAATAAGAAACAAAACGGCCCTTTTCCAGGGCCAACCCAAATGTCTCGAAAGGACATGTCTTACAATTGTCAATAAGAGTATCCCCTTTAACTTACATAACGTTAAGAAGTGGTCTCTTTATCTAAGAAATGATACATGACGTCAAAATACCACTATCGCGTCATTGGAATGTTTGGTATGCAAGTTCATACTCTTTCCCTCTATCAGATCTTAAATCATCGTAGTTAGATCTACCAGGTATGATATGTTTTATTAAATGCAACATAAGGTGCCATAAATCTTTTTTCGAAAAGACACAAGGTGCCATAAATTTTTGTCGGTGCCATACATTTTCAACCCGGGGCCATACATTTTTTTGAAGAAAAAAAATCAGGGGGCCATATTGCCACCCTACACTACTCTCACATATTAACATTTCAACAAACTTCATCATAGATGGCCTATTAAGATAATTTTAGGTATACGAGGTTTACTTACTATTTAGGCTTACGTGTATTTTTTGTCCAATACTAGACAAACATGGATATTTTAAAACAAAATGCAACTCTTCTTTGATATCTGTTACATTGCAGCACTAACATTATCGTCCATTTCTAGGGATGTTGTTTCTTTGGTATATATAAGTCTGTATTCTTAAATGATATAATGACATACTAGCCTTTTCGTATGCAGGTACTTGACATTATATTAAGTCATGCTTCAAAAACATGCGTGACGTCTTTTGAAGCTTTGCATCAAAATTAGGCTAAATCTACAGTATTGGATGATGCAAGCTATAAAAGGCTGATGTTACGGCTGATGGTCTGCAGTTCGACGTCACGGCTAAACTTAATATGTGTAGCTGGATATGTAGCTGCTTTCGGGTGAGGTACTCTTTTGATGTAGTTATTGGGGGTTGGCTTGAAGCTATGGTTCCGGACCGGCAAAAGCCGGTACAGTTCCTGATACGGTTTTTGTTTGCTGAACAGTGTTGTGCTTTTCTCCGTGCCTGTCTTTACATGATGTAATTTGTAGGTGAAAAGCAAAATACATGTATATAAATACGAGTAAATCACACGTCTTTTATTACAATTGTTTATGATTATGATTATAACAGAAGTCATGTTTTCAGATATTTTGAATCAAGTTTAACTTTTTGTTATATTATACTCACACAAAATCAAGTAAACACGTACTTACCGTTTTTGTAGTTACATTTTTGTGCTAATAATAATTATAACATTTGACTATGGGAACACATGTTGTAAAACAGATTACAGAACAGAACAGAACATGATTTTATTAATCAGCCCATCACCATAAACATCAACATTTACAATGGCATGCGGAGACAATACAAACATAGTGAAATAAATATGATGTGAATATGTGAGAATATTACATTGCATATAGAAGGTCTTATCTCATCATTAGTATTTACGTTATATAAATATAAGTTTTAAATAATATATAGATAAAAGATTTTTAAATACCACACACACACACACAATGATTTTGATTATTATTTTAATATTATACATTATTTTTCCACATTAAATGCAACGGAATATCATCCTAATTATACACAATGACCTATAAATAAATAACAAGAACTGTTCACATTATTACTGATAGCACAAGATTGTGCTTATGACATTATACATGCTTAACCTGTCATATAACGTGTAAAATGATACAATTGCTTACAAAACAAATAAATATATGTGATCATAATATAGTATTATAACTGGAATCCCTGCGCTTAAAAGCATTAATACAAAACATGGCTAATTTTGTTAATATTTTTATGGCATCTGTGTTTAATGATTGTATAAACTTAATCAATGCTTGCAATCCTTCCGTTTCTAAAAAAAATATCGAGTTCTTTCTGATTTTCAATCGAGATACATGCATGAATGTCGTTATGTAATTGTAATTCTATATCGTTTAAAAAGAGAGAAAACATTATCGGCGACCTGATCTCTTCCTGCATTTTCTATTAAAGAGTTTAAACCAAAAATCGCATCAACAGTACTGTAATTAGGCCTAAAACCGAATTGTGCGTCCGTTAAAATATCATTATCAGTGGTCCATTTTTGTAATCTTTCATTTAATATAACTGTAAACAATTTTGCGAAGCAGCTTACTAATGTAATCCCTCTGTAATTATTCGTGTTGTTTGGGTCCCCTTTTTTAAAAAGTGGTATAATCATCCCTGTAGACCAACTACGGGGGAAAATTCCAGAATCCAAGATGTAGTTAAAAAGAATTTCCAATGATTTAACAATTATATGGATACTTTCTTTAAAATATTCATAAATAATATTATCTAGTGAACAAGCTTTATTGATACCAAGTTTTTTGACCGCCTTAACTATCTCTTCTCTTGTAATAGGTAAATCTAAGCTTGGATATGTACTTTCTGTAACGCGATGTGTGTTATCAAAATCATGCAAAATATTATCACTTTCTAAATCATGATCGTTCAGACTTACTGATGCAAGACTCCTAAAATGTTCATAAAACTCATCATTTGATATAGTATCATCAGTTGGATTGGATGGTTTACGTCGAAATAACCCCACCCCCACCGAAATCTCTCTTGGTGATTTATGTCTCATAAAATTCATTTTTCTACCTAATTCTTTGTTAAAATTTGCCTTGCACTTTTGCAATAATATTTATAATATTTTTCTTTGACTCAAATAATATTTGACGTGTCCAGTTATTTCTATTTAGATAATAGTTATACAAAGTCTGTTTGTAAATTTCATGACGGCGTTAACATTCCGTATTGAACCATTTCTGTTTATTTCTGTCATCTAAATTAAATTTTGATGAATGCGACATCTTTGTTTTAGTCTCAAAATAATTATTTCCTCTAGATGTTAGATACTCCGTAAACAATTTCACTAACTGATCAGGGTCACACTCATTATTTACTTTAGTATAAAATCTATATATCATTTAAAAATTTCTAAAATCTTATTCCATTTATAAAAGATTTGTTTCATAACTAATTCTTTCGTGCATATTCATATCAGAAATGAAATCAAATTCATTCGGTGCATGATTTGAAAATTCGCTAAAATCAAAATGTTTAATATAATTAAAATTTTTTCTGCCGCAGAAATAATCAACTACTTTGGCCATTATGTGTCATACATGTGACCCGCCCAACATTTCTATCACTATGTAACCTACCATTCACAATACGAATATTTGTCGCTTTGCATAAATCAAGCAGGTAATCGCCGAAACGGTTTGATGTGAAGTCACAGCTAGCTCGTGGTAATGGAGTTTCGACTACCGTAGGATCGTTGTTATGTAACTGACGGTCATGCTCGATGTAATCAACTTTATGACCCACACGACTATTTGTGTCACCGGTTAAAAATACCCGACCCAGTGAACGGTATGTGTTTTCATCTGATTCAATTTTATTGAAAATATCCTCGTTATAAAAAATATGAATAGGGAATTTTCTGGGGCAATATAAGTAAATCCTATGTAGTTATCACAATCAAATCTAAAGAATTATTTTTCAAGTTTTAGCCAAACTAAACAATCAATATCATTTTTTATAAGTTTGACACCTTTTCTGATACTATCCCTAATATATATAATTATACCGCTACTTGAACGCTTTGCGCGCCTATGTTGATAACACCTATATGAGTGTATAGGGTTACTGAATCCAGACAAATCAATACACGAGTTTTTTATTTGTCCAGGTTTCAGATAAACAAATTATGTCATACTGCGTAATTTTTTCAACAAACTCAATTGAAGAACATTTTGCAACAGATAGGCCTTCTATATTCCAAGCAACACATTTTATAATACTCTCACAACAGTCCTAGTCATCATCTTTATATTCCTGACCATTAATGTAAAGTTTGTCAACTGATAGATAAGCGTCCTTGCCTTCTTGACGTGCTTGCCGTAGGATAGGAGTCAGCTTTCGTCTGTTGTTTACTCTCTCCTTCGGGAACTGTTCAACAATACCAAACGGTGTGTCCTTAAGTTTTTTGGATGCCTTTCGCACGCGCTCCCTATCGGGGAAGTATGCAAACTTCGCCACAATAGGGCGGATCTTGTCCCTTGAAAAGCGCCCTACCCTATGCACGCGGTGTAGCTTGATTTCTGCACCCGCCCCGTTGATCTCTAACTTAGTCTCAATAAAGTCAAGCACTTTTTTCTCACAATCCTCGTCTTTTTCTTCCGGAATCTTGAAGAAAAGTAGATTGTCGCGCATACTCCGACACTTGAGATCGAGAACTTCATGCCTCATGTCCGCCTCAGCATATTATTATTAAAACTTTTTGTATTACAGGTTACCTACTAGAAATATAGATTGAAAAATGTCTTAAGCTCACTTATATCTTTAGATTAAACAGGATTTATTAAAGGTCGATACATAGGTGACAACACAAGATTGCTGTGTGATGTCATGAAATACACTGATGATAATAATATACCTGGATTAGCAATGTTAATTGACTTTGAAAAAGCTTTTGATTCAGTTTAATTTAAATTCCTTGAACAAACCTTAATGTTCTTTAACTTTGGTAGAAAGAAATATAAAAATATAAAAGGAATAAAGATTGATGGTAATGAATATAAACTTTCACAACTTGCAGATGACACATATTTATTATTAGATGGTACAGAAAAAAACTCTTAATTCAGTTTTAGACCTACTTAATGAATTAATTTGTTGTCTGGATTAAGAGCAAATTATGATAAAACAAAAGTAGTTTGGATTCTAAATTGACAAAAATAAAAACGTACATCAGTCACTGGTAAAAAGATATATATTTGAAGGTAGACATGTATTTTCACTCTTTTATTTGCAACATGAATAATTTGCAGTGAATAATATATGCATAGTTATTAAAAATTATTTTTATAATATAATGTTAGAAAAGGGTTAGTTACTGCTTAGACAGTGATGTCATGTTATTACTTATGTATATAATATCAATGTTGTCGTCACTACAAAAGATTAATTTAATTAACTAAAAAAAACACAAAGAAATGTAGATTTAGTCCCACTGTATTTATCCTGAAATCACTTCCACCAGCCATTACGAAAACCAGTACGCAGTGACCTCCTTTGCATGAGAAGAATGAAGGGAGATCACTGCGTGGAGATTGACCATCTTTTACATACTGGTTACCATTGTATTACTGCGTAAGTGAAGAAGTAAGTGCCAGTAGAGCAGTGATATGGATATTAGTAGTAAGGTCGTCGGTTTACCCCCAAGACTGCGCATGCGCAGGAGTGACGTCATCAGATTATTTGCGCATGTGCGGCGGCCATATTGGTTTTCTATATTTAGAATGACATCATGATCTATATTTAGAAATGGCATCATGATCTATATTTAGATTGACATCATGATCTATATTTAGAAATGACATCAATGTACAGAGCTGACTTGTACATTTGACCTAGGGTTAAGGACATTGAGGGTCAAGTCCTTAGGCGGAGACACATGGTAAACACCAAAGAACATTAGATACAACAGAGGTATTGATAGTCCCAATAATATACAGAGCTGACTTGTATATTCAGTCATAAGGCTTAATCACGGACATTGAGGGTCAGGTCCTCAGCCTTAGACGGGGACGATACAAAATCTTAAAACAATGATCAACATATGATCATCATACAATAAACATACAATTTATAAAACTATATCAAATTATATTTAAAAACAAATTAACGGCATTACTTACGATGTGAACAGCTCCATGTTCTGCTATAAAATGAACTCAACACTCATGTTTTACGTGTAATCTGCCGTTTATGGTCATAGTATTTCCGGAAACTATATTTAGAAATGTATTTCCAGTGTACAACTAGAGTAAACCAGAGATAACTGGTTTACAATTTGAACCGACCAATGCCATGTCTTCATTTCATGTCGATTGAACAAGTCTAGACATGTTGTCTAAAAATAACCATGACTTAGATCAACAACCAATCAGAAAAGAAATGTAGTATTACAACAAAGTTTCATTCCATGAATAGGCATGGCATTGCACAACAACCAGCAATCATTTTTACTCCATAAACCTATGAGGCGTATACACACACACGCACACTATTCAAGCAAAATCATAGAATGCGTTCTGGAAATGGACATATTGAATAAGGTAAGCTTTTTAATTTATAAATCACCTACCTTTTTTTCCCAGTATCCAATTTTATATCACACAACAGAATTTCTAAAAATGTTAATTATATCCATTTTTTTTTAAATCAAAATCCCTTGCACGTCAAACTGATCACTCCAAAAGCATTCACAGAAAGAACGAAATTTTTGCGCCAAATTCTTTTGTATAAAAATGTTAAAGATGTGTTGGAAGATCAATAATCAATATTATGGATAGGATTGAGCCACTTGATTTTAACTTAAAACACATGTTTATGTTTAATCGATATAATCTTGGAGTGGACGGGTGAAAGTGCAGGAACCGTGTCAAGAGGAAAAGCTAATTAAAAAGTCATTAACTCTTTCAGTTTATTAAATTCTAATATCATTCGAATATAAGTATAAACATTGATTAAATGAATGAATTTTGTTATTTTGATTTCAGAAATCAGTTTATTGATATTGTTTGAGTGCAAATTAAGTCTAAACACATGATTGATCCGATATGGATTAATTATCTTTTATATATACAAAAATCAGTTGTTGTTTTTTATCACTAATATTTAGTCATTTGAGTATACGAATATTGTTATTTTTGATTTTTTAGAACTCATTTTTTTATATATTCTTTTAGTGCAAATCAAGTCTAAATATATGATTGGCCCGATTATTTATCGATTTTATATATATATATCATACAAAATTCAGTATTTTTTTCTCACTAACATTGAGTCATTTGAGCATACAAATAGTAAGTAGCTTCAAAATAAATCTGTTGATTTGATTTTCAATCGAATTATTGTCAATTATCGATTTCATTGATTTCCAATTTTTTTTAAAGAGTTGGTTGTTTTGAGGATCCTATTGTTAAAGAAAACAAACACATTCTAAACTGTTACTTATTTTATTTTGCAATACAATTCGCTTTCATATGCATACATTTTCCGTTCTACAATTATACAATTTAAATCTATTACTTATTTTATTTTGCAATACAAATCGTTTTAACATGCACACATTTTCTGTTCTACAATTATATTGTCCTTAGTCTCAAACATAGAAGGTTGAATTGGCTGGAATTCCTGGTGGTCGAAATCTTTTGTTTGATTTTACAGGGAAACTCATATTCTGACGTTTCATGGAAGTAGACTTTCTTTCCCTTGGTGGAGAGTCTTGTCTCTTGAGTTCTGACTTGGCCATTTCTACTGCTTGTGCCACAGGGGTAACATACTGAATGGTCGGTTCTTTAGATGTGCCACCAGTTTGTATTTTTTCTACAACGTAGTGTCCTTTATGATTAGGACGTAGTTTTCCCTCGGCCATGAGGCGAAAATGTTGTGACCATCTGTCAATGTTCTTTATTAGTTTTTATTTATGTCTATTAATCTTCTCCCCCTTATAAACTTATTCATCATCATCATCATCATCACTAGATTCCGAATCTATCTCTCCGTGACCAATGACCTCATCGAACCAATGATTGTACTTTTTCAATACTCGTTTAATCACTTTCTTTTTATTGTCTGAATCCAAAATTTCTCGAAGAATTTTCTGATGAACGACGCTTCCTTCTAGTTGAGCCGCTGTTCTCAAAAAATCTGTATACATTCGCATGAATTCTTTTTTATCGTCTTCAAAGACAAACTCGTAGGCTTTTGAACGGGCTTTCTGTTCTGAGTTTCCTTCATTTCTATATTCGTAGTATTTTTCATCCCAAATTGTTTCCGTTTTCTCACCAGCTTTTTTGGCTAAGGATTCGAAATATTCATTTATGTCTTCAATGAAGTCTTGTTCGTCCATAGAACTTTCATTATCAGAACCATCATCGCAGGTGATCCAATCTCGACGGCCTACTTTACTCGTAGGCTCATCTTCATTACTAGTATGTTCAGCTTTTCTTTTCAACACCGCTGGACACCATGCTCTGACATGTTTTTGTAAGTTACTAATGTCTGAAAACATAGAACCGCAGTCGTCGCAAGAAATCATGATGTTTTGCAAAGTTTCGACTGGAACAGTATCCTGTCTCTGTATATCGTTTGGTGGTTCCATTCTACAATCTGTTTCCCTTATAAATTCCATCACATTTGTGCGCATGCGCAGTGAAGCTGGTGTAAGTGGCTTTAAATCTACGAGTAAATAGCCATAGGGATGACTAACAGCCTTTTCAAAAGGTCTTAACAGTTCTTTGGGGTTACTGGGGTACATTTGTCGGGCAAGGGTCATAACCTGTTGTCTGTCTATAGGGTTGTTAAATAATACCAGATAATGGCAATTTCGTCTCTGGGTAGGATCCTTGCTGAAATACAGGTTTTGGTTGATAGCGATGACAGACAGATTTCTATGGTGGCTACCTTCCGTGAATAAATCGGTCACTCGTTGGTCTTTCACCGCTTCCGTAGCCATGTCATCTAATATGATCACATTTCTGACTCTAGGGTCCAAAAACTCGTCTTTTTCCAGATTAAAAGGTACTCCTTTTTTGAATTCTACTTCCGGAAAAACGTTTCTTTGTATTTCGTCATATAACGGTTGCCATCTCTTGTATAACCAGATAATACGTTGTGGAGCGGGACGAAGTTTTTCATAAGCCCTCTGTAGTAGCTGTGATACGAAGTAAGTTTTACCACAAGAGGTCGGTCCGCTGACCATACACGTAAAGGGATGTTGAAAAACAAATTCCTGTCCATTAGTTAATGTTGAAGGAGGTATTTCCCTAACTTTCTTTTGTGTCTGTACTCCCTGAAATATCGAACCTCCCCCTTGAGGAGGAGAAAGAGGAAGAATTCCTCCTCCCTGAGGAGGAGGAGGAGGAGGAGTCAATTCCGGAGGAGGAGGAGGAGTCAATTCCGGAGGAGGAGGCCTTTCATTGACTGTCTTTTCATTTCCATGTTTAAATGCACAATGTCTTAACATATTGTCCCTTCTTGTGAATACTTGTTCACACTCTAAACACTTTGTAGAAAACATATTTTATGAACTGAAAAAAGGAGGCACTTCCCCTTATAAGCTTTTATAAGTCCCAAGACTTTGATCCTGCTTGTTCTTATATAAAACAGGCTTCACACATCTCTAGATCCAGCTCTGAAAATCCCTCGTCGTAGTTCATGACATTGTCCATCTTATAGGACAAGATTTTCGTATGGTTTTTTCTACCCTCGAAGTTCAAACTAATGAAGATAGAGTCATTTTTACATAGAATGACGTCATTTCCGGTTTTTTGTTAATCATGGACTTCCGGTTAGAAGTTTAAAGTAAAGATTTCACTTATAGCTTTTCATAGCTATAAAAATATATATAAATCGTGTGAAAACTTAAGGAAATAGGGTCAATTTTGACATTGATGACGTCATTTCCGGTTTTAAAGACCCATGGACTTTCGGTTTAGAAGTTCAAAGTAAAGATCTCACTTTGAGCTTTCCATAGCTATAAAAATGATTCAAATCGGTAAAACTTAAGGAAATAGAGTCAATTTTTACATTGATGACGTCATTTCCGGTTCTTTATTTATCATGGACTTCCGGTTCAGAAGTTCAAAGTACAGATCTCACTTTGAGCTTTTCATAGCTATAAAAATGATTCAAATCGGATAACAACTAAGGGAGATAGAGTCATTTTTTTTTTTTGGACTTCCGGTTAAGGTGTTCAAAGTAAAGTTCTCACTTTGAGCTTTTCATAGCTATGAAAATGATTCAAATCGGATAACAACTAAGGGAGATATTTCCTTTTAACATTGTACCTTTAAAAAAGTGGGTGGGGGAAATAAAAATCAATTAAAATTAAAATAAAAACAATTATTTTTGAAATGACTAAATATTAGTGAACAAAAGGAAAATATTGATTTTTTGTATGATATAACAAAAATCGATAAATAATCAATATTGGATCAATCATGTATTTAGAATTGATTTGCACTAAAAAAAAAAATTGAGTTCTAAAAATTCAAAATAACAATATTCGTTTACTCAAATGAAATTAGCAGAAAAAAAGAAAATATTGGTTTTTTGTATATATATAATCAATAATGAATCCATATCAGATCAATCATGTGTTTAGACTTAATTTGCACTAAAACAATATCAATCAATTGATTTCTGAAATCGAAATAACAAAATTCGTTCAATGTTTTATACTTATATTCGAATGGTATATAATTTGGTAAACTGAAAGAGGTAATGACTTTTTAATTAGCTTTTCTGCTGCAAGGTCACAGTTGTTAAGAGTATACCGATTACACACACACATGTGTTTTAAGTTAGCGAAGCCCAAAACATAATCTTTTTCACGCACAGAGTACACAGGTTTTTTTTCTATGTATTCTCTTAGAGTGATCAGTTGGAATTTTTTGTGTGCAGGAAATTTCTAAAGACTAATGGATATACATGTCATTCACTTTTTGGAAATTCTGTTGTGTGATATAAAAAAAAATGGATACTGAGGAAAAAAAGGTAGGTGATTTATCTATTAAAAAGATTACCTTACTCGGCATGTCCATTTCATTTCCAGAACACGTTCACATTTGTGTGAATAGTGTGCGCGTTGTGTGTGTGTGTATACGCCTCATAGGTTCATGGAGTAAAAATGATTGCTGGTTGTTGTGCAATGTCATGCCTATTCATGGAATGAAACATGTTATTGGTTGTAATACTACATTTCGTTTCTGATTGGTTGTTGATCTAAGTCATTGTTATTTTTAGACAACATGTCTAGACTTGTTCAATCGATATAAAATGAAGACATGGCAATGGTCGGTTCAAATTGTAAACCAGTTATCTCTGGTTTACTCTAGTTGTATACTGGAAATACATTTCCAAGAATAATTACCGGAAATACTTTGACTTAAAATGGTATATCACGTGTGTGTGTGTGTGTGTGTGTGTGTGTGTGTGTGAACAGAACAGAACAGAACAAAACTTTATTTTCATCCAAGTACAATCATGTACAATATGGAGAAGAAAATACATAGACAATACAATATATACATTTCTTCCGGTTGGGGATAACATGTGCATCGCGTTAACACTTGAAAAAAGAATATGGCATTATTAAGGGTATATATCCAAATATTTAATAGAGAAAGGAGAGACTGACCTACTAAAATATGGGAGAAGACAAATTTTGCATTTATGAAATATAGATATTTATATATATTTATATATCTATTATATCATAATAATATCTTTAATAATAGTGTCAATGAGCATTTCGCTATATAGGCGAATAAATAGTATCAATTTACAAGGTAAATGAATATATCAGAATAACCAGTGTTTTCGTGAGAGAGAGAGAGAGAGAGAGAGAGAGAGTAAACACACAGCAAAATTTGTTATCAAAATAAATTTTAGCTATTAATAAATAACCATAGGAATTTTCTTAAATCGTTTTTGTTGGTCTTCATTTTAATAATAAGTAGAATACACCAATAGAGAGAGATAGACAGAGAAGAGAAACAGAGAGAGAGAGAGAGAAAGTATATTGCGATATACATGTTCCAAGATAGCGCCTCAGTCCTTAACAGATACCGAAAGCGAAACACAGTTAAGGACAGATGCACATATACATTTACTTACATAGAATTTCCAATTAACTTTCATTATACTAGGCTATCTTGACTTTGTTTCCTTGCCTAAGTCGAAAGATGGAATATTTTATATACGAAAAAAGAGATGTCTAGTATGTAAATGAAAAGGAATAAAAAATATAATATGGAAAAAAGAAACAATAATAATCATGTTGAACGTTAAACAATGGGGGGGGGGGAGAGAGAGATTTCGTAATAATAATAATGATGTCAGTGCAAACACTTACTGTCATATATAGAATAACTAATGTATAGCATTTTACAGTTATGCCGATAAAGTATGAGACAAATATAGGTCACTTGCAACAACGTGGAGAGAAATAAATCGTGGAGTAATTAATCAAGCATGATTTCGTAGCGGCAGTAAGGTTATCACGTGAATCAATTGCTAATCATGTGGTGTCGGCTAGACATAGACAGAGGTATCATGGAACGAAATTTTACAAGGCAAAATTTCGAGCTGACCTACGGTAAGTAAATATCGATATATATTTAACAATGAGAAATGAATGATAATAATTTTGAATATGTACATATACATACATGATGATTAAAATTGAGATAAGGGAAAGGATTTAGAAACAACAAAATTTGCATGAGGAGGTATTGGCATATTTACATATTATGTTAGTTTAATTTTGACTGAACCGTTGCATTATCTCTCGAATGAATTTGGTTAGATTTCTTAAAGTACACGGATCTTTACTTGACAATAGAGAGTTTGAGTCTGTTGCGTTATGTATGAATTGACAAAGGAATTTATTTCTTGCACCGTTAAAATAGTTGCAATAAAGAAGATAGTGACTTTCATCCCCGACGCTGTCTGAACTACAGAGGGTACATTTCCTATCCTGGAGAGGTGTTCCATCGTACCGACCTGACTCTATTGGTAAGTGATGATTAGCTGTTCGAAATTTAAAGAAATTAATTGCTGCATTTTGATTTAAAATAGTAAAATATTTTTCAAGTTCATAAGTAGTTTTAAAAGCACTGTAAATAACCCCTTTATTAGAGTGTTGTAAACTGTCATGCCATTTCTGTTTATATTGGTCTGTTAGTGTTTGAATAATATCTTTGTTTAAATTCTTGTTAGTAATATATTCTTGATTTAACCACAAATCTGGTCTTCCGATCGATGTAAGAATATTTTTAATTTTCTCTATCCATTTGAATTGTTCACTATTTTTAGATATCATGTACTTATATAATTTATAGCTAATCTTGTTTCTGTTTCCAGTTATGAGACGCACCCAGAAGGAGATCATACGAGTTTGTACTACAATGGAAATTGGGTATCTGCCAAGTTCTCCGTGCAAGAATGAGATGGGCGTGGATTTACGTGCTTTGGTAATTTTGCGAAGAAAGTTATTGTGAACTCTTTCTATTATGTCGAGATTTTCATAGCCAAAAATTTCGGAGCCATACAATAATATTGGAAGGACAGTGTGGTCAAATAGTTTTACAGTTAGATCAATGGGTAAATCAGCGTTACGAGCTCTCATGAAAAGTAAATGAAGTGCTTTATTTGCTTGTTGAGAAACGTGTTTACGAGCTTTTAGAAAGGAACCATTACTAGAAAAAGTAACACCTAGATAGTGATATTGCTCAGTAAAATCTAGCATTTGAGTTCCAAGTTTAAAGTTTATATTGCGTGTGTGTGTGTTGCGCGAACGTGACTCTGTGTGTGTGTGTTGGTATATCACGTGTGTGTGTGTGTGTGTGTGTGTTGCGCGAACGTGACTCTGTGTGTGTGTGTGTGTGTGTGTGTGTGTGAGAGAGAGAGAGAGAGAGAGAATATAACATGAAAATGTTACATGTATACATGTACGTGCTCATGTACTTAATTAAATTTGATACTTTATGTATGAGAATGTGCTTATATAATCATATACAAACTCTACAGAAATTAAGAGAGAGGGAGAGAGAATTTAACAAATGGAGTGTGTTACTCCAGATTCAAAGTAAAATGTATCCATGCATGGAAGGTAAGATGTTTTTTCTTTCTGTTGGTATATAGATCACAGTGTATGTGATTATGAAATGTACTGGTGCCTGCTTTAAATGATTTCAATATTCGCAAAGAAGTCATTATGTTGAAATAACGTGTACAGACATGTTCAAAAATTGTGTTCCACGCACACCTGAATTCTGAGGATTTGATCTTTATTTCCATTTCATGTTGAAATAACGTGTACAGACATGTTCAAAAATTGTGTTGAAATAATGTGTACAGACATGTTCAAAAAGTGTGTTCCACACACGTCTGAATTCTGAAAATTTGATCTTTATTTCCGTTTTGTGTTGAAGTAACGTGTACAGGCATGTTCAAAAAATGCGTTCCAATATTGACTTTATTTTTAAACATAACGTCATCGCTCTCTATTCTGATTGGTTGTTGATCAAAGTCATAGTTAATTTTAGATAACAACTGGTTAATTCTGGTTTATTCTGGTTGTTCAGTGCTAAATACATTTCTAAATATAATTTCCGGAAATACTATGACCATAAACGGCAGATTACACGTAAAACATGAGTGTTGAGTTCATTTTATAACAGAACGTGAAGCTGTTCACATCGTAAGTAATGCCATTAATTTGTTTTTAAATATAATTTGATATAGTTTTATAAATTGTATGTTTATTGTATGATGATCATATGTTGATTATTGATTTAAGATTTTGTATAGTCCCCGTCTAAGGCTGAGGACCTGACCCTCAATGTCCGTGATTAAGCCTTATGACTGAATATACAAGTCAGCTCTGTATATTATTGGGACTATCAATACCTCTTTTGTATCTCATGTTCTTTGGTGTTTACCATGTGTCTCCGCCTAAGACTTGACCTTCAATCTCCTTAGCCCTAGGTCAAATGTACAACTCTGTACATTGATGTCATTTCTAACTATAGATCATGATGTCATTCTAAATATAGATCATGATGCCATTTCTAACTATAGATCATGATGTCATTCTAAATATAGAAAACCAATATGGCCGCCGCACATGCGTAAATAATCTGATGACGTCACTCCTGCGCATGCGCAGTCTTGGGGGTAAACCGACGACCATACTACTGATATTACATCATTTTCCCGCAATGACAGAGAATTATGCCAACATAAAAGTCCTTCGGCCCCGATTCGTTGTCTCTTGCGTCAAAAGTTTTTCTTGGTGTGTCTTACAAGTTGGAAGCAAGGTTGTATTGTTTAAGACTGGTTAATTTCCAGGATGTTCTTCCTTAGATTCCGTGAATTATTACGATCCAACCATTTTTTAGCTCACCTGAGTACAACGTTCTCAAGGTGAACTTTTGTGATCGCCCTTTATCCGTCGTGCGTCGTCAACAATTTGGCTTGTTAACACTCTAGAGGAAATATTTTTAGCCCAATCTCCATGAAACTTGGTCAGAATGTTTTACTTCATAAAATCTGGATCAAGTTCGAATTTAGGTCATTTTGGATCAAAAAGTAGGTCATGAGGTCAAATCATAGAAAAACCTTGTTAACCCTCTAGAGGCCACATTTTTGCCCAATCTCCATGAAACTTGGTCAGAATGTTTTCTTCAAAAAATCTTGGACAAGTTCGAATTTGGTCATTGGGTCAAAAAAGGTCATGGGTCAAATCTAAGAAAAAAACTTGTTTACATTTTGGCCCAATCTTCATGAAACTTAGTAAGAATGTTTGTCACCATAAAATCATGGACAAGTTCGAATTTGGGTCATGTGGGGTCAAAAAGTAGGTCACGAGGTCGAATCATAGACAAACCTTGTTAACACTCTAGAGGTCATATTTTGGCCCAATCTTCCTGAAACTTGGTCAGAATGTTTTCCTTCAAAAAATCTTGGACAAGTTCGAATTTGGGTCATGTGGGGTCAAAAAAGGTCATGGGTCAAATCTAAGAAAAAACTTGTTTACATTCTAGAGGCCATACTTTTGGCCCGATCTTCATGAAACTTAGTAAGAATGTTTGTCACCATAAAATCTTGGAAATTCGAATTGGTCATGTGGGGTCAAAAGGGGAATTAGTTTAAATTAAAACCGGGTCATGTGGGGTCAAAAAGAAGGTCAATATGAAAAATGCGACATATGTTGCTCATTTATAATCAGGTGAGCGATTCAGGGCCATCATGGCCGTCTTGTTTATAGTACATGTAGTATGGTTTGCAATATTTCAAACTTTAAGTAAATCCGGATGGCCCAGTGGTAAGTTCGGCGGTTTTGTTATCACGAAGTGACAAGATCGAATCAATGATGCAGACTTTTTTTGTAAATTCATATCTTTTTTTTTTTCATTACCATATACCGACAATTGCCAAAGAAAGTCCTCTAATTATTCAGATGTCTCATGTAATATTGCCAGACATTAACTTGTCCTTGGTATTCACCTTTTTATTGTCATTATTTGCTGAGTGAGGGGAAAAACGAATAATTTGTTGAATTGCCGATGTCTTTCTTATTTATTGTCTTCTTCTTTTAATTATATATGCAGTCAAGTATTCAGTCAATATTGCCAGACATTTACTTGTCCTTGGTATTTGCTCTAGGTCGTGATTGTTAGGCCTCCGTCGGTCTGCGTCAGCCATGGATGATGTATCATAATTTGTCTTGTCTGTTTGGCTGCAGCAGCATCGTTTGTGGCTGAAAAGACCAATCCGGGAGAGACATTCTTTGCCACAGGTGTCGCATCTGTGTGTAGTCCCTGGTCGGTCGGCGTTGTGGCGCTCTTTCCTGCAAGCCCGCCTGTCTTTTGCTGCACACATCAGATTCTCTTCCCCTGACTTAAGCTGTTTAGTCACTGTGCCCCTCCACCCCGATCAGTTTGCTGCAAGGTCTTCCCAAGATCCTGTATCTATGTCAAGGGCTTTCATGTCTCTTTTCACCATGTCTTTGTATCGCAGCTTTGGGCGCCCAGTGCTTCGCTTCCCCGATGAAAACGCTCCATACAAGATGTCCTTTGGGATTCTCCCATCCTCAATGCGAGGGCACATGGCCGAGCCAGCGCAGCGTGTGTTGCCTGAGAATAGTTTACATGCTGGGAAGGTCTGCCCGGGACAGGACTTCAAAGTTGGTCTTTTTGTCTTGCCAGGAAATGCCCAAGATGCGGTGCAGTATAGGTGTAGGTGTTTTCTCTCTTGTCTGGCATATGTGGTCCATGATTCGCTCCCGCACATCAGAGTGCAGATGACGCAGGCGTTGTCACGGTGCATAACCATATCGGCATGCTCTCTGCGAAATCGCTATATCGGCAGGCTCTCTGCGTTCGCTTCGGTCATTCTCTGCCATAAACATAAGCAAACGCTGGACGGAAGGGAAAGAAACAGACAAATGGTCACTTTTCAAAAGTATGTTGCTCAATATTAAGTATTGCACGGAATATTAGGGTATCTTAGCTATGTATATGCGTGTAAACTTTTCAATTATCAGCGACGGCGACTTGAAACTCGGCCGAACAGTTTCGTGATGTACCAACATGGAACACAACCTCGGCACTTTCTACAGGCTTCAGCAAGTTTTTGCTTTGATTATGTCTATAATATTGTTATCGAATGTATTCTTTTAAGTATATTTTTCAAGAAGATACCGATAAATTGGCCGATTTTAATTTAAATTTCTTGAAACCCGCCTACTTTCGGTTTTGTCGTTGCACGGGAGGTCTCTCTGCACATCACTTTTTGATGCACAGGCAGACTCTCTGCATTTCCCTCAGGCAGGCTTCCTGCAAGCTATGGTTTATCTTATTATTTACGGAAAATTAATTATTTCATTGGTCCTTACCCCTAATTTGTGTTCTTAATTTCGTACTTTGCATGTAATTGTTTTGTTTTCGTAGTCAGATACAAATCTGTTAAAACTATATATGTGTTACTTACTTTTTTTTTTTACTAATTTGTTGATATAAAATATAAAAGATAAATTTCCTCTAAGGTATTGCTTTTTACAATAATTCTCATAATTTTTAATTGAATCGCCATACTTGCATGTTCCTTAAAAAAAAGTGTGCTAACTTTATCTGTTTACACATTAACATGCTTGACAAAGCGAAAGTAAATACATAAATGAATGAATGCGTCCACGGATTTAAAGTAACAAATGATTATTAACTCTATCATTACTTTGTCAAAAACAAGGCCACTAGGGACATGACCAACATACAATATAATGATTATAAAATAATAGGCATTTTATATAATCATTTTGTTATTCTTAAACATCGCACTGAAGAAAGTAAATTTATGTTATAAGCGTTTTTCGAAAAATTGTGATCGACGCGTAGAACAGATACGTCACTGTTAATTCATTAAATTTAAAACAGATTTACTTGTGTAATTTCAAAGTCTACGAGTATTTATGCAGCAATGTTATATTGTTGTTTATATGTTTGACGGATTTCGGATTTTACAAGGCCTTTGTCACATTTTTTTTTTAAAAGAAAATAATTATTAATTTATCTGTTTTAAATATTGACTTTAATATCACTTTCAGTTGCCGTAGCAACGCGATAGGCTTAGTTGTATTGGTTTTTTGTTGTTTTTTTGTTGTTGTTGTTGTTGTTGTTGTTGTTGTTGTTTTTCAGTATGAATGAACAATATTAATGTGAGAAGAAATACCTCATATCTCATGGCATTTTGCAGCCAAAGAGTTTTAATACTAATCATATGTGTAATAAGTTAATGAAATATTTTTCCACAAATCTATCCTACTTCTTACATAGGAGAGAATGAACGGTGTGTATTGGAATAATTGAATGCAGTTTTTTTTTCAAAATTTTCGGAGAATATAGGCGGCATCCCCCATCCCCATTTTCTATTTTCTTTCATCCCCCCCCCCCCCCCCCCCCCCATTACTATGACAGTTCACTGTCTGCATGGACTCACTGCTGCATTTTTTTTTAATTTTATATTTTTAATAAAACTGTTCAAACATGTTGTATCATTGGTCTTATTATATTTTATGCAATAAAACATCATTAAATAAGAGGCTTACATAATACATAGCAGAAAAATTCATCCTTTTAAGCTTACAACCCCCCCCCCCCCCCTTTTTTGGGGCCCGAACTCCTTTCCCCTTACAGTGAATAAAAAAATGGAAGGGCAAGAAGCATGCAACTGTTATTTCACAACAATAAAACACAAAGTACGCTAGCAGTATGCTTTTAAAAAAACAATCGCTGGCAAAATACAATAAGCCTGCCTGTGGTAATTGCAGAGAGCCTGCCTGTGCTTCAAAAAGTGATGTGCAGAGAGACCTCCCGTGCAACGACAAAACCGAAAGTAGGCGGGTTTCAAGAAATTTACATTAAAATTGGCCAATTTATTGGTATCTTCTTGAGGAATATACTTAAAAGAATACATTCGATAACAATATTATAGACATAATCAAAGCAATAACCTGCTGAAGCCTGTAGAAAGTGCCGAGGTTGCGTTCCATGTTAGTACATCACTAAATTGTTCGGCCGAGTTTCAGGTCGCCGTCGCTGATAATTGAAAAGTTTACACGCATATACATAGCTAAGATACCCTAATATTCCGTGCAATACTTAATATTGAGCAACACACCTTTGAAAAGTGACCATTGGTCTGTTTCTTTCCCTTCCGTCCAGCGTTTGCTTATGTTTATGGCAGAGAATGACCGGTGCGAACGCAGAGAGCCTGCCGATATAGCGATTTCCGCAAAGAGCCTGCCGATATGGTTATGCACCATGGTTGTACGCTGCCATCTTTGTTGCAGTTGTCAATCTGAGGTTTGTCCACGCTCGAGTTGTCAGGCGAGCAAGAGTAGAGGCTGCCTTCAATATTCTCCGGTCGAGCTCAGCATGCAGGAAGAGGTTATCAGTGGTAGTGGAACCCAGGTAGGTAAACTGGTGAACGACTTCGAGCATGGTCCAGGTCATGGTGTTTTACTTTTTTCGGGTAACTGTGTTCAAACCAGGGGTTTTACCTAGGGTACGTTTAGCTTGAAGCATGGCTGACATACTTTTGAAGTTATTTCGGCTCAGAGTTTCAGGCAAAGCTACTGTTATTATTGTAAGATAAAAAATATGTCATATGCTTGGAAAAAAAACCACTTTGTGAATCAATTACTTGTAACAACTGGTGTTAAAAAAATGACAAGATTTAAAATGTGCATATCGTTATTAAAAAGAAACTCGACACATTTACTGGGTATCTGATAACTTTTAAAATTGATTTATTAACGCTCAGAAGAAAGGTTTGGAAAGATATTTTGTGGCTTTAAAATATTCAGATTTTCAGATACATGCCGTCAACTTGAAAAATCAATGAAACCGCAGTTTAATAATACGCATTACTACATAATGTAGAAAGTGTAAAAAGCACAAACAATATACATATGGCCGTATCTGACATGTATCATTGACGGCCCCAAGCCCAATCTACAGTCACAGTATGTAAGATGATTATGAGTGCTTGACACGGGTAAATTTAACCGAACATTGAAGAATAAAGTCGTGTAAATATATATTTAGTTCGATACATATCATCGATACAAAAAGAATGTCATACTCCTACGCCACGCTACGGTATCAAAGGTTGTATATTCTGGGGAACTGTACCTAAATCCAGTATCAAATGTAAAAAATGATTTGTGCTGATTTGTGTCGTTATCATCGTCCGTGTTGTTGCTGCTGATGATGATTTTATTTACATTTACATTAACACAGCCTTAGTAGCTTAATGTATGTATATTTCATGCATTTTGCAGGCCCTAAATCTTTCAAAAATGATATAAGAAAGGAATTACTTGTCTTTATTGATCTATAGATAATTTAATTTATGGCATCTTAGATTATCATCATTTAATATGTATGCTATTTTTTATTCTATATTTCTGAAAGTTTGTTAATATGATTTTTTTCATCGTTCATATTCTCAAAGAGTTAATGTCTGGAAAAAATACATATGTATATGGAAATTAGGCCGAAGACTCTTGATTCACATGGACTTTTTAGAACGCACTTTAGAAATCAACTATGGTCTACAGTTGAGGATACGTGTCCAAATGGCATGTGTCATTGCCTAGTGAAAATATCATGTATCATTGCCTAGTGAAAATATCATGTATCATTACCTAGTGAAAATATCAAGACCCGCTGTTTGTAAATAATATAATTAATAAATAATAAAATATTCTGAAAGGGCTTTGTTTTATTTTAGTCGTGCTTCAAAAACATTTGCTTTGCATCAAAATTAGTCTTGTTATAAACTAACGTAACACAGTAGTGTTCACAATAGCTTTATTCAGACTCGAGTGCCGGTGAACATACAAAGTGTCGGGCTTAACCCGAGGTATGCGCATGCGCACATGCATTGGGTTGTCCAATAATATAACAGTAAGTTATAATGTAGGTTTCATAGTTTCAAGCATTTTTGATGCTGTGCATAAACCAAAGGATTGAGATTTTCTTAAAATTGTAGTTGAATTCGTCAGTGATTATAATGTATGATACACGTTCAAACGTTGGTTGCAACAATTAATTTATAAATCAATCTCTTATTCTCTGTAAATATTTTACAATAATTTTATCCAAATCTCAGGCCGCAAGGAATATTTATATATTTTAAAGTGCTCATACACGGTTTGGGTTAATGTGCTCAGTTTGATGTTTATATAGCTCGGCATTTGCGCTACAGTAATCGTTACTGAGATCCGCTCCGCTTATGTTTTTTTTGTTGTTGTTGTTTTTTTGTTTTTGTTTTTTTTTTCTTTTCGAATGCTTTAGGATGCACACGTACAATACTCGCAGACACAGTTAGTAGAAATATCTTAAACCATTTCATTCAAAAGCATTGCCTTTGCTGATCGATTTTCATAAGTTCGGCTACAGAAAACTCGTAACCGATCGTGGGCAAGGGCAATTTTGATCACGTGATTTTGAGAACTAAAGTTAGGTTCACATATGAACTATGGATCGTGGTTAATGCTGTATAAATTATTGTGCGTCTCTTTCTCTCTCTCGGAGATGTGAATATGCCTTACGTAATCTCATAATCTCAAAATCTCAAAATAACAAAACGATCACAAAATATGTCGCTGTTTTCTCTCTCTTGCTTTCTATGAATATTACTTAGATGAGTCCGATTCACTGTTTAAATGTTTTTAAGTTCCCGATCTTTTTACAGGTGCAATTCTCACTGGCCTAGCGCCAGAACTGCAGAACTACCACACACACACTGGTATCTTGATTAATATTAAAGCTATGTAAGAATTAACAAAAAGGGGGTTTCGCTCTCTTTCACTGGTATATTGACACATGGTAAGGAACTGAATCTGATATTACTTGATTACGAGGGTCATAACTTTGTATTAATGTTTGCTATCATCAAATACTGTGCACGGTTTGATCAGTCTGATATTCAATTAACTCATGGTATAACGCGTCATTGTCAAAAGGCTACCGTAACGAAGTAAGAACGCGAAATATCAACAGTTTGTGTATCTTTCTTTATAAGTCTGCTCCACTATCAACTTCCGTTTTTGTTTAATAAATAAATATTAAAGGCCTATTATATTTCATAATGATTTAGTTGTCATGAAAAAAGAAAATATAACACAACATTGTCATATAACACAAATGATACATAATGTGCAAATATCTGAATAAAAAAAAAAAAAAAACAGTTAAAAGCGTAAAAATTGTTCAAATTACGCAATTTAGTGTTGTGGGTGGATGTCAAAACACTCTCATTGATTATCGTTTGCATTGAAAAAGCCGTCGGCGAATCACAGTTTGTTTATTTGCTACGTCATCAATTTATGCACTCTTGATTCGTTAATGAAGACATATGGAAGGTCTATGGAAAGCGTCAGAAAATTGACGAAGATATTCGGAATATGCAAATTAGATATTTTTTAAACAGTTAAATGATTATTTCTTATTTATGCTTTGCAGTAGCGTTGTCGTCAGTATGCACAGTATGCACAGACAGCATCTTGTAACAAATCTGTAGTAAACACTTTGCTTTTCTGTACGAAAAATATACACTGCTTTTGAAAGTGAAGTATAATGACCCTTTAATAATATGACTTTTTACTTCATCGCTCATATGACTTATGCTTATGTCAAATGAATAATAAGTAACTTTGTGCGGACGCTTCATACAATGCAATGGTAGTAGTAAGGGCGCCGCTTTCGCTCCAAGACTGCGCATGCGCAGGAGTGACGTCATAGGATTTTTTTGCGCATGTGCGGCGGCCATATTGGTTTCTAGCATGACATCTAATTTTAGAATGACATCATTGGTCTATATTTAGAATGACCATATTGGTAGACAATTTAAAAAATAAATATGTTCATCATATTTTACAAAAGTAACAGGATGCCATAGTATACAGAGGTGACTGTACTTGATCTAAGATCTACTCGCGGAAATTGAGGGTCACTTCCATCGATCTCAGACTGTGTCCTAGAGGGTATTCTACCGTTACTTCCACTATATAATCAAATTAATAGTTAAATAACATGTCTACTATATAGGTACAGCAGTAATTATAGCACAAATATATATATATATATATAATATACTAAACAATACTATATTTTATAATTAAATACCTTTACGATGTGTTCTGTTCAACGTCCTACCTTCGAATGAATGCTAACTATTGCACTCGTTTCCCAGGCCCATACTACCTGCGTTAACAATGGACGATCTATTTTTAGCAATGGAACAAAAGTGATATTGATTTAGGAGCGGATGTGCGAACAATGGTCTATTCAAGTGTCAAATGTTAATCCCTTTAAAGTCGTCACTCTGTCTGGCGTGTGTTGATTTAGGAGCGGATGTGCGAACAATGGTCTATTCATGTGTCAAAAGTTAATCCCTTTAAAGTCGACCAAGTGTCTGGCGTGTGTTGATTCAGGGACGGAAATGCGAACAATAGCTTTTGTTTACGATTACTGGCCCGGCACTATTTAACTATTGATACGTCTATTGTATTTAGCGGATTGAAAACTCAACCAATCAGAAACCTCCCTTTTCAACCAATCAGGAACGAGTCCTCGACCAATCAAATCTTAGCATATATTTGACCAATCGAATTACGTATTCAAAACGAGGCCCAGGTCTGTTTCACATTAACGCATAAAGTGATTTTTTTTTCAAAACAGCTATTTAATAAGTATTCCAGATTTTTCTCAGCCTTTCTTGTGCATTTAATTAAATGACATAATAGAATATAATGGAAATAATTTAGATATTCCCAAAAATAATAATATTAAACTGAAAATATTTTCATATTAGAGACTGAACACTTATTGCTTTGATGAAAAATCAACTTACCAAATTGGTAACTTCCAAACCATTTTTCCTCAAAATACTCCAATATATCTTAAGTTCAATAACAATGTAAAATACACTCTTTGAACATTTTTTAGTATGTCCTTAAAAGTCATCGACGTTGGTAAAAAGACTCGAAAATTTTGCTCTTTATACTTCATTATGTACTGACTTGTCTTAACATACACCATGTATTCTTTGTTAAACGAGAGTGGACAAGATCTTACAGGTTTATACATGACCTCGACTCCTTGTAAGGGCCCAGTACCATTTATACGTCAATATTGGTTGACTTGAGATCGGATTTAGAAGCTCCCAAAAAGGGAGCTGGCCAATGTTTACGTTAATCCTTAGCTTTACCTCGGTAACGGATTAAATTTTGTCAAAATGTATGACTTTTAGAGAAAGCCAGTATGTGTGTTATAAAGTGGTTTATGTATCGAAATATTCCGTTCTGTTCAACAATTGATACGTTATTTGTAATACATCACAATATTCGAAATGTTTAAGCTTTAAATTCGTAATGTTTCATATTATCTTGGTTGAAACAAAAAGCTTTAAATCAGTTTTTCCTTTCTAGGGCAACGGTTTACGATATCGATTTTCAAAATTTTTATATCAATTGATAGATTTATCAAAATACTTCAAAATAAACCCTATGTTCTCGATTCGATTTTCAACCGTTACCGAGTTATGACGTAACAGCGATTTTTAAACCTTAATTAAAATTTAACATTTCCTGCCCAATATATACATCACTGGAAAGGTCTCTTCTCCACAATGTCAAAAATGTATACTTTTATAGGGTTATCTTTATTCATTCACGAGATATAAGCGTTTGAAAAATGTCACGTGACCTCCAAAGTTGGAAAATGGCGCCAAATTCAAATATTCTCCAAAAAATATATTTAAGTCTATATCTCAGTCATTTCTCGACCGATTTACATGATCCTGGTATCAATGTAAAGGTCTCATATCAAGCTATGTTTTGAACTCAGTGAACCGGAAGTGTATTGGTGGTACAACCAGAAATGACGTCATCACATATAAAATATCTCTTCATAGACAACTAAATAAACTACTGAAAAGACTATCATTTTAGCGACAGATCACTTATCGCTTTGATGAAAAATCAACTTAACAAATCGGTAACTTCCAAATCCAGCTCTCAAAAAGTTAATCCTATCTATTAGTTTAACTACAATGTAAAAATACGTTGTTTGAACACTTTGTAGTATGTCCTGAAAATTCATCGTGAGGAATGGCAAAAAGACTTGAAATTTAACCATAGTAAAACGAGGAACTCTCCACAAGAATGGGGCCGATTTTACTTGGACATACATATATAAAGGGACTTGAGGGAGTTGGTTAGGGCTGCTTCTCTTTATACGTCAATATGTACTGACTTGTCTTAACATACACCATGTATTCTCTGTTGAACGAGAGTGGACAAGATCTTACAGGTTTATACATGACTTCGACTCCTTGTAAGGGTCCAGTACCATTTATACGTCAATATTGGTTGACTTGAGATCGGATTAAGATAGCCCCACAAAGGGAGCTGGCCAATGTTTACGTTAATCCTTAGCTTTACATCGGTAACGGATTAACTTTTGTCAAAATGTATGACTTTTAGAGGAAGCCAGTATGTGTGTTATAAAGTGATTTATGTATCGATATATTTCGTTCTGTTCAACAATTGATACGTTATTTGTAATAGTTCACAATGTTCGGAATGTTTAAGCTTTAAATTCGTAATGTTTTATATTATCTTGGTTGAAACAAAAACTTTAAATCAGTTTTTCCTTTCTAGGGCAACCGTTTACGATATCGATTTTCAAAATTTTTATATCAATTGATAGATTTATCAAAATACTTCAAAATATTTTTTTTTAATTTAAAAAAAATAATTTTCATGAAATCTTCACAGATTATGTCGTTTATTGTTTCAACAAGTCTGACAGGTTCTAATTAAAAAAATACAAAAGTCGAGGTCTTATTCCAAATGTTGTTGTTGTTTTTTTATTCTTTAACCTTAAATAAATAAAAAAAGAAAAACATTTTATCGAGAGACTATGTGTATTATTTTAGTGCTTTGGGTGATCTTTAAGAATAAACAGTACAGAAAATGTTGGTACCCTATTGTATTCAACTGGTCATATTTCGAAAAATTATGATGTTTGCATATAAGAGTAACAACACGATTTTAAGCCAGAATTATGGCGGTTTATATGAATTGAAGATATTTAAATCTGACCAGGCATTAAAGACTCATAGGGAGATAACGAAATAAAATGTTTCATTCTTTATGTTTTTGTTTGTTTGTTTTTAGTTGTTGTTTTTTTTTTTCGGCCGTTGGCTGTTTTGTTTTCACCTGAATTTCCCGTCTAAATGTAAAGGTGAAGGTCACTAAACAGTTGATGAATACTGTAAGTTTTGATAGTTCGACTTAAAAATCGATAGTATCCCTCCGAAAAAAGAGATCGGCTTGTTCGCTTTGTAGATATATATTCCTAAGACCTCAGTTTTTCTACAAAAAATATATTAATACATGCTTTAACGTTCAAAGTAATTAATTCAACTACACAAAAAACATATCTAAACTGATGAAAAACACATGTCGGATTTGAAACCCTCAGACCCCTTCGTATCCTGGAAGTCGCACATTCGTTAAGACGTGATGTATCAGGGCATAACTTCAATATTATAATGTAAATGCACTCCAAACTTGTTTTGTATAGTGACAAGTATAATTTTGATCTATTGATGTTCACCCTTTCTCTGACAACTGCTGGAATGCAGGTGACACAAGTGTTGTTCCTAGGAACATCCATCCAGTTGTATTACCTGAAAGGGCGTATTATATTGTGAACTTGTTCGTCTGTCCGATCTTCAGCAATATCATATCCGCTCTTTATATTTTGGACGCTTGAAAGACATTCATCATACTTCGGTCAAATGTCCTCTCATCAAGATGCAGAATAAACACAAAATATAACAAGTTTAAGCCTGCCAAATGTTTCTTCCAGGGCATTTCTAAACTAAAAAAATTGAAGTGAAATCTGTTTTTCAGCATTTGCATTGGAAGGTATAACCTTAGAGTACGAAGAGGACAAACTGTATTGGTTTACTATGGTTACACATTTCTGCAAGTCAAAACTTTCTTAAGTAATTTTTTTCCTTAAATCATGTTAGCACATAAAATGAAGCAAGAATTTCGTGGTCTTTTTAGGGCTTTTCTTTACGGGACAACACCACGCCGTTTTTTAGACCTTTGCGCACCTGCTAGTCTGACACCCAATATTCGTCACTGATTCGCTGTAGACTTAACAGAAAAAGCTAAAATAACCGATAAAATGGCGGACTTTGATATCACGTGACTTCAGACTGGATCCCGTCTCATCGTAAGAATCATGAAGCACTCATAATACTGAGCGAGCAATCATCTCATCCGGTGCCAAATTAGCGAGGAATGTCTATAGATGTGCCTTCCCAAGGGATGGAACAATTAATATACCACGGCAGTGTTTCTTTTTAAAAATACATTTTTTTTTCTAGAGATCTAAGCATCAATTTCTGAAGAGCTTTTCAAAATAAGTGGATATCTTTCCAACCGTACTTAGTTTTCAAAATTATGATTTCGTATATGAAAGCTGTGTACAAAAGTGTATGTAATATTCAATGCCTTTCCAGCCGTACTGATTTTTTTTTAATTATGACGTCGTATAAGAAACTACGTGTGGATGTACAAAATAAGGATTTACGTCACCCCTCTTTCGTTTGACTTTCGCCTTTACGAAAAGCTAAACAAACTCATATTATTAAGTGTAAATCTTATAAAAGCCTGTTCTGATTGTTACAATATGTAAGGTTGCAATTTCAAGAAATACATGGTAAGTTGTATTGATGCGATCAATCTTCACCAAACAATCAGAAAATCAATATAAAAACATAAAATAAAAGATAGCAAAATGATGCTAACCGCTAATTTTCATATCTGCATTTATTGTGGCATGATCTGTACTTAAATAATAACGTAAAGATATTTTCACCTTTTCTGCATGAGGTCTTTGCCTGAAACTGCTTTATTGCTTACAACGCCAGAAGTTGAAGTCCGCTCTAAATGCGTTTTTCTTATTTATGTTCCCTTTTTATTGTGTCTAAATGATTATAAATACTCTAGCTGATCAGCTTTAATTGTTAATTATTAATTTACTTCACTTGCTTTCACTTGATTTTGTCTTTAAATCTGAAAACAAGTGATCTATTTTTACGTAGCATATGAATATAAGTGCAATTATTAGAGTGTGTGTTTATAAACTGTTTTCAGTGGTATCTGATTATTTATTACATAGTTCGTGTGACATCAAACTGGTGAAACTGCTGTAAGTTAAACATGTTTATGTACGATGTCATGCCTTGTAGTACTGCTCTGCACATGCAACAAAAGTACCGACGAAATTAGTTGATTTTGTTAACATGTTGCCAAATTGGAAGATAAATTTCAGAAAAAAAAACTCATATAGAACATTGCCTACTCTAGAGAAATATTGACCTGAACGAACCCAAGTCGTTTTTCTTTGAAAATATAGTGGAAGTAATCAATTCAGAGACAGTGTCATAATGCGACGTCAAAAACAACGTGTCGACCTGGTGTACATGAGTTAAACATGTCAACATGAAACAGATATACATGTATAGTGCTGGCTCACGTCGATAAGACACTGTAGACAAGTGGCATGACACTACATCTTGTCACATGATAAAATAAATAAATAAATAAATAAAAATAAAAAGTGAAAATATCTTTACGATAAAATTTAAGTAGAGATTTTTCGACAATAAGTGTAGATATAAAAATTAGCTGTAAGCATTGTTCTGCTATCTTTTATCATTTTACTTATATTGATTTTCCGAATATCTGTTGTAGCTTTACCGCATATATACAAATGACCATGTCTTTCTTGAAACTGCAACCTTATATATGTATATTTGACTTGCACAACATTTGCAGCAATCAGAACAGTTATTAATGAGATTTACACTAAATCATATATTAAGTTTGTTTTGCTCTGCGTAGAGGCGAAAGACTAACAAGGGAGAGGTTCACGTTAATTCTTATTCTGTACATAACTTTCTTATACGAGGTCATAATTTCAACAACTTAATACAATTGGAAAGGCATTTATATATAAAACATTTCATACACTTCATTTAGGGGCCGCCGTGGCCGAGCGGTTACAGTCGTGGACTACAAATCTCTCAGCCCCTCACCGCTGTGGGTTCGAATCCCGGTAGGGACTTCGGATTTTTCATGTGAGGAAGCCTTCCAGCTGGATTGCGGTAGGTCGGTGGTTCTACCCGGGTACCTCTGTGTACTCGGGGTCTTCCTCCACCTGTAATTAGCTGGACGTCGCTATATGATTGAAATACTATCGCAGCGACGGTAAACCCCAATACAACAACAACAACAACACTTCATTTATACAAATATTTTGATTAGCTGTCAAGATACTGAAGCTTGAACCTATAGATAACAGTAAAAACGATGAAAAACATTTCGTGCTCTCCCTATAACTTTGAAATGCCATTTTAGATCGTAATATTCTTCTGCATACCATTGAAACCGCTAGGACTGGGGCTAAAAATCGTGTTTTTACTCTTATTTAAAAAAAAAATAGTTTTCGAAATATTACCAATTGAATACAATAGCGGTACCAACATTTTCGCTTTTCTGCCATTTCTGTACTGTTTAAGCCCTGATCAGCATGAACTGATTTTTTCTGAAAGATCATCTAAAGCACTAAAAATAAAACATAGGTTCTCGATAAAATGTTTTTCGTTTTTGAGTAAGTTAATGTTAAAGAAAAAAAATATTTGAAATATGATCTTGACTTTTTCAACTCATGCCACTATGTATTAACTATCATGAAATGAAATATTTCTCTAATCAGTTAAGTGCCGTGAGCTGAATTCATGATTAAAGTGAGTGTGGTAATTTCACGAATAATTATGATGCACTTTAGACATGAAGAAAGTTATAAGATGATGCCAATATTTTGTTGGAACTTTTATATATGTTGACAATATATTCACGTATGAGTCATACCTTAATTTTCATTTTTTTATTCTCTGATTTTACAAAAAAACAACAAAAAAAAACAACTTAAAACTCTTTATGTTACAACCGATTTAAAAGATATTTGGCAGTTATATAGAAAACACAACTGTTATTACAAAATAATGAGGATTATTTCTACAAAAAAAATATCTTCAGAGTGATTAGTCCCTGAAATCTGTTTTTCCCCTTAATTTTCAATATCAACAACTATTCTCAGTATAAATACATATGTGGCATTATCATATCGAGATAATTAACATTCATACATAGCTATTTGATATATACATATACCAGTATTTTGATAATTTAAATTATTTGAATCACTCTGCGTTATCGTGTGCATTGTGTCATAACCATTTTAATCCCAAATAGCTGTATACCTTTATAACCAGTTGACATGGTACATATGTATATATACTAGATTTGAAATTGAAATATTATTTCAAATAATCAATTCAACCTCAGTTATGAATAATTATACAATATGGCATATCTATTATCATCACATTGCTTCCTCTGCAGATTTGTGCACTGTAGCATATACAATCCTGAATTCGGTATTATATACTCTCCTATTACACTGTTCTTTTGATATCAGTTTATTACTCTTGTTACGTTCCTATATGAATAATTTTAAATTAATGTAGCACAAAAAAGGATCGTAACAAATAACAGACCCAGCTAAGTTTAATAGTTAACAATTAATTGAAAGAATAAATAATAAAATTTAAATAACTAAAACTAACAGTTACAATATCCCTCGCAAGTCCTTGTCCAGTTTTTAATGTAATTTTAAAATGTCTAAATAATGTCCAAAATTCTGGCTCAACACTTTAATGGCAATCCATGGCAAGAAATACACAGATCCAGTGTCAATCCACAGATCTCAACAAGCTTTGAAATCCTTAAAACCTCCCAAAGATTTTTTTATACAGCCAAAACATCAGCTTAAATACTCATTTGTCTGTTTCCAGAACCTTCAATGAATATCTAGTCCTTTCCCCCTTTCAAGTAACCAGTCAGATTTTATTTTTATTTTAAAACAAAAGAAAGTTCTAGAACCACCAACTAGAAAAACAAGTATGATGTAATATTTATGTTTAAATTGATTGTTCCGGAACAGTCTTGAACATATAAATATTTACAGATAATTCTAGAAACTTCCTAGAGAATCGACACTGAACTCCATAACAAAATATGCGTTCATACATTGATCAAACAGCAAATTACAATAAATAAACATGCTTACATAACACTCTGCATATAAAGTAACCTTTTTTGTCGTTAAAATATTTAAATTGAATTTCTTTTATCTGCATTTTTTTCCCAAATTACTCTAACACTGTTATAATATTAATGATTAGGTCAGAAAATACCTGTTGGTATCTTAATATCTATAATTCAGCACAATATGCATTTCTATATGCAACTCTTAAGTTGCATTGTTATACTTGCAAATGATGTTACAATTTTTACAGAAATATATATATTGTAGTCCATATTTCATTGTTGAATTTTTTTATACTTTTATACAGAAATACATTTTGTATTTCAGCCGGATACACATGTTTTGACCAAATTATCCTTATTTCATTGTAGCTGCTGATGGTACATACATCTTTATTGAAAAGAGTGGGAACTACACATTTCAGAGATCTTTCTCGGTTTATAAAGGCCGACCTTTGTTGAAACTTATGATGCTTGTAGCTACCGATCGTTATATTTTTGCAGTTTAAGGGCCTTTTCTAGCAGATTGAAAAAAGTCTGATGCAAAAAATACTTTAAACATGCTAAAGTTTTACACCGACAATGTCACAGATTGGTTTAAAATATGATATCCTTATTGTTGAAAGAGGGTTTCGAGATGCTGTTGATATTTTAAAGGACTTTGGAATAAAATTCCAAAATGCCACAATCTGTGATCAAATCACAGAAACAACACTCCACTGAAGAAGCATATGAATCTAGAAATGGTTGTTGAATATGTGAATGGAGGGGTGAAAAAGTGGAAAGCCTTGTGTAACACTATGCCCAACAGTCAGATACCCTATATTGGTGATTATGTGAGGATTGTTTGTTCACTGTGCAATGCATTTAGGTCTTCCTTAGTAACAAGCTCAGAGTCAGATGAAATCATTGCAAAAAATTATTGCACTTGCTAAGAATCCTAATAGTTTACAAAAAAATAAGGTAATTACAAATGGTTGGGAACAGAAACGGATAATACGGGTAAAGATAAATGATGCGCATTTAGAAATTTTTCCAGAACTCACTGAAAATGAACTCAGAGATTTGACAATGGGTATATATCAAATTTAACAAGCACAATCATATGGAACGCTACAGCTGTCTTATGTTCTGCATTAATGTTTAGATGGGTCCATATAGCATTTTGAGGGGTCGTGTTATCATCATATAGGGTTGTTTTGTCATAATGTGTGGTTGTAATATCATCGTGTGAGGTTGTAATGTCATCTTGTTGGGTTGTTATATCATAATGTGGGGGTTGTAATATCATCATGTGAGGTTGTAATTTCATCTTGTTGGGTTGTTATATCATCATGTGGGGTTGAAATATTATCATGTAAGGTTGTAATGCTATCATATGGGGTTTTCATGTCATTGTGTGAGCTTGTAATGACATCATGCGGGACGTTAATGCCATTATATGGCTTGTAATATCACCATGTGGGGTTGTTATGTTATATCATCATGTGGGGTTGGTATGCCAATTTATTTGGTGCAGTTGTCATTCTGTGATGTCCACTTGACTTGCTGTGTAGTGAAGTTGTCCTTCTGTTACGTCCAATTGGCTTGCTGTGTGATGCAGTTGTCATTCTGTTATGTCCACTTGACTTACTTGTGGTGCAGTTGTTCTTCTGTTTTGTCCACCTTGTGATTGGTTGGTTAGAATTTCATCCTGTTCATTAATATGCTGACATGTACAGGTAGTATGCTATGATGTTCTCTCCTGTGTGGTTCATTCGGCACATGTACTGTTCGGATGAAATCCGAAATGTTGCGCATTGACGACACCGAGTTGATCATTTCCTTAATTCAATGATTTTTTTTTCTTTTTTCATTTATTTTACATTGGATATTAAATGACATCCAAAATTTTAAGATTCCTTTGTGTTAGACAATATAAAAGTATATTTGCCAACTTGTGAAGTTGCAAAAACTCCTATTATAGTACTTTTTATACAAAGTCTCAATAAAAATGCAGTTTTAGTTGTAAAAAAAAAAGCAAACATGTTATATTATACATTTTATTTTTACATTTTCAGAATTTTCTCATATCAGTGGATTTTATCTGAAAATTTGCATCCTGTGAACAAACCATACATACCCTA
>CM037783.1:40923914-40967178 GCA_021229015.1 Solen grandis | reverse complement strand
ATATTTACATTTTGCATTCATACATTTACATCAAGTGCTTCCGTACATTTACATTTTGAATTCATACATTCAATATTACATTCGGTTATCTAAGGTACATCTTGCATTCGTACATTTACACCAAGTGCTTCCGTACATTTACATTTTGCGTTCATACATTCAATATTACATTCGGTTATCTAAGGTACATCTTGCATTCGTACATTTACATAAGAGCTTCCGTACATTTACATTTCGCGTCTGATATTGGAATCGTCCTTAAGCATTTTGCTCAAGTAGTATGATGCATTTTTTAATTTAATGTTTTAGCCTTATTTCAAATTCTTCGCTAGATCGGCGTTTCATCGTCTTACTATAAACAAATAATAGAACATGCGACAAACTAGAACGCGACCAACGGTGTTTGACAGCAGAAGGCGCAAGTTCGGAAACTGTCGGGTTCTGGACGGAAACTGCCGACAATATACGAGTATTTTTGTATAATAGTATGCAAAAGTTGCGTCCCTTGTTTCAAATTTAGCCATTTGTAAAACGTTTCTTCATTTTGATCAACGCTGTTAAGTTTGCAGTTGGTAACAGTAATGAAGACTTTGCAGTTGGAATCTAACACGCTCCCTGTTGCACAGGGCAGTGCACAAGACTGATAACTCTACCTTTCATAATTTTTGAGTTATTGCCCTTTGTTATTTTTTAGACTTAATTTTTGTCCGGAGTATAATTCAAAAAGTATTTGAGGTATCAACTGGATACTTCATAGGTGAATAGATCTCATTGAGGAGGAGTGCAGTACACAAGAATGATAACTCTATCTTTTATAATGTTTGAGTTATTGTCCTTTGTTATTTTTCAGACATAATTTTTGTCCAGAGAATTACTCAAAAAGTATTTGAGATATCAACTTGAAACTTCATAAGTGAATAGATCTCAATGAGGAAGAGTGCAGTGCACAAGAATGATAACTCTACCTTTCATAATGTTTTGGTTATTGCATTTTTGTTATTTTTCAGGCTTAATTTTTATCACAGTGACCTTGACATTTTACCTGTAGACCTCAAAATAGAGGAATTCATAGGTTGGGTTGCATATCTATAAACACTTTAAACATCAGTCTTCATTACCAGAAATTTTCTTTAAAAAATGAAATATTCTACTCTCCAACAAGCAAGCTTTCGGCGGGGGGTGGCCATGTCAACATGGCTCTTGTTTAATTTAATGTTTTAGCCTTATTTCAAATTCTTCGCTAGATCGGCGTTTCATCGTCTTACTATAAACAAATAATAGAACATGCGACAAACTAGAACGCGACCAACGGTGTTTGACAGCAGAAGGCGCAAGTTCGGAAACTGCCGACAATATACGAGTATTTTTGTATAATATTATGCAAAAGTTGCGTCCCTTGTTTCAAATTTAGCCATTTGTAAAACGTTTCTTCATTTTGATCAACGCTGTTGCACAACGTCAGTTTCATTTCTGGTTACGGTAAGGCTTTTGTATACAGTCTGTACTGCATTGAAAAGATGATAATGTATTGAAAGCTTTGTAACAGTTCACCAAGACTGAGATATTCATTTTAATCAACATTTTAAAATGACTGGTTAAGACACATTTTTGTAGATCTACTAGTCCTATGAATATTCCGTCGCTTTGAGCTATTTAAGCGACCTTTGTCCCAACTGAAAAAATAGCTCAAAGCGACGGAATATTCAGAGGACTATAGATCTACATGTCCCCATTCAGTAATTCCCTTGCACTTGTCTTAAAATTATTTTAATAGCAGGAATCCTTTTGGTGAGATTTGCCATTTTTTTTTTGCTTAAACTATCCAAAGACCTATACATGTGTATTAGTACGTCTGTGAACTATCATAGAAAATTGCTGAATGTGAGCCAGTAATATACATATATGTACTTACTAGTACTTTAACTTTAATCTCTCACTGGGAATGTACACTTTCTCACTCATTTTGGCCATTTGAGATGTTTTTCTCATGTTTTTTTTTTAGACAGAAGTACCCCTGTTACATAATCATGATTATCATGCCTCTGAAATACGCTAAACACTGAATTTGGCTTTTAAGAGTCATGGGTCATGGTCTACCTTGCTTTGAAATCCTACACACAACCTAAGTTTACAATATAGTGCATGCCTTTTGTAATCAATGAAATAATTTATCAAATATCAACCAAACAATAGAGTAATCATATTTTTATCAAAATCAGTTATTTTTCTTATTTCAAATGAGTTTTTAGGACTTATTTTATCAACCAAATGAAAACAATACTTTGGACAGCTAATGGATTTTATTACCATTCATATAGATCTATTGATGTTAACATGTTCATGAATTACATACATTTTATTGTATACTGTATAACAACTGTGATACACACTTTATCAGGAAATATGAATAACCAGCTTAGAGCTACTGCTCTGCTGCGGCAAGCTGCAAATTTACTTGATCCAGCAACCAGTACCTCCCAAGCTGCATCTACAACAACCTCAGAGGCACCACTAACCTCCTCAGTTTCAAGAATGCCTTCGACATCTCACACAACACAGCTTCAGGCTGTCACAAGGGCACTATTTGCTCCCTACAACAGAGGGTCTCGCAGGAGGGTAACTACAACAGCCGCCTGTCTCCTTTTGGACACATAGGTTTTGCCTACTGCCAAAATGTTCACAGGTACATTTTAAATTTAGAAACATATTTTTATATTCTGTGAACAGGTGATAGTGTTTGTTGAATTTCCTTTTTTTTCAATTTTGTCATTTATTATCTACAGCTATATGAAATGCATGTCCACATATTCAGTTAATTAATGGATTTATTTTTAAATGTTTCCCTGGATTGAACATTTTCTCAATAAATATGGTCATATAGCATAATATGTATTTTCATAAAAAAGCAATATTACGTTGATATGATGCTTTGAATATTAAACAAAAATTTATATAAATTTTATGTACAACAATTTCTTTATAGAATACAACTGCCATGTTTAGACACAATGTAGTCTGCATTTCTTTGAAAGTATTTTGATAAAGGTCTTTGGGCCGAAACGTTAATACAAAGAGTTGTATAGAAAGTGTATTTAAAACATTATATTCCCTGAGGAATGACTACAGAAAAACTTATAAAATATTTTTTTTCTTTATTCTGAAAGGATACAGTTCCAACCCGTGAGGAGAGGTCTAAGCTCTTCCTGGCAGGTGTTGGGGGGAAAAGAAAATAACCAGAAATGTTCAAGCAAAAACTTGAGGACACCTTTTCGTTGCTAAGTAACTGTGGTGGTTTTGAATTGCTTAGGACTGGTGCCCATTCCAAATATAGCTTAGAGCCCTTGGCATTACCTTCAGGCGGATATAACAAAAAGTATTTGGAATATGAAAGCCCATTAGGCCAGGCTGTATGTTATATCAGGCCTATTCAAAGGACCTCGATCTGGATGCATTTCAGGTAAATATAATGTATAACACAATTGTTTTTGATTAGGATATTGAGTCCTACCTTCAAAAAGTTGCAGTCCTTATGATGATTATCTTTTTAGTGAAAATTCAATATTAATTGATTGTAACATTAAAGATTGCACTTATTTTAACCATAACAGTCTACAAATTACCCTAAATATTGCCCTTATTTGATACCAAATGCTACTAGGAATTTACATGGCTATTACTAGGATACTTTAAAAGAAATTGGTCATTGTATACCTTTTGATATATATAGTACATAGTTATTCTCACATGTAAGTGATCTTCACTGTTGATAGTTCTTTCATTATTTCTAAATCTGCACGCACAATTTGAAAACCTGGCTTTCATTACACTACTGTATATTTAGTTACATCTTTTTTTAGGTTGCAGACACTGATGATCAAACGATTGAGACATGTTTAAAGTGTGGAAATAGTGTTCCTCTACAACATCTGTGTGTTCATGTTGCTGCTTGTGAAGCAGACATGGTATGTTGATAGTAATACTTATAACGTTCTATGGAAGTTTTTTTGATAATAAGTAAACATGCAATCAATGAACCAGAACTAATATTATTATGGATGTTAATATTTACACTGATTTTATCTGCACTACTGTACTTCAACTACTATTTTCTGTAAAACCTTTTAATGAACTGCAATCTGCCATTTTGTATTATCATTTTAGTGGTACATTGTATTATTAATCTGTACTAATTCAATGTCTTGTTCATGTGTGAAATAAAATGATGTAATTAGTTAATCTGCATCCATTTAAACCCCTTTTCCCAAAATAGTTTTTATCCAATCATCACGAAACTGAAAAATCTGGGTTACTCCTATTTTGAACATCTGTAAAACATAGTTTGGGTAGATCCAGCTGGTAACAACATGAATCAGGGACATCTTCCAATATGCCAGTTTGCATGTGTATATATAATGTTCTGTTGTAGCAAAGCAAGATATTGCCATTTTCAAATAAATGACTTTATGATCAGTGTTCATTAACTTAAGTTTTCCTTAAAAAAAAGGAAAATGTTTGACACCCATGATATCTAAAAATCTTGTTTATTACTTGTATGGTTAGATTTTTGTGGCAAGGTAGTAGGATTGAAAAATATTAATAAAAACAAGAAATATCTTTAAAAAAGATATTCGGCGTAGGATGAAAGAAAAACGAGATTTTCATTCATGCATAAATATACTTTAATTAAGAAACTTATAAATGGAAATATATGCAAAACACATTTCAAAGACTCTAATGTTATGATAGGTTATAAAAGCATTGTTGTGAATAATTGTAAAAAAACATTTTGGTAGTGAACAATGGTAGTGATGAATGGCAATGTTTTTAACAAGGTTTATTTTGCAAATAAGAAAATAGTCCACGAGATGTGTACAACAACAGGAATGTAGCAAAAAAAAATACAATTTTAAAATAATGTCTATGTATATTCAAAACAAAATGTACAGTAAAGAATGACTAGACTATTATACAAAAGACACGCCTGACCATTATCGTAAACAGGCTTACCTGCACCATAAAAAATTGTAAAATATTAAAATCAGAATATGAAATGATTTGATAAAAAATTTCCCCAAAAAATTATCCTATGAACTATAAAAAAATCTATGATAATCCGCTGCATAAAACCTAATTTAGTTCCAGGCTGATCATGTAATGAGCAGTTATCTGCTCGTTGTAGTAAGGACATACAATTTTTTCTTCACCTTTATTTTATTTCTTACTGACAAAAGCTTGTTCAGGTCTGATTTTATCAGTTGTAAACTGTATCAAAATAGTTTATACAGGCATATACATTAATGATCAGCACCTTAAAGCATAGATTCATTGATAAAGGACTTCTAGAACATTCCGAGGAAAAGCGCGCGAAAGACCGACGCACAACAAATTTAGTACGCTCTAGAAATAGTTCAGTATTTTTTCTATGAAATATACTTATTTATAGACGGTAATACAAAAAATTATACCTGTAAATAGGCTTGTTTGATATTTGTTCATATCATTATTGCATATGACAATTATGATATAAAAGCGTTATTAGTTGTTTTGGTATTGGCGAATTAATTTTCAATGAGAGCATCTCGGCAGGCTGGAAGAATTCAATATATATAGTAATTAAGGGGTTTCATGTCATAACACGGTGGATTCTTTTTTGTTGTTTTAAATCATTTTCACAAAGTAGCATTCCTCAATAGATGGAAAAGGATTGTATTTAATTTACTGAAATCACTTTCATGTTTACATCAAAAAGAAAAGTAATAACACCAAGCTGAATGATATATACAAGCTGCACCCCTTATTTACAGTAATTTTATAGTCCATAACGATGCGTTAACCAATAACAGGAGTCCTTTTATTCAGCTTAGAATTATTTACCGCTGTTAGCGTACATTTGATTGGTTTAAGATGCGAGTTGAAATCGAAATTATACAGCTACGCTGAAAAACATGATTGGTTTTAATCACAAAATTCTTTTGAATTTCCAAATCATCTCATTTCTAGGCCACCCCAAATGTACTGGATGCATGCATTTCATCTGAAAAAAATTATTATTTACAGTTAATTTGTTACATGTTTTTATGAATGTTCTGCAAATGTTGATATTTTTGTTTCTAGTTTTGCAGCTTTATAACATTTTTTGAGCAAATCAATGAAAAACATTTATTTCTCACTCTCTATAAATGAAATACTACTTGTTTAAACATTTTGTGCAAATGTAGAAGTAAAATCCAAATGCTTAGGATGCCAGATTTTACCAAAAGGTTTACTACAAACAGGCAACACAGTAATATTTAGTTTGCTGAAATACAATATAAACTAATAAGAAAATTATAAATTAAAAAGTTTTCAGTCATGTTTTAGAGGAAAACTCATTTAGTAAGATCATTTTTAGCTTGACTATTTGAAGAATATGAGAGCTATTCTACTCACTCTAGTGTCAGCATAGCCGTTGCCGTCCCGCTTTTGCTTAAATTTTGCATGCAACCTGATTAAATCATTTAAGTACTATAGCTACACCTTTCAAACTTAGTACACTTCTTCAGCATCATATCCTTAGTGTGTGTGTGTACAAAGAATAATAACACTAACTTTCATTTTGCTTAAATTATGGTCCATTTCAACTTAGAATTAAAGGTTAAAGTTTGCATGCAAGCTGGTGTGCAAACTAACTACTTATACTATAGCTTTGAAACTTGGTACATGTCTTCAGCATCAAGTCCTTATTGTGTGTTTAAAGAACCATAACTCTAACCATCATTTTTATCAAATTATGGCCCCTTTTTTAACTGAATGAAAATATTTATTGATCTGTTTAGACAAACATAAAACCCCAAATTGTCAATATTTCGTTGCCCATCATTTTAAAAATTTAGAAATGATTTTTTATTTTCTTTTTTAGGTTTATTTCAATTCTTTGATAGGTTTGCAGAACATTTTGTTGAATTATTTTACATGTTTACCCCCCAAAAATGCCTGTTCAATAAGTATCAATATCTATTATAAACAATACAAAGTGTTGTTTGTTTGTATGTTGCATGTTCAATAATTCTTTAGTCGCTTTATGCCGCATTATGATTATGAACAAAATTTGCCCCTGGGACAATATATATATAAACATCTAATAAACGTTTGTAATTATTCATAAAATATTTCTATAAATCTATGCACATGTTATATAGACTAAATTTATACATAAACCTGAAAATCAATATTATTTAAACCATCTTATGTTGAAAAGTGTAGAAAAATTGGTTGCGCAGCTATTTTTTTTAAAAATATACTATTTCAATGATTGAAATTAGTACAAGCCTACAATCAATGTTCGAGTAAAATACTTATGGGCTTGGAAAAAAAGAGGTAAATTGGTAAAGTTTCATGTGCATAGTTTACATAGAAAAATATTGATATAGGCTAATGTAGACAGAAATAACTAATGTCATTGACTGTTTTCATATTACTCATATAATGTTACAATTAGGTGTACATAATTATGTCAAGAATCACTTAATATACCCCTGCTTCTCAAAGAATATACCATCAGCCATATTGCATGTTTCAATAGAGATCTTTCACAAATGAATTCCATTTCACAGACTTTGCCCTAATCAGAAGGGGATATCAAAGAATTTGCTTATTTATAATGTTCTATGTCCTCTTTTTAGCAAGGGAGGGCAAATGATATACCAAACCCCAGATATGATATCACAATACACATCAGTTTACGTTGACAATGCATTTTGATACAACACTAGTAGGAATTGTTAATCTATTATTGTTGTTTCAGATGCTCTCTGTTTAACATTCTTTCTTATTTAATTTGAACTTAAAAAATGATTAATGTGTGAATGCAAAATATTTAAATACATTATTAAAATTATGTGCCTATGTTATATTGAAAAATGCAGTGATATTTGGACTTAAAACTAAATTAGAATCATACTTGATGTTAAAAAGTATAATGGTAGAACTTAATCTCCAGTGATATCTGTTTACATTTCAGACACAGTGGAAAGAATGGCATTGCTTGTCCAGTGTGCCAAGAAATGTGTGAGCCTGACCAGATTGAAAACCATGCTGCAACATGTGGTGAAATAAACACTGCAACCACTTGGAATATGTGCAACACAATAGCACTGTCAAGGTGAAATACATTCCTCATTTGAGGGGTTATGATGTCATGCTTTGGATGAAAACTGTTGCAATTTCAGATCCATGCTATTGACAAAATCACTGTGGTATTCTTATACATGTGGTTATTTACAAGGCAGATATTTATTACACTTATATAGCATGGTGAGGTAACTGTTGCCAACTAGACATTGAAAGGCCTTTCAATTAAATGTAATGTCTTCAGCTCAAAGTACCTGTGGGTTAAATTTCAATTATTGTTTTATGAACATGACTCTTCCTGTACTAAAATTTGCCAAGCAGGATAATTCCTAAAAAAAAACTGGCTGAACTCCTTCATTCAGGTCTAGAGTTATGGCCCATGGAATCTTCAAAATCTTCATGTTTGAGCCTATTTGCTTGTAAGCATGGTAAAACCTCAATTAATTAATTTGATATTCAACTAACATGATCAGTTTATCATTGAGTGCATAATTCCTCTTTTAAATCTTAGATTCATTTATGCATGACAGTTATTTTCATGGTGATGAGCTAGGACCTTGATAAAAATTCAAATTTAAACAACTTTGTCTAGTTATTTTGTCACCCTTTTGACTGAAGGAGTCATACAGTTTTAGTCATTATTCTTAATTTCATCATTATGTCTACCTTTTTGAAGGGGGAATTCTATATTTAACTTGTCTTTCAGATCAGACAGATGAGCTAATATTATAACCTCCTCAACGTCTGTTGTCATATATTTTGATTAAGTTTTTAGCTCACCTGAGCATAGCTCAGGGTGAGCTTTTGGGATACTTGATTGTCCGTCGTCCGTCAACAATTTTGATGTTTACACACTAGAGGCCACAATTTTGATCCAATCTTCCTCAAACTTGGTCAGAATGTTTGTCTTGATAACATCTTGAACCCTTTCGAAAATGGGTCAGGTTGGATCAAAAAGTAGGTCAGTAGGTCAAATCTTAGAAAAATCTTGTTTAACTCTGAGGGCAACATTTTTGATCCAATCTCCTCAAACTTGGTCAGATTGTTTGTCATGATGATATCTCGAACCAGTTTGAAAATGGGTGGGGCTGGACAGAAAAGTAGGTCAGTATGTCAAATCTTAGAAAAATCTTGTTTATACTCTGAGGGCAACATTTTTGGTCCAATCATCCTCAAACTTTGGCAGAATGTTTGTCATGATGATATCTTTTGTGGATGGGGTCAGAAAATTCCTGAACATTGTTTCACCTCATCATCTTTATTCTTAAGCAATCTGTTTTGTACAGGCAATGAATGATACTTTTCTCAGGTGAGCGACCTAGGGCCATCTTGGCCCTCTTGTTTGGTTAAAGTCCACTTTTTCTCAGTAGCCATTCAAGGTACAGCTTTGAAACTTATATTTGTCTGCCATCAAAGTACTTAACATTTTTCTTAAATCAATATTATGTCTGGTGCAGAACTCTGTAACTACTTGAATAACTAATTGAAGCTTGGATCATAGATAGTTGACAATGTTAAGTTTAGGGGAGACATCTGTTTTTAGCTCACCTGAGCACAACGTGCTCATGGTGAGCATTTGTGATCGCCTTTTGTCCGTCGTCCGTCATCCGTCGTCCATCCGTGTGTCCGTCATCATCAATTTCTTTAAACAACATCTCCTTCTAAACTACTCACTGGATTTTGATAAAATTTCACAGGAATGTTCATTATGAGGCCCCTTTACCAAAGTTTTAAAATTATTTTGATTGGTCAAAAATCTAGGTCACAGGAGCTAAAAATAGATTTTAAAAATGAAAATTTTAAAAATCTTCTTCTCCGAAACTTCAAGGCCTAGCCTTTTGATTTTTGGTATGTAGCATGATCTTATGACTCTCTACCAAGATTGTTCAAATTATGACCCAGGGGTCAAAATTGGCTCCGCCCCAGGGGTCACTTGATTTAACATAGGCTAATATAGGAAAAAAACTTGAAAAATCTTCTTCTCAGAAACCACAAGACCTGGAGTTAAGATATTTGGTATGTAGCATGATCTTATGACTCTCTACCAAGATTGTTCAAATCATGACCCTGGGGTCAAAATTGGCCCCGCTCCAGGGGTCACTTGATTAATCATAGGCTAATATAGGAAAAAAACTTGAAAAATCTTCTTCTCAGAAACCACAAGACCTGGAGTTTAGATATTTGGTATGTAGCATGATCTTATGACTCTCTACCAAGATTGTTCAAATCATGACCCTGGGGTCAAAATTGGCTCTGCCCCAGGGGTCACATGATTTTACATAGCCTAATGATACCAGGTGAGCGATCCAGGGCCATCATGGCCCTCTGTTACCTTGACTATTCGGAGAATAAGGAGAGTTATTCTACTCACCCTGGCGTCAGCGTCAACCCTTGGTTAAGGATTAGCATGCAAGTACATATATTACACCATAGCTAAGTTACTCTTAGATGTATTACATTAAAACTTTCTTCAAGGCTTCCCAATCATCAGACCTACATAAAAAATCAAGTTAGATACCTCTATCCTGAATTTAATGCAAATTATGGCCCTTTTTTACTTAAAAATTATGGTTAAGGTTTTGAGTGCAACTAAATGTATTACACCAAAGCTCAGTTACTATTGGATGTATTGCATTGAAACTTTCTACAAGGCTTCCCAACCATCACTCCACATAAACAAGTTAGATAACTTTATCCTGCATTTAATGCAAATTATGGTTGTTTTTTTACTTAGAAATTCTAGTGCAACTACACTAAGAGTCCATAGCTCAGTAACGTCTTAAATGTATTGCATTGAAACTTAAAATAAACCTTCTTAACCATCACACCTCAAGTCAAGAAATATTCAATATTGTAACTCCTGCATAATTTTACACAGATTATTGAAAATTAACACAAATCTCAGCTGGCACCCTTCTTGTTTATTATCACAGTGTTACCTATATATTTCACAAATAACTTTGCAAACATTAAACTAAAAAGTGGTGGAATAGTCGAGCACTTGTCTTGTGGACAGCTCTTGCTGATGTGGCGCTTTGAAATCAACATTTCTTGTTAATCTTCTAAATGTTAGTTGATTTATCATTATCAATTTTGTTTATTTAGCACAAAATCACTGACTGAAGTGTTGGAGGAAAAACGTAAAAAAAATAGAGGAGAACCAGGAGCATGTTTCAGTCAGTGTCGTTAGAAGGTTGTTCAACAAGACAGCGATGGAACAACTGAAAGATTTCTCCGATACTGACTGGATGAAACCAATTAAGGTTTCATTCATTGGGGAGGAGGGCTTGGATGCAGGTGGACCCATGAGAGAGTTTTTTACATTGTCATTTGAAAAAATGCCAGTGTTCGATAGTGATGGATTTTTTTTCTCCATAAACTCACAGATGTTACAAGAAAAGGATTATTGTCTTGTGGGGAAAGCCACCGCCCTGGCCATAATAAATGGTCATCCAGGACCACATACATTAAACAAAGTGCTAACACTGTACATTCTGAAGGGTGAAGAGCCAAATGCTGCTGATATACAGACAGAACAAATCCGTGGAGATGTTGTAAATGCTATTGAACAGGTTTGTACTCCATGAAACATATAACAAAATTAACTCATTATGGCCTCCTTTGAATAAGATAGGGTATATTGTTTTGCACTTGAGGGTCAGCCAGTAGATCAAAGCTTGTCAAGGAGATAACTTAAAAAAAAATAGGATAATGGTCCTCAAACTTAATGGGGAGGCTGAAAATGAAGAGAAGATGACCCCTACAGTTTTTTAGGTCATTAGATCGCAGGCCAAGGCTTCTGTGAACTAGAAAACAAATTGGCCTACAGTCTTCTAACTTAATAGGGAGGTTGGTCATGAACATAAGATGACCCATTTTAATCAACATTTCTTATAAAAATATTTAAAACTAAGTAATCAATATACCTGCTATACTCAAATCCATTTTGTACATATTGTAAGTGTCAGCATATCATAATAAAAAAATAATTTCAGTTATCTGTGTGATATATGCATTCTGACCCTGAATTCGGGCCTCAGTGGCCGAGCGGTCATGGTCATCAAATTGCAATCTCTAAGACCCTCACCTCTGGGTTCGAAAACTGTCTGGAAAGCCTTTCAGTTGGCTTGCAATAGGTCAGTGGTTCTACCTGGGTGCCCCTGTGTACTTGGGGTCTTCCTCCAACAGTAATTAGTTGGATGTCCCCATATGACTGAATTACTGTCGCAGTGACAGAAAACTCCAAAACAACAGACCCTTAACTATATTGCACTCTTAAAGAGTGCAATATATTTGCTCATATCAGAACTATTACATATATATCACAAAGTAAATAACATAACTTATATGCCCACAATATTTTATTTTAGACTCCTCAATATTTCTTTCTCTATCTAAGTTAAAGAACACCTCTTCAGAGACGGTAGTTAAGCTGTTTAAAAAGCATGCTTGCCTGCTTGAAGAAGCTGGTTTTCGAAGTATGTTAACCATCAACAACACGTCTGCAGCTATTGCAGCAATGAAGCTGCATGATAGTTTATATAAGTTCATGGCACCCATGTTGCAGTTCATGGAAGTTAAATTGAATTTTAACATCATGTGACAGTAACTAGGAAAATCAGTCCAGAAAAATTTACATACTATTTACAAGAAATAAGCCTGGATAGCGTAATGGTAACGCGCCTCGCTTCACACCAATGCGAAGCTTTTGTGATGGCCCGGCGTCCGTTGTGCGTCGTCAACAATTTGGCTTGTTAACACTCAAGAGGCCACATTTTCAGCCCAATCCTCATAAAACTTGGTCAGAATGTTTCTCTCCATTAAATCTTCCATTAAAGTTCCAAATTGGGTCATGTGGGGTCAAAAAGTAGGTCTTGAGGTCAAATCTTAGAAAAACCTTTTTAACACTCTAGAGGCCACATTTTTGGCCCAATCTTCATGAAACTAGGTCAGAATGTTTGTTTCCATAAAATCTTGGACAAGTTTGAATTTGGGTCATGTGGGGTCAAAAAGTAGGTCATGAGGTCAAATCTTAGAAAAACCTTGTTAACACTATAGAGGCCACATTTTTGGCCCAATCTTTATGAAACTAGGTCAGAATGTTTGTTTCCATAAAATCTTGACAAGTTTGAATTTGGGTCATGTGGGGTCAAAAAGTAGGTCATGAGGTCAAATCTTAGAAAAACCTTGTTAACACTCTAGAGGCCACATTTTTGGCCCAATCTTTATGAACCTTGGTCAGAATGTTTGTTTCCATAAAATCTTGGACAGGTTCGAAATTGGGTCATGTGGGGTCAAAAAGTAGGTCATGAGGTCAAATCTTAGAAAAACCTTGTTAACACTCTAGAGGCCACATTTTTTGGCCATATCTTCATGAAACTTGGTCAGAATGTCTGTTTCCATAAATTCTTGGACAAGTTCAAAAGTGGGTCATGTGGTGTCAAAAAGTAGGTAAATATGAAAAATCCAACATATGTTGCTCATTTTTTAATCAGGTGAGCGATTCAGGGCCATCATGGCCCTCTTGTTTCATTTAAGGTGGAAATGTTACCACACGATGGATCGATTTCTTAGCTGAAGAAAGCACTGATGAACTAGTGACATTTAATATGGGCCATGTGTTGCAGTCCCTAATTGGCTGTCCCAGGGTTCCAAGAAATATTGGAAAAGGATCTGGGATCATTGAATTTGACCATGTTGGACAAAGGCTGTCACATGTAAATACATGTACACCAGCAATATGTTTCTCCTCTGTCAGATCACTTACTGAGTCTGAACGGTTGGAAAAACATCTCATCAGTATCATAACGGAGGCTGAAGACTATGGGCTTGCTTAATATACATGTTCTAAACTAGATTTGTCCACAAAGTTTGGAAGAAAACATGACTATGCCAAATGAACGTACAATTATATACTGAAAGTCATGGAAAAACGCATTTCTATTTTTTAGCTCACCTGAGCACAAAGTGCTCAAGGTGAGCTTTTGTGTTGCCCTTCGTCCGGCGTCCGTCGTCATGCGTCGTCCGTCGTCAACAATTTGCTTTAAACGACATCTCCTCTGAAACCGCTGGACAGAATTTAATGAAACTTGGCAGGAATATTCCTTGGGTGAGGCTCTACAAAAGTTGCTAAAATAAAGTTGATCCATGAAGAACTCTGGTTGCCATGGCTACAAAAAGAAAAATAATTTGAAAACTTTAAAAATCATCTTCTTCAAAACTACTGGCCAGATTTTAAAATAAATTGGTACAGATGTTCCTTGTGTCAACCTCTACCAAAGTTGCTAAAATTATTCCGATCCGTAAAAAAACATGGCCGCCAGGGGCGGGGCTTATTTGCCTTATATGTATATAGAGAAACCTTTAAACAACATCTCCTCTGAAACCACTGGACAGAATTTGATTAAATTTGGCAGGGATGATCCTTGGGTCAACCTTCACAAAAGTTGCTAAAATAAACTTGATCCATGTAGAACTCTAGTTGCCATGGCAACAAAAAGAAAAAAAAATGAAAACTTTAAAAATCATCTTCTTCAAAACTACTGGCCAGATTTTAAAATAAATTGGTACAGATGTTCCTTGTGTCAACCTCTACCAAAGTTGCTAAAAATTTTCCGATCCGTAAAAAAACATGGCCGCCAGGGGCGGGGCTTATTTGCCTTATATGTATATTGGGAAAACTTTTATCAACATTTCCTCAGAAACCAATTGACAGAATTTGATTAAATTTGGCAGGAATGATCCTTGGGTCAACCTTCACAAAAGTTGCTAAAATAAACTTGATCCATATAGAACTCTGGTTGTCATGGCAACAAAAAGAAAAAAATTGAAAACTTTAAAAATCATCTTCTTCAAAACTACTGGCCAGATTTTAAAATAAATTGGTACAGATGTTCCTTGGGTCAACCTATTTATCTCAGGTGAGCGATTTAGGGCCTCATGGGCCTCTTGTTAGTTTTACTTGACAAAATCCAGAAGAGCTTATGCCGTGGCGCGGCGTACGTAAATACTTGCTTGTGAACGGGATAAATTCTCAAGTTTTGATTGTATCTTGATCTTGAGAGCTTAGTTCCTTTTGAAAACCAGCAAGATCCACCTAGGCTTTACTGGATTATGGCCCTTGAATTAGTAAATATTGGTATAATTGAGCTTGTGAACACGATAAAAGCTTCGTTTAATTTCCGATGTTTACCAAACTTAGACAGTAGTTAAATATAAATGAGAGCTTGGTTCCTTTCGAAAGCCAGCAGGATGTGACCATGCATCGATTTTCGACAATGAAAAGGAAAAATTTTTTGCTCGTTTCTTCGAAAACAAGCCAGATCTATCCATGAATGACTGAATAATGGTCCTTGAAATTGTCAAAAATTCATAAAATTGAGCTTTGTGAACACAACAAACACTGATGATATTGCCTATTACTAGTATGTGCATGCTCTCCATAAAAATCATGCAAGTAGAGCATAGGCCCTTGTGGGCCTCTTGTACATACTATTTATCACATGTTAAATAAGTGAAAAAATTCAATTTAATATTAGACCTTGATGTCTAAACTAATAATAACAAAACAAACAAACCACATGTGCCATTTCAAAAAGGAGATTTTAATGTGTTAATTAAAGAGGATTGGGTGGTATCTTTAACAACTGCATTATCAAAGATTATAACACAGAATAATACAAAAATCAGTTAGTACTAGTATTCTTTTGAAAACTCTTCAGAAGAAGTTATGTCAAAATATGCCTCTTTGGTTCATAATTCATGATTATAGTGGGTGTGGTGTTTACAGGTAACAAACACAGTCTTCTAGTACAACTACATTTATTTACAACGTCTGTCTAGTACAAGGGGTTGCTGGCTACTCCCAGACTCACATGCAGTGCGCCCGCACCGCTATCATAGAGTCATGTAATATGATACTCAAATACTGATACACTACATCTCTCCCTGGCTTTTTAATATAAATGCTATACCATTTATAAAATCTGAAAACAAAGAAATACATATACTGTTAAAAGAGAGGATAAACATTGCAGTGCGTCAAATGTATCCATGACATCAATTAACTGTCGTAACATTGTTAATACAAAACATCAAATAAAACTTAAGCTAATTAATCTAATACAACATTTCCTCTACCACTACATTCCTGCTTTGGCATGACATTAACCAAAATAAATGTTCAATCTAGCACATAGCATTGTGCTGTATTTATCACTCACGACACCAGTTCCATCGTCATTTAAACTGATAACAAAAACAAAGTGTGAAAATTCTCATCATTAAGCATGACATTTGTTGTTCGTAAAAGTTTCAGGTTTGTTTTGGAACTGAGTAGTTTCCGTCTGTGCGGAAAATTTATTGCTTTATCCCTCGCCCCACGATACGTTTAATAGGTGTCAGATAAGGTCAGCAGGATCCTGGGCGAATTGAGTGTCCATCTTTATTTATACACGAAGTCAGAATATCTCTTTGGTGTTTTGATAACCCTCCTGCTCCGCTCGTTTGGTGTGTCATTTTTCATGGTGCATGTGGTCTGCAAAGGCGATGTCAGTCCATTCTCATTTTCATTTCTCTGATAAAATTTCTTTATCGCGGTTACATTTCGCTTGTATTTCGCGCCATTCCGCTCAATCGTAACCGAATTTCCGCACTTCTCACAGACCACGTACGGATTTGGGTCAAAATTTGTGTCTAGCTTATTTTGTTTTTGCTTTTTCAACAAAACCTTGTCTCCTACATTAATAAAGGAATTGCTCGCTTTACGCCTTTCGTCACTGTACATTTTCCCCTTTTCTTTTCGTTCTGCGTCGCGGTCTCGCGCCTCTGATTCTATGCGGTGATTTTGCAAGCTGGGCAACTTTGACCTGATTTTTCTACCAAACAAGAGTTCAGCTGGGGACACGCCCGTGGTGGAATGCGGTGCACTCCGGTACATTAACAGATATGTGTCCAATTCGCATTTCCAGTTGCGTTTTTCGGCCTGCGCGATTTTGATACGCTTAAGTAGTGACCTGTTTTGCCTTTCTACCTCGCCATTTGCGCTGGGCCACAATGGCGTTGTGCGTCTGTGCTTAACCCCATTTTCAGTCAAGTATGCTTCGAAGACATCGCTTGTGAAGCAGCTAGCACCGTCCGTCTGTACGGATAACGGAATACCGTGTCTGCTAAAAATACCTCGGAGTATTTTGATTGCGTTTTCTGATGTGGGCGATTTACTAAGCCCGAGCACAATATACCTGCTGTAGTAATCTACAACTACTAAAATGTAATCTTTAGAATCCAGGTGCCCTAACCAGTCTATTGCTAAGTATTCCCAAGGCGCATTTGGTAGTTCGGTGTGCGTCATTTCCTCAGGTTTCGTAGAAACCGAGACTAATTGACAACCGTAGCATGTTTTGCAATGTTTTTCAATGTCTTTATCGATATTCGGCCAAACTACATGCTGTCGCAGATTTTGCTTCATACTCACAATGCCGGGATGAGCTTCATGCGCTATTTCGAGTATTTGTTCCCTCAATCTTTTTGGTACAACAATTCTCGTTCCTCTGAGTACAAGAAAACTTATGGCGCTCAGCTCATTTCTGATAGGTAAGTACTCAGGATATGGCAATTTATGCCATAAATTGTTTGCGATACATTCGCGCAGTGCTTATATTTCCGTGTCATAGCGTGACGCTTTTTCGATGTCGCGCGTCGTTATGGCAGTAGGTGTTGCGTTAACGGCGACAAATTTCACATACTCATGGCTCACTGTGAACGCATGTGTTTCTTGATCGCCAATTTTTGACTTTTCGAACAGCCTACTCAAGCAGTCGCTTATGTTTTCTTTGCCCTTAATGTGTCGCATCGTGAACTTATAATTCTGAAGACGTAATACCCATCTCTCAATACGAGCAGACGGCTTTGACCTGGGCGAGAAAACGAATTTAAGCGGTTTGCAATCAGTAAAGGAGCTCGAACTCCGTACCATAAAGGTAAACATGGAAACGTTCTATACCCCACACGATAGCCAATGCTTCGCGTTCGATTTGTGAAAGCTTTTGTTCAGCAGTTGTCAAACTTCTACTTGCATAGAAAATAACCCGCTGCTCATTATCTTGTTCCTGTAGTAGGACCGCGCCTAATCCTACAGGTGAGGCATCGCAAATAACTTGTGTTTTTGCATTTTTATCATCAAACCCAAGCGTTTCAGCACTTGCAAGCTTTCGTTTGAGTTCGTCAAACGCTTGCTGTTCATCGGAACCCCATTTAAATTTTACGTTTTTGCGAGTCAGATGCCTTAGCGGTTCTGATACTGTCGCGAGATCAGGTATGTAACGCGCATTGAAATTGACCAAACCAAGGAACGACCGGACTTCTGACGCATTTCGCGGATCTCTCGCATCTAAGACATCTTGTACTTTGGCTTTTGTTGGACCGACCCCGTGCTTTGAGACCACATTTCCCATAAACACTAACTCCGACATATTGAATTCACACTTTTCACGATTTAGGGTAAAACCCTTTTCGCGCAAAACTTTTAACACATTTTGCAAACACTCATCGTGTTGCTCTTGTGACACACCATGCACTATTATGTCATCCATAATATTTTGTGCATTTGGACATCCTTGCAGAATCTGTTGCAGAACTTTCTGATACAATTCACTTGCACATGACACTCCAAACATTAGCCTTTTATAGCGGTACTGTCCAGTGTGAGTCACAAATGTTGTGATTTCACGCGAACTCTCTTCAAGTTCGATTTGATGATACGCGTTTTTAATATCCAATTTGCTTAAAACCTTCAAACCGCTCATCTCCTGCAACACGTCGTTGATGGTAGGTATTGTGTGATGTACTCTGCGTACTGCGGTATTCACCTGCCTCATGTCTACACATAGTCGGATGTCATTGTCCCCTTTTGGCACGATTACGACCGGTGATACCTAGTGGCTGGGTTTGTCCACCTTCTCCATTATGTCCAATTGTTCTAAGCTGTCAAGTTTCTTTTCTTATTTTTCCCTTAAATGGTAAGGAACCCTTCTAATTGGTTGGATCACTGGCTGTACCGAATCGTCAATTGGTATCTTCATTTGGAAATCTTTAAGTTTCCCTATGCCCGAAAACAAATCTGGATATTTGTTCGCTATATCAGTGCTAATATTGCACACCTGGGGTCCTACCCTCAGAACGTCTAATATCACGGCTGTGTCCCTGCCTAACAAGGACTGTCCCTTTCCTTGCAAAACAGTAAATTCAACACTTTCTGCCAACACACCGTTTCCTTCAACGTTTGCTCTGAAGGTACCTGCCAATTCAAGTGGTACTTTTGAACCATAGGCATAAATCTTTTTTTCCGTTTTCTCGTGAGTTATGCATTTGAATTGGGACTGTGATTTAAGAAATGTCCAAGTATTTATGTCGATCACGTTGCATGTCGCACCTGAGTCAATAATCATATTAAGGGGTATTTTTCCTACCTCTACTGTGATTCTTGTTGAGGCGAACTTGTCCTTAACGGTAAACATGTATTCCCCAGTGAATTCTTTTTCTGAGTCTGAGTCATCAAGAGAACGAATTTTCTGTTTTGATTTAATTGGTTTCTCTCATCGCTTAGGTACGGTTGATTTGCATTTTACTGCAAAATGCCCCCTTCTTTGACACTTGTGGCATTTTGCATTTTTAGCTGGGCAAGCTGGGTCCTTAGATAAATGTCCCTTGCGACCACAGTTATAGCACTGTATTGAACTTGATATGGCTGATTGACCCCTTTTCCGGACAAAGAGCTCATTGTCTGAATCTAATTTTTCGTGAAATGTCCCATTTTCAATTGTCTTTGCACTGTCTTGGGCTTTTTCATACGTTGCTGCAAAATCCAAAACTTTCTCTAAAGATAATTCTTTTTCGCACAGACATTTTCTTCTCAGTGTTGAAGGACAGCATTTTTGGACAATTTGATCAAGGATTCTATCATTGGTATCCGTAAACTCGCAAGAGCAAGTTGTTTCAATCGCGTGGCAAAATCTTGTACTGATTCGTCTGATTTCTGAGCTTCCGTGTTGAATTTGTGTCTTTCAAATGACACGTTCTTCTTCGGCTTGAAATAGTCGTCAAGTTTTGTGATTGCTGTGTCAAAATCATTGTCACTGCCGGTACCGTCGAGTGTTTCAAATAACTGTTGGACATCTGGTCCGACCAGGTGAAGTAACAACGCCCTTTTCTGTGTTTTGTCCGTAACACCAGAACCAATCACAAAATATTTGAACGACTTAATCCATCTGTCCCATCTACTTGGGAGACTCGAACTGTCTCCATTGAGCTTAAACGGCTCAATGCTCTGCACTGTCAATGCTTTCGCCATGATTGTATATACTGAAACAATCAAACGGAATTTAATCCAATTCAGCGGAATTTAATCCAAGTTAATGCACATACGGAATTTAATCCACACTACGTTTTAATTCATAGAGGTTGATTCACTCATAAAATTCGATCCTTATCCTCGTCGCCAAACTTCCTGTGGTGTTAACAGGTAACAAACACAGTCTTCTAGTACAACTACATTTATTTACAACGTCTGTCTAGTACAAGGGGTTGCTGGCTACTCCCAGACTCACATGCACCGCTATCATAGAGTCATGTAATATGACACTCAAATACTGATACACTACAGTGGGTGTATATTATTTACAATTGTTGTTGTCATATTTCGAGGGGCCACCGCTTTATTTATATCGAAATTTGCCATAAGAAGCCAATTGGTCAGTATCTAGTACTTTCTAATCATATAAGATGATAAAATAGCATGATAAAATTAGACAACATAACTGAAGAAGAAATTTAGAAATATGTCTCTGTTATTTGAAAATTAGGATTTCATTATTATTATTTATCGGTGCCGTCTAAAGTAGTGTCTCCTTTTCAGTCATGAAAAGAAAAATTTGGGTACCAGACTATCCACTTCATGGACAAGCACAGTCTTCTTTCTTTAGTGAGAGAAATTGTAAATAATCAGTATTACGCTGACTTATGAAACTTGGTCCATATGCTTTATTTGAAATGTTGTTTTTTTTAGCAATTTATGCATATGAATTTTTTGTTTAAGATTTTAAAAGACCTTGAAATACAGCTCAATTATCTGTCAGAAGGGGTTGCAAAATTCATTTTATTCGCAAATCAATGCATCGGACAAATTGGAAAAGCTAAATAAATTCAACATAAGACTTTTAAAATGCCAACTTGGCATGCAATGCCTTGATTACTGTCTGTAAAAAGTTAATATTGAGTGTGACATCCGCCAGCTCAGATACAAGCGTGAACTCAACAGCCCATAGAACGGCACAGATTGCAGACCTTGTACATGGGAACTCGTCTCCACTCCTCTTGTAGGTATTTCATGAGGTCATTATTTTGACATTGAATAGTCATGGGCATGGTATGAGAGAGAATGATGATTAAGGGTAGTGCGTTTTTCATTGGTTTTCAGTATATAATGTACATGTTATGCCCCCAAAGGTGTGCATATTCAAATTGCACCATCTATCTGTCCATACCATATTTCCTGTCAAAAACATTCAGGTATGAAGGGATTTTGAAATAATTTGAAACCCTATTTGTACAACAGAGCGTTTTGCTATATATTCACATCAAGTTTCATCACTGGCACAGTTTTAGTGAAAGATATGTCTAACAGCTTATCCATAAAATAAAATTGTCCTTTCCAATAACGTTCTTAAATGGATTCAAGGTGAGAACATACATCCATGTATATTTGTACTTCAAATGGGTTGTCAAATGGCTGCTCAAGTATTTCGTTGATCTCTGGAAAGATATCTTCCAGCACTTGCAAGAGTTCAGGTACCACTATACATTTTTCATCATTGTTGCATACTGAATCAGGAATACCAGAGTCCATACCATAGGCCTGTGCTTCCTGAAGAATCAAAGAAATATTTTTGCAAGATATAGTTTAGTTTATACTTATTTACATCAATGTATTCTGGAGGAAAATCTCAAATATTAGATTAGTAAGTTAGTAAGTAAAGTCTTTATTTAAAGTGGATAACATATTTGGTAAAGCAATGTTCCATATGGTCCACATATAATAATCAATAGTTATAACATGTATAATCATAATAAACAATGTTCAGTTTAGGTACTGTTGAGTAACACAATGAAACATGTTACACATATATGAAGGGTTTATATTGTTTAATGAGTTATTACATTTTTTGTACTCAATCAATCCTTTCTTGAATTTTTAACCATTTTAATTCTTATAAAAGCTCTTTGGAAGGGGCATCAAATTCTTTATCTAAAATTACTCTTGCAGCTCTTATTTGAAACTTTAAAATTTTCTCAAGTTGATTTTTGTTACAATTTCCCCATATTGAACAACAGTAATTAATGTGTGTCAGTATATAAACATTAAAGGATAGTTTTCTAGTGCTTAGTAAAGAAAAGACTTCATTCTTTAAAGTAAATATAAAAGGGAATTACATTTCTTAGCATTTGTTCTACATGATTGCTCCAGCTTAAGGTAATGTCAACATGTATACCAAGTAGTTTTTTGACAGTTGTAAATGTTAGTATCTATCGGTGTAAGGTTTGACAACTTTTGATTCTGGTTCCTGTTAGACATAGATATAAACATGGTTTTGGTTTAAGTAGAAGTGAATTGTTTATTAAATAAAATGCTTTTGTAAGATCAATAAAGACTGTTCCAACAGATGAATTATTATTAATATATAGCTGTTATCCAGTCATCGATGATACTAGTTAGAGCTGTTTCACATAAATGTTTTGAACAGAAACCAGATTGTTTGTGATGTAAAGAGTTTATTTTCTTCCAAAAATTAATAAGATGAAGTGCTATATGCTTTTCAATATTTTTGACAATATAGGCAGTATTGATATGTCTGTAATTATTTATATCATGCTTAGGCCCCTTTTTGTGTATTGGTTTAACTATTGCAATATTTAGTATTTGAGGAAACTTTCCTTTAAGTATACTTATATTGAGTATTTTAGTGAGTGGTTCAGAAATTATTTCTGAACATAATTAAAGTACTGTTGCCCAAATTCCATCTAATCTAGTTGATTTACTGGTATCCAATGATTCTAAATAGTTTATGTAAAGGATTCTGTTATTTCAGGAATCTCAAATATATTTGTATTACATTGTACTTACTTTACTTTCAACAAACTTCTTACAAAGGTTTTGAGAAATATTTATTAAATTCTTCTACATTTTTTTTTTTATCTAAGATAGGATTTCCTTCACTGTCATTGATGTATGAACTGGTTTGTTTAGATTATGGGGGGTCGGCAGGCAGTGTCAACCATTTATCTTCACGCCATGCCTTTGCAATAATTATATTATGGGATTCTAATACCAGGTATAACATAACACAAATATCTCTCGTGACAAGACAATGTGACATGTACAATTCCCAAGTCTGTAGGTCAGGGTCACACATTAAAGTCAAAAACTTCCTTGTATTTTGTTTTATTCTGGCTGTAATGTTGCCTTGAAGAACGGAAATTTCAAACAACTGGAAACGAATGTTTTTTAGTTAATACCAATTTATTTTAGTTTAAATGGCAAAGACAGCTTATAACTGATATTAATTCCTCTTGAATCTTGTTTTCTGGGGAGAACCAGTACTGCATGCTCATGTCAGAGTTTGCCCCAACTTGGTATTGAGCCCAGGAGCTCCTGGCTGGGAGTCAAACACACTCACTGAGCCATCCCAACTGTTTCTCAAGACATAATGGTAGGTTTTGATTGATTCCAAAGTTTATACTTTATACAAGTCAAGGTTAAAATTTAAAGGTCAGAAGTAAAAATGCCATCTGGGCTGTAACTGCCGTGCAAACAGGGATTTTCAAAAAGCATGCCAGAGATTTTCCTTATGTAAAGATTCTGTGCCACATGCAATCTCAGTGTCTGTACATTTAAGGTCATGGTCACACTTGAAGATCAAGGTCTAAATGCATTGTATTTTGACTTGTTCAGTTAATTATTTTGTATTTCATACAGGGTTTTTAAAAATACTTTACACAAATGTCCAATTTGACAAAAGATGATTGTGTTTGATTCCCTGGTTTCTACTTCAAAGATTTAGGTATCTCTCTATAAACATCCTTGGTCAAAATAACTGTAGTGCTATAACTTTGACACAAATACATTAATATTAAAACAAGAGGGCCATGATGGCCCTGAATTGCTCACCTGATTATAAATGAGCAACATATGTTGGATTTTTCATATTGACCTTTTTGACATCACATGACCCACTTTCAAGCTTGACCAAGATTTATGGAAACAGACATTCCGACCAACTTTCATGAAGATTGGGCCAAAAATGCCACTAGAGTGTTAACAAGGTTTTTCTAAGATTTGACCTCATGACCTACTTTTTGACCCCACATGACCCAAATTCGAACTTGTCCAAGATTTTATGGAAACAAACATTCTGAACAAGTTTTATAAAGATGGGCCAAAAATGTGGCCTCTTGAGTGTTAACAATGTTTTTCTAAGATTTGACCTCATGACCTACTTTTTGACCCCATATGACCCAATTTCGAACTTGTCCAAGATTTTATGGGAACAAACATTCTGGCCAAGTTTCATGAAGATTGGGCAAAAATAGTGTTAACAAGGTTTTTCTAAGATTTGACCTCCTGACCTACTTTTTGACCCCACATGACCCAATTTGGAACTTGTCCAAGATTTCATGGAAACAAACATTATGACCAAGTTTCATGAAGATTGGCCTAAAAATATTGCCTCTTGAGTGTTAACAAGCCAAATTGTTGACGCCACACTACGGACGCCGCACGAAGGGCGATCACAAAAGCTCACCTTGAGCACGTTGTGCTCAGGTGAGCTAATAAAAATAATATTGAGTTTTATTGTTGTCTAAAAACCTGGCCCTATGTTTTATAAAGATGCCCATATATATGTATATTTACCTCAGCAGTAAGCTGAATCTTTGTGTCCAATACTTGCCCCATTATCCACATTTACATGGGTTTCTTATTATGTTCTGTTCGCAATGGCCGATTGGATACTGCATGTACAAAACGGTCCACAGAACTTTGAATTCTCTTCAGATAGACGAAGTGAAGAGAAAGAAGGTGATACTCATTGTCAACATCAAGAATCCCATCCTGTTCCATTCTGCGGAGTAGTTCATAGTAGGTGCTGGTGCATCCCTGCCAAAGTTCATGCCAGAATCTCTCGATCCTGAATTAAACAATTGTAGATACTTTAGAAAGAAATTTTCTATAATGGTAACTGCTGGCATACAGTATTTGTTTATACAACATAAATTATGTGTAATGTGATGTCATTAATGGTCCTGAACTAAAATTATCAATAATATACCATAATAGAATTTTAAATTTGTTCTGTTAATTTAAAATGTGATGTCATTAATGGTCCTGAACTTAAAATTATCAATAATATACCATAATAGAATTTTAAATTTGTTCTGTTAATTTAAAATATTGAAATCATAATTGTGGGATGAATAAAAATAATATTTTCACTTCCCAGTACAATTACCATCTCATGCTTGACTATTCAAAGAATAAAAAGACTATTGCACTCCACCTGGTGTTGGCATCTGCGTTGGTTTAAGTTTTTTTAAAGATACTAATATCTTCTATACCAACTTCAAACTTAGCATACTTATTGGACATCATCAAATGACCATGCAGGACAAGTCCCATAACTCTACATCAGATTTTGACTGAATCATGCCCCTTTTTGGACTTAGACAAGTTTGGTTAAAGTTCAACGCATTTTCCCCAAAACCACAGATACTGTTGTTTTGAAACTACACACACTTACTGGACGACATCAAATGACCTTGCAGATCAAGTCCAATAACTCTACATTAGATTTTGACTGAAAAATGCTCCCTTTTGTACTCAGATTCTGTCATAACAAGTCAGCAATTATTTAGCTATTTCTTAATATTTCTTCATCAAACTCTCAAATCAGATTGCTTGTTTCAACATGGTCATCATGTACCCCCTCTACCTCTCCTCCTCTACCTGTACTTAAAGTTCATTCTAAAAATGTTGAGGGTGACATGCACCTTCAGTTGTTACATTGGTTTCTGTCTCCTATGCCCAACCAAGAGTACTTTCTCATACCAGCATTACATTTCCTGAGATAAAGAATGAAGTGGCTGAATTAAGCATTTAGCTGCCACTTATCACAACCAAAAAGGAGTTTCATATTCAACTTAAAAACAATGCATTTTCACTTACACTGCAAACAGATGCGTCACACATCATTCGTGATTGAAGTAATAGGCCCTTTTCTATTAAAGCACTTTTTCTCTGGATGTCTTGCTTATATTCTCAATTAGGGAATGAAAAATTGTGTAGTAACATATACACATACTATAGTTTTAAAGTATTTTGCAATTATGAATGAGACAGAATATGACCCATGAGATGCCTAGAAACAGGTACGATTTATGTCCTTGGTTAAAGTTTATATAACCTGGGTTAACACAATAACTTTACTAAGTAATAATTAATTTAATACACATACAAGTAAAACATATTGAAAACTATTGTTACCATTGGTTTGTTTGTCAGACATAATAATGTGACTCTTTTTGAATAAAAGTGTGCCATACAATTAAGAATTAATGTATGAAAATGTTCTGTGTTTTAATTGACAGTTTAAAATAAGTCACACAATCACCTTTCTTAAAATTGGATATACACCAATATAATAAGATTTTAAATGTGTTTTATAGAATGAAACAGAATAATAGTTCTGATAACTTTTGAAATTGTGTAACAGTTACAGTTTTATATAATTGACAGGAGAAAATGAATGTTAATGGTTCATAGAAACATTACTGTATCTTATCAGTTTGTGGTTAGAATCCACATACCATAACGCCATTGGTGCTCGCATAGAGTATGCTCGTCTCGTCTCCTTATCCTGTATGTCCTGCATAGGACATTCCTAAGCATTACTCCTAGTGGGTCAGCTGCTCTCATTATTCTTCGAATACGTGATTCTGTTATTCGAATACCGTCAGACATCAAGTGACCTTTCATGGATTTGTAGCCAACTGAAGGAAATTCCTCGACTTTCTGTTCCACAACTGCTATTAGTTCATCACTTAAAGAAGAGTATGACTGTCTTATTGAAAGTCCATATTCTTCCGTTCTGTTACTAATTATTCTCTGACTTACTGATAGCATCTCTGACATATGTTTTAACGTGAATCCCTTTTCAATGAAATATAAAGGTGTCTCCTCCGGAATGTTGTATGAAGGTCTGCCTTTTGAAGAAATATACACCATGTTTGGTGCATTTTGATGGACACAATCTTCTGATGCGTCACTCATCAGCATATCAAAAGCTTCTTTCACTTTATTTAAACAAACATCAACATCTACATGAGAGGATAACTGAGTCAGTAAAGACATTACTGAGTCCATTTCATATTCAGTATTTTCAAGGCGATAATTTTCAATATTAATAGCAACCTGCATGATTCTGTCTTTTATTGCAGCTCTTATATGCACAAGTTCTGCCTCCTCATGGATTCACCTAAAACAAACACATTCAATTTTTACACTAATTATTATCAAGTTAATTATAATTACCTGTAACTGCATGTAGGTTGTACATGTAGGGTTAGTATGGAACAAAAAAATCACCAACTTCATTGTGCGAAAACACAGCTGATAAAATATTTTCCAGCTCCTGAAATATTGTCCAACTCGTTCTTTAACTTCAACTTTCTCCACATATTTACTATTTACCTTATATTCTCTATAGACACCCATCGCGACGCGTAATAGTCAAATGTGACTTAAGACAATGTAGCCTGTAGATGTATTTTATATGCTTCGCAGAGTAAAATAACGTTACAATATAACGACTTTCTTGAACTCCACCAAAATATCAACTTTGGGAACAGAATCGTTCGAACCACAGGGTCTTTCAAATGGTATTATTTGAAAGACCCTCTTCGAACCAAATAGGCCTACTGTAGTTTGACTGGCCACATTCCTTATGTGTCTGTGATAGAATCATAAAGGAATTTCAGAGTACTTTCTATTTTTCAGCGAATCCTGTCACCTGTCATATTTTTAAACAATGAATAACCGTGTCCAACAAATACATCGTTGAGTGACCACGCTGCGCTCCTCTAACGAGGTAAAAGGTATAGTTATGCTTTATATGCATAATGAATACATGTATATATGAATATTCTATAAAAAGCGTTACTATATAGTTTTTCATATTGTGTAGTTCTACTTACCTTCGATCCTCCATAATTATCCGTCCAGGAAAGTGGAAATTTATTGTAAAGGGACGCAACTTATGTTTATCTTCAAAGTATATTTCAGTCATTTACGGAAATTGCCGACAACACATGCGTAGCGCCACCTGTTAGAATAATTTGGTCGTCCCGTCATTATTACACCAGGTGTCGCATCGTATTATGCCTTGTGTATTGTGATGTTTACATTCGGCTTTCTACATTCGGCTATTCGTCATTGTTACTGCTATGCCCTCTGACATTTTCATTCGTTAAGAGGAAGGTGCTATTTAAATTAGAATATTAAACGACTTCATCTCATCAAATTAATGTTAATTGATGGATTTAAATAACGAGAATAACAGACACTATTTATAGTAAGGTGTTCATATCACGAAGTAAGATGTACAAAGTAAGATGTGCATGTCACAAAGCAAGATGTACAAGTCACAATGCAAGATGTACAAAGCAAGATGTGCAAGTCACAAAGTAAGATGTGCAAGTCACAAAGCAAGATGTAAATGTACGAATGCAAGATGTAAATGTACGAATGAAAGTTGTAATGTACGAATGCAAGATGTAAATGTACGAATGAAAGTTGTAATGTACGAATGCAAGATGCAATTTATGCGTTAATACCCTTCCATACAGAAGAAATGATTAGCAGAAAAAAATAGAAGAAAAATAAATGACCCTACTGAGATTTGAACCCAAAACCCACAGTTCAAAGGCAGGTGGCAGTAGTGGCAGTAAATTCGGTCTATTTTTACGTAAATTCCCTTCATATGAGGTTATGCATTTAAGACTCAGAACCTTAATACGATTGTTTCATAACTTCGTAAATTCTAAAACTACTTAAATTGGCGTAGGGTATTGTTATCATATAATTGTAGTCTTTTATTTATTTTTGATTTGCTATTGTAACCGGTTTATAGTCCAACAAAATTCTTTTAAGCACATATATGTTACTTAATGTCATAAAGTTGAAATTTATCAAATTAAATCAAGTACATTATAGTATGTTATTAAACATGTATAATTAAATATTCATCAAATATGACTTTCTCCTTAATAAATTGAGAGTATCAAGTCTATGCTATAAATGTATATAGATAAGCATGTTGACATAAAAGTTTGTTATTTCAAATCAATTAACAGATATATCTTAAATAATACCCTAGACCTCATTGAGAATAGTATGTATTTTATTCTAATTATAAATGGATAGATGAATTGACTTTGCCAACCTTCGGGATGTTTATCTATTTTTCAATGAGATAATTTACACAATTTTTGTATAGACTGACAAACCTATTTCGACAGAACCCATACAGTTTTTACTTTATATTGAACTGAATTGCCAAATAGAAGAGATAAAAAAGATTTAACAATAATTTAAAGATCAAGGTATACTTTTTCTGCAGTAAAATACTTAAAAAATATAGTAAACACTAAAATGGTAATAAACACTCAAATGAAGCACAATAATAGAAACATAAAACAGACTCTGGGTTCTAAAGTTCTTTCTTACATCGCGAGGTTCTGAAACACAAAACATACAAAAGTAGGCAAATAAATTATTTTTCTTGCATAGATTTTGGTTTCAACATGTCACGTGCACTCACATTATGATAGCTGTTACTGATGAGATTAATAAAAGGGACCAATGAGTTTTAATGTATATTGCGATTTTATTCCACGTGTTTAACTTAGCTGAGTTTATCTTTTTATATTGTTTGATAATTTTATGTTTAAAGGAGGGCAGATTTGGCTTATGTCCAATTTCTTTACTTCTAAAAAATATACTGCTTTGCCATAACCATAAAAAGCTATTGAAATTTTTCTTAAGATGAACTCAACAATTGATTTTCAACATTATTTCAAAGCGTAAGCACATTTATTGCAAAGTGTAATATTCATCCATTCTAATGTGTAATTTGTGCCAATAATTAATTGATTTATACGAAACTGAAACCATTGGAGCAAATAAAAAAAAGGACTTGTAATTCTTTTAAAATAACGTTTTTACCAAATACCATTTCAAAATCTTTTAGCCACTTTTCAATAGAAATAGGATATATATAGGATAAATAAATCAACCTTAGATTCTTCTACAACCACTTTTAGAACTAGTAAATTGGGTTAGGGGTTAGGTTTATTGTATATAATGAGCTACTAAGATCACAGTAAGATTAAACATTGTAAAATGATTTATTTCTTTAAGATCTGAAAAAGATAAAATTGTTGCATGTAAAAGTATCATGGAATAATTGTACTTTATTACCACTATGATCAGACGTACATAGGTAGGAGACTAGTCACTCGTAACAATCAATATTGGTAACATCCTCTGGTCACGCATCGTGTGTTCATTCTTAATAATTTAGTAGTAAATCAAGATATTAGCCATTTAATATTCAGCTTCATCATACATTTGCGATTCGTACTCACACAACTCATGAAGCATTTCGTTTTATTGTGCTTTCATCTTATGCGTGCGTAATTTTATATTCGGGAATTTTCAAGTGTTCTTCTATTATTTCAAGTGAAACCTATGTATGTACTGTTAACAGTATTTAGAATGCATTACATTCATCCAGGACGCGTAACACAAAGAATACGAAATAAAAAATTGCAGCATGTGGCGAGATTTAGAAATTATGATATAAGTACATTTTTTTGAAAGCTGAAATATATTCATGAAATGGACACATGAGAAAACTATTGAGAATATATATATATATATATATATATATATATATATATATATATATATATAAACTTTATTTTTGTCTCATTCGTATACATACATACATATACTTATATACAACCATAAAAACATGTATACAACCATTTTTAAGAATTTTAAGAGACATAATGACTAGATACAATCAAATACTAGGATTACCATACTAAAATATAAAAAGATATCAAGGTACCATTGCTAACTAACAACTTAAAACTTAAATACTCTTACAAACCTATATATATTCATATATGCATGTATATACTTATATACACACATATATACAAATATACACATATCTATATAGCTGACAAAATCAACATGTTTCTTGTGAAATAAGTAAATTTTTTAAAAAATAAAATTAAAATAAAACAGGTTTTGGCACAAATCCTAATCATCTCATTATTTGTTAATATAAATATAAGTTGTTCAGTTTTAGACATTACACCAAATGAATTATTTATAGCTGTTGCTTTCTCAAATAATGTTTCTCGTATATCATTGTACATAGAGCAATCAAAAATAGCATGGCTTTCATCTTCAATACTGTCACAGAAAGGACATTTTCGATCATAAATGCCTAATCCTTCATAACGCCCAGTTTCTAAACGTAAAGGGGCGACACCACATCGAACTTAACAAAATGCAGCACGATGGCGTGGGGGCAAAATAATAGTACAGTACATTTCTGTCTCATAACTGGTTTTAAAGAGACGGTAAGTGCGTAACTTATTACCACCACGACCAGACGTGCCTGTAGCACTATTCAAAGTTTTTAACCAGTCTGACAAGTGTCCCTCCTGTAATTTGTTTGTAACAATATTTATTAAAGAAAGCTTCGGGATGGACTTACTTATATCACAATATGGCTGTGCATCACACTTTTTAAGCATAAAATTAACATAGTAAAACCAGTTTTTGCATGACCTATATGCTGTTGAAGCAGCATTAAGTGCTACCCTTTTATTAATTCTACTGTTATTCATGTTAGACAATCTAGCCAAATAAATACATATAAACTTCCATTGTCTGATATCTGGGGGTACCCAGGCCATTTCACCTAAAACTGCTGCATTAGGTGTATATCTACCGACACATAAAAAGAAGCGCATCGCACGATACTGTACTGCATTTATACAGGAGTAGGATCGGTATCCCCAGATAGCAGCACCATAACTAATAACAGGCCACACTAAAGAATCATACAAATGAGTAAATACATTAAAGGGGAGGCCACCTGCCAATTTACATTTTGCAATAAGAAGACCAAGAGCCCGGTTTGCACTTTCAGCTACAATATTTGCGGTTACATTAAAATCTAAATGTTCTTGCAGCATCAAACCTAAATACATATACCTATCCACAATATTTATGGCATGAGCCCCACACTTTAACATTATTGAAGTCTTATTAATAGACGGGGTTCTAAAATGTACTATATGACTTTTACTACTATTAATGTACATATTATTGATGTTACACCAATTATTCAAAGCATTTAATAGACACTGTAACTCTTTTTCATTTTTTGCTAACAGGACAATATCATCTGCATACAATAAAATACAAATTCTTTCCTTTCCATAATCAACACCAATATCAAGTGATTTCAGATACATTGCAAGGTCATTAATGTATAAATTGAACAACAGGGGAGATAACAAACATCCCTGTCTCAAGCCAGATTTTACATTAAACCATTCAGTATGTTTAGAATTAACTCTCACACTTGAATAAACAGACCTGTATAAAGATTGTACAGCAGATAACATTTTACCTTTTTGCCAATATCAAATAATTTTTCCAAACATATGCTTTCTTAAAATCTATAAAAGCTGCAAATGTAGATTGCTTACACTTTTTCCTAGTATCAATAATATTTGTAAGAGTAGACACATGGTCTTTTGTACTTCTATTTTTTCTGAACCCATTTTGTTCATCAACAGTGATATTGTGGCTTTCAGCCCAACTGCTAAGCCTTTTATTCAAAACATAACAATACAATTTATATACAGAACATGACAATGAAATACCTCTATAAGAGAGTGGGTTTCTAGGATCCGTATTTCCAGACTTAGGAATAGGGTTGATAATATTTTTACCCCATATAGAAGGAATAGTGCCACTTTTAAAACATACATTGAATAAAGCATGTAAAAACAAAACAGCAGTGTCATTCTTTAAAGCTTCAGAGGGTATCCCGTCTACACCGCACGCTTCACCACTTTTACTATCATCGACAGCCCTTTTTACTTCTAAAATAGAAATATCACAATTAAAACTAAGTGTATCATTATCAGTATTTTTAAAAATATACTCACTGTTACTTTTTACATCTGGGTTCTTAAACAAAGTGCAAAAATCTGTCTTCCATTTATGTAAAATATCAATAGGATCAGAAGAAAATGTACCATCATCCAGTATAACTTCATCAGGAACTGGTTTTTTATGAGCTTGTGTAATACCAATTTTACCTATCGACTTCCAAAAACTAGGACAGTCAACATTACTTTCTTCCAGTATGTCATTCTGAACAATATACCAATGACGACGCTTTACCCTCTGTACTCCAGCATCAAACGTCTTACGAATATTTACATATTGGGCTTTAAGCTTTGTCTTTTCTACTTTGTTATTACATCGCAACCACCGTTTTTCAGCTAGTGACAACTTAGACCATAAATCTGAGAGCTGGCTAGACCACCAGGGCTTCCCTGGACGACGTTTTCTATAGCAAGAACCTGTCCCAGTTCTAAAAGTTTTATGGGGAATATTAGAAAACATGGCACCTTTGACAATATCACACCATTTCTCAAAAGCTAAATTAATATCATTTTGTGTACTTAAACCTTGTTCCAAAGAGTTAATTGTTCTATTTACATCAACTAATATATTTTTACAATTCATAAAATTATAATCAAAATAACTTCTATCAAATTTGACAAATTGATCATTATCATTATCAAATGGAAGCGATGTGGATGTTTTATGTGAACTGCTATATAATACTTTCCAAGATAAAAGTGAATGATCTGGTAATGAAGTTGGGGCAAGACTACCAATATTGTTGCACTTATTTATAACATCTGTAGTTAATGTTACACAAAAATCTGAATAATTATCTAAATTATCATGTGGTACTAAGCAATAATCAACAACAGAATATGAACAAATATCATATGTGTAAGACAAACAGCATTCAAAGTGAAAATAATTAAAAATAAGAGGACCATACTGGCCCTAGAACGCTCACCAGAGTACCATAAGCTTAATATAAGCAATTAAAGTAATTTGATTTTACTCTAAACGGCAACACGAATCAATGATGTCTATATTTTCTTTTCAGATCCAATAATATAATTAGCCGACCAGCTGGAGGCCTCATTTTTCAACAATGCTTAAGCAATTATGACAGAGGACCATGAGGTTACCATCAGTGCAAAAGAAAATTCAATTCTGAACATCGGTTTCATAGGAACAGAATTATAGAGGGTATATGGAAAGTCGTTGACCACCCTATGGCCTCATTTTTCAAGGGATCAACTTTATTTTAAGAGTTCTGGTAGATGGTTATGAGGTGACAATTTGTACGAAATGGAATTCAATTCTGACCGTTGCTTTTAGATAAGAATTTTGAAATGTTCTATATGGAGAATATCAGAAAAACACCCTGTTGACCTCATTAGCGATTACGGTGAAGGATTGTGAGGTGATTCCAAATGAAATTAATTACTTTTAATTTAAAATAGTAACTGCTGTGAAGGGCCATCCAAAGGTCATACAGATTTTATCAGGTTTTCAGGTTTTATCAATTGTTACGCGGTTGTTTCAATTGTTTTCATTATAATACATTAATAAAAAACGCATAGTATGTATATGTATCTGTCTATATGAAGAAAGATTTAGCTATGCAGTGTGACTGGATGTGGTATCATGTGACATGTCTACGCCATGTCTACAGGGTGGCAGCACACTCTCTCAAGTAGACATCGTCTTCAAATGACTGAAACACTGTTTGTGGGACGTTAAACCCAACAAAATATACAATCAGCAATGCGGGACTTTCGACTTTCGAATGTAACCACATGAGTTACTTCTTAGTGTATCTTTATATCCTACAGGTAGTTCTTGGTGATTTCTTGGTAGTCTTGAGTAGGGTCATTTGTATGTTAACTGGATGTGTTTAAGGAGGAAGGGTTACAAAAGAGAGTAGCTGTGCAATAAGGTCTCGTCAGTAAAACTGACGGAACCTATCTTCTGTTTGGTGAATATAATAATAATAAATTTTAAGAGGTTAAATAAGGACTGGTTTGGCTCCATTGCTTGCTTGTAGTGTATGATGACTCTATTTCCGATGTTTGTATTTTGAACTACACAAGAGAATAGTCTTTCGTATACTTCCAAAGCGATTACTACTGTACCAGCTAAAAAATCACGATCGAGTAGGATTAGCATAACAAATTAAATCTTGACATGACAGTGAATATATATCAGTAATCCTTCATTTACTTACAGAGCGATGCCCTCGACTAGAAAAACATCAATATTTGCTACCGCCTTGATCATATTTGGAGCAACAACTATATATGTGTCGCATTACTTCGAGACACAGATACCAGATATCTCTCCTGTTAGGGAAACGAATATATCTCGTTGGGTCAGATTGAAAGAGACAACGGGCGTGACTGAAGATACCACATCCAAAACAGCAGTCTCTAAAAAGATTTTCAAGCTAGTACAGTATTACGTCCATGGCCTGTTAAAGACCCATATTCATTTTGTAAACATGAATAGATGCTTGCACAATAATTGTCAGTTGACGCAGCTTTATAAGATAGATAATATAAGTTCAGTAGATGCCGACGCCGTCATGTTCCAAGGTCCTCACATGCCTGATATTATTCCAACTCTCCGTGATCCAGACCAAGTGTTTATATTCCAATCTGAGGAAGCTCCACAATATTGTAGTTTCACGAATTTGAACAAGACTATCTTCCACAACTTCTTCAACTTAACCATGACCTACCGTCTGGACTCCGACTTTCCCATCCCATATGGGATTATTATTCCTGACACGCGTAACCGGAGTACAGCCGGAGAGAGTTGGAAGACGTTTTCGAATCATGGATATAATGCGTCAAACGTGTATTTGCATCTTGCACTTGAACGTGATCAATCTCATAAAAATAAAAGAACTATTCTGAAATTTTCGCAAGAAAGAATAAGGTTACCAGTTGGTTGGTAAGCCACTGCATCACAGCAAGCAAACGTGAAATGTATGTTAAGTCAATGATGGGGTATATAGACATTGATATATTCGGAATGTGTGGGAATAACACAAACTGCAATAAGGGAACAGAGTGTGAACAGTTTGTAGAGAAGAATTATAAGTTTTACTTGTCATTTGAAAATTCTCTGTGTAAAGATTATGTCACTGAAAAAGTGTTTAAATGGTTCAGTAAAGATATCATTGTAGTTGTCCGTGGAACATTTGACTATTCAACCATATTACCACAGGGTACCTACATTGATTCATCAGATTTTGATACCCCGGAAGAACTGGCAATATATCTCAATGCTTTAGGAAGAAATGAAACAGCGTTTACAGACATCCTTCGAAGAAAAGACATGTATATGGCTATTGATCATAAGCGAATAATTGAGAACGCCTACTGCAGTCTCTGTGAATATCTGAACGTCAACAAGCAACACAAATGGGTTCCTGATATTAACAAGTGGTGGACTGAAGGCACCTGCAAACAACCTACAGACATATGAACATTATGGCATAAGTTTCAACGTTTCCAAAAATATATACGTTTATCCTAAATACCTGTGTACACAGGCCATTTTATGATTATTGTCGTATGAGGGATTGCTTGGTCAAATGTGTATAATTTACACTTACACTCATCCTTTCTACGACCTTTGAATCATTACAAATCGAATTTTAAAAATATGAAAGACTGCAGAATGTCACTATGATTAAATCTCCTTTAGTATATATACTAATTTCAAGTGTGGCAGATGTATAAAATTATATTGGCTTTATTACACATTGATATGTTTGTGTAATACCTGCATATATTAACATATTCTTGTCTATTCAATTCATTTCAATTCAATTCACTTTATTTTGTCAATATTGCTTATAGCAAGAACAGACATTAATATATAAGGTGATTTACAAACAATGGTAGCAAGTACATGCAATATAACAGATTACAAAAAAATATATTAAAAAATTTTAATTTTATAGTTTCCTTAACCAAAAAACTCAAATATTTGAAGATCTCTTCAAATATTTAGAGATATCTTCAAATGAATTATTGATATCAACAAATCATATGTATATATCTTCAAGTCTTCAAATGAATTATTGATATCAACAAATCATATGTATATATCTCCAATATTTTGATATCAACATTATTTTGATATAAAAATGAATTGTTGATATCAATAATTCAATTAATGATATCAACAAATGATTTGAAAATATCTACAATTGAAGTGATTTGTAGAGATCAACAATTCATTTGAGATCTCTCCAAATCATTTGTTGATATCAAAAATTGAATTATTGATATAAACATATGATTTGGAGATATCAATAATTATATATTGAGATCAATTGATTTGAAGCATGAAATAAACATGAATCATATGATAACGGCTGCTTTAAAACGCATGCTTTTCACCTCAAGTGGTTTGACTGTACCGAACGAAAGGATTTCAAGAAGGACCTTCTCTGGATTTGTTTTGTTTGTAAGTATACTTTTGTGTTAAAATTGAAGCTTGTTTACCAGTACTCGAAAAGAATCTAAGGGCATAGTTCGATGGAGCAATTACGACAGTACTCAAGAAAAATAAATAGCGTACAGGGAATTAATGTTTTGAAGGGAGGGGGGTATGGAATATTGTTTAACATATGTATAGCAATAGTAAATGACGTAATTTACAATTCTAAAAATAGTATTCATTCTGACATTGACAGTTTGCTTATTTCAAATACATGTTAGAATTAAAGCAGTAGATGTAAATGATATATTAGTGAACAGTTTGCATTAAGTAATATAGAAAATAACAAAGGTTCTTAAGGATATCATAGTTTCGAGTGTTGATAAGTTTGATTTGGTCTATTGTTAAACTTCTGTGGAATGTATTTACTTCTTAATCGAGAAAAATATTTGCAGGACATTACATAATGGTATTCATGACCTATATCATTCATACATAAAAAGCATTTTCTGTCTTCAAATGGCACCCCACCCCACCTCCCTTTTTCTACTAGTAGTTTATGATTTGAATTTCTGAATTTGAATAATATACGCGAGAGCTGCATCGGAAATAGTGTTAAATATTTTTCAAATTTAAATCAGTTTTGAAAGATTTGTACATTTTTCATTTATTTGATTATGAGTTTAGCACTTAAGAAATTTTTCAGGAAGAAAATGATACAATTAATGAAAAAAGATAATCTTTGCCATTAATTTGGCAAATATTACCTATATGACGAAGACGTAAAAATAATGCTCCAGCGTTTATGTTTGTTTGTACTGTCGTAATATATTTTGAATGTATATTTCCTCTTCAATATGGCAAATTTTGTAAGGAGTGACTTTATTATCCACGAGTTTATAAGTAAAAGCATATATACCGGTCCCGGTTGCCGAATGGTTAGAGCGTCCACCCTGGAATCGAGTCGTGGGTTCGATCCCCGGCCGCAAAATACAAAAGTCGTAAAAATAGTACTGGTATAGATCCCTGTAAATAAATTGATCGTATCTATCTGAAAACAATGATAAAGGAATAAAAAGCCATTAATAAACTGTCCGAACAAGACACCAAGTTTGACATGAAAACAAATGCAAACTATAATGGTTAGCATACTTTATTTTTATTTTAATAAATGTGATTTTCATTGCTCATATCAATTATATCTTTTATGAGTGATACTGTCTGTCTGCAGGCGTCTGCAAGGTGTTAAACGTCTCAGCGAGATCTCGTTCAAATCCCGTTCCCCTTTATTTTTACTTTATGCTTTGATTAAAACAAGAAATATCTTTAAAAAAAAGAAATTCTGCGTAAGAAAAACAACAAAGAAAGTTAAAATGTTACAATATAGTATATTTAATATAATAGTGCTGACAAGTTTTAAATGTTCTGTGGTTTAATATAATAATGCTGGCAAGTTTTAAATGTTCTGTGGTTTTAAAATAATGCTATAAAACGTATTTGTCGCTAAATTTATTAAATGTAATATACTAGGAAATGAAAACAAGAGGCCCATGATGGCCCTAAATCGCTCACCTGAGATAAATAGGTCGACCCAAGGAACATCTGTACCAATTTATTTTAAAATCTGGCCAGTAGTTTTGAAGAAGATGATTTTTAAAGTTTTCATATTTTTTTTCTTTTTGTTGCCATGGCAACCAGAGTTCTATATGGATCAAGTTTATTTTAGAAACCTTTGTGAAGGTTGACCCAAGGATCATTCCTGCCAAGTTTAATCAAATTTGCCTTAAATTTTCCCAGGAAAAAGCCCCGGCGGCCATGTTTTTTACGGATCGGAAATTTTTTAGCAACTTTGGTAGAGGTTGACCCAAGGAACATCTGTACCAATTTATTTTAAAATCTGGCCAGTAGTTTTGAAGAAGATGATTTTTAAAGTTTTCATATTTTTTTTTATTTTTGTTGACATGGCAACCAGAGTTCTACATGGATCAAGTTTATTTTAGCAACTTTTGTGAAGGTTGACCCAAGGATCATCCCTGCCAAGTTTAATCTAAATCTGTCCAGTGTTTTCAGAGGAGATGATGTTTAAAGGTTTCTCTATATACATATAAGGCAAATAAGCCCCGCCCCTGGCGGCCATGTTTTTTTACGGATCGGAATAATTTTAGCAACTTTGGTAGAGGTTGGCCCAAGGAACATCTGTACCAATTTATTTTAAAATCTGGCCAGTAGTTTTGAAGAAGATGATTTTTAATTTTTTTTTCTGTTTTTTTTGTTACCATGGCAACCAGAGTTCTACATGGATCAAGTTTATTTTAGCAACTTTTGTGAAGGTTGACCCAAGGATCATCCCTGCCAAGTTTAATCAAATTCTGTCCAGTGGTTACAGAGGAGATGTTGTTTAAAGGTTTCTCTATATACATATAAGGCAAATAAGCCCCGCCCCTGGCGGCCATGTTTTTTTACGGATCGAAATAATTTTAGCAACTTTGGTAGAGGTTGACCCAAGGAACATCTGTACCAAATTATTTTGAAATCTGACCAGTAGTTTTGAAGGAGATGATTTTTAAATTTTCTTCATGGATCAACTTTATTTTAGCAACTTTTGTAGAGCCTTACCCAAGGAACATTCCTGCCAGGTTTCATTAAATTCTGTCCAGAGGTTTCAGAGGAGATGTCGTTTAAAGCAAATTGTTGACGACGGACGACGCACGACGCACGACGGACGACGGACGACGACGGACGCCGGACGAAGGGCGATCACAAAAGCTCACCTTGAGCACTTTGTGCTCAGGTGAGCTTAAAAGACAGAGTGAGAAGAAAGAAGGGATAAAATGTAATATATGAGAAACATAAAAAGTTCATTCAGTGGGATTCGGTCTTGGGTCCCTAGTTCAGCAGACGAGCACTTAACCAACTGCGCAAACTGATGCTATTGTAACGGTCTGAAAAACTATGTGATATGTGGAACTAAATTTTCCTTTTGACTCTCTTGGTCCTATGGTTAGATAAATAAAAGTTAAGCTATGAAATATGTACAAAGCTTATTTACGAATGAGTGTAACAAAATGATTGATTGTCTTAAATAATCAACGTTTAATTAATCTGAGAGTCAAAAATAAAAAACAAACTGAAGTTAACCCCCTAACTTAATACTGAACACCCTAAAAGCCTAAACGAAATTTAACAAGTCAGTCCTATCTTTTTTCTATATTTTCAACTCTGAGCTTAAAATATCTCTTTACATCCTAAATCCTACCAAGTTACACCACACCAGATAGCGCAATGCTTTTTGGGTGCATTAGTAACTTTACCTAAAATACTAAACGTATTTCTCAAACTGCTACCCGGCCAGCAGGTTCGCCACCTCAAATCTTATATCTCACCAGATAGCGTAAGAATGAAAAACAATAGTGTTTTGAATGCATGTATCGGAAAAATCTTTTATCTTGATCAGACGCACATAATTAAAAAAAAAAGTATATGTATATAGTATGTGGAAGACTATATATTTCCACTAGAACTAGAATAAATTAAAGGGAGGTTATTCTAGAGAATAAATATTTAATAATTACCACCTTGTAGACAAAATTAAAATAACAAAACTGAATCATATGTCATATAAAAAATAAACAATTATTCCAGCACCAATTAAGCCAAAAGGTTATGATTTAAAAGCCTAAAATCGTTTCGCTATACATGTATATTGCTTGTCTAAGTGAATTTATACAATGCAAGTTTTTGCGACTTAGAGGGACGATTCCACTCACAACTAATTATTTTTTCAGTTGCTTAGTTTTTATGTTTGAATTTTTCAACTGGGTGTTTTTTTATGTTTAAATAGGTAAATTAAATTGTTATTTGCCATTTGACAATCATGCAGAGAGACATGCACCCTGAATCTCCCCTTTTTGCGATGAAATATCCTAAAATAATTAATGCAAACTAATGAAAGGAGTGCTTTTCCGAACTCTTCTGTTGTTATCAAGATTTCATTGGTTCAAGAAATAAGTAAAAATCCATTTTATACAGCTCACGCCGAATAATAGAAAAACTCATTTGCATATAGGAATGAATAAAAATCTGATTTTGTACCCGTGTACAACACCAATGTCAATCTGAACGAATTTTTACAATTGAACATTTCGGGGCGTTAATTAGTTGTAACCAGACTGATACGGAAACGACATAATCATTATTTAGCTAATACCTGTACATCATGCTATAATGTTCTATACATGTGTACATGTCTAATGAATGAAATCAAAATGGCAGCATGGCCAATTCTTATAAGAAATGTTCGTTTGTTACTCTTCTGGCAAGATGTTAAACCTCTAACAGGCAAAAGATCTATTTATTCCTTTCATAAACACACATTGTATATTGTGCTTATTTTGAGATATACCGCATCAAAAAGCAAGTCAACATTATTAATGATATTTTATAGAATAAAATCTTGAAAATCACCATTGCCTTAACTCTGTGTATATTCATCTGTTGTCAACACGCTTAAAATTAGATTTACTTTCCAATATTTGATAAGTATCAATAATACACACAACCAAACAAGAAACTATCAATTCCTTTAAAGCATCATTTGGTACAAAAATTGTCAAATATATTATTGTAAGGTCATGAATCTATAAATATTTATTTCAGATTTTCGATAATTAGGTTATTTAATTGATAAGACCAAGAGGGTCAAAATCAAAATTTTCAGGCCGCTAACTTCGAGTCACTAGATATTCAAGGCGCTAACATCTTGCAACCAGGCCTCTAGATAGTAAGGCCGCTAACTCAAGCCACCGAGCCGCTAGATAGTAAAGCCGCTAACTTCAAGCCACCGAGCCGCTAGATAGTAAGGCCGCTAACTTCAAGCCGCTAGATAGCCAGAGAGTTAATTTCACGTAGCCAGGCCGCTATACAATCAGGTAGCTAACTTCACGCAATCAAGCTGTTAGGCCGCTAACTTCACAATCTCCTATTACTTATCAAAAGCAAAATACATGTAATAATTGTATGTGAAAAAGTGCTATAGATTGTGTACGATGTAGGGCACTTTACAACTGCGTTAATTTTATAAATCAAAGGGGAATAACTTTCATCAACTGTATTTAAATAGTGTCCACTGGTTACAGACTAACCCGAAGTATTGCAATTTATTTTTCACAAATGTGTACTGGTCTCGTTCATGACAAGACCGAGGCATGTGTATTTATTCCAGTTCTTTCATTTTCTTCCTTTGATATTGATCACAAACATCGTGATCAACGTAATAAAGTTTTAAGAATTTGGTTCCATCTCACTGTAAAGTAAAGTTTTAACCTTTATATTTTTTCACAAAAATAATATGAAAGAAAGAAAGGTACGGCG
>CM037783.1:40901361-40923814 GCA_021229015.1 Solen grandis | reverse complement strand
ACAGCCATCACCACAACCAACTGAAAGAGGTGTACAGTTCCTCACTGACAGGCTTTAAAATATCTATTTCCGGACCCCTGAGAGTTGCTCACACAAAGAGTTTCAATACACTTTTCACTTGATTTGTATGCAACCGGATGTCGCAAAAATAAGTTTCAAGGCAGAGGAAGATACTCATCAAAGTTGCCTCGCGCAGTAACATGGTAATCAAATATTGATATTTCTCAATTGTTCCTTAAATGTAAAAAGCAAAATGTTTTGTTTGTCGTTTCTGTTTGGAGCTTTAAAAATCAGTGTATGTGTGCCAATTAAATGTATTGATCCAAACTCCGCGCACCGGTTACGTCACGCTGCACTTCTTTAACCACTGCCACCACACAAGTCACGTGATGATAGTTGAAACCATGTTGACCAACACTCATGATTTTATGAATAAATACTATTTGATTTTACCTCTTACTTTTCTCATAATCATGAATGTTATTTTCGTGAAATATAACGAAACTGATATGATCTATTCAAAACTAAAGTCAAAAGTGATAAAAGTAAATTCGGCCTATATCAGCCGAATCTACTTGTGGTTGCAGTGGTTATCGACAACTGTAAGGGGAGGTAACTACTGTGGCGGAGTTTGGTATTGATCATTTGCTAAATCTTTCTAAATTGGGAATATATGACATTGCAACACTTTATCTGAACAACCCGCCCCGGGTCGTTGGCTTTTATGCACACTATTGTAATGCCCTGATATTACTTACCGTGATTCTAACTACTGTATATGGTCTTATTCAGCATATGTTTGTTCATTGTATTTTGCAGCAAACACTGCTTACCCACACTAAGGCTGACTGTTGTACTGCTTGTTTTATCAGTACAACATGTCATGTTATGTGGATACCGGGGAATTCTCCCTACCTCACAACATAAGCACTCCATATTTCATTTAAATGAATCCCGGCAGGGTCATTCGGATTTTCATGTGAGGAAGCCTTCCAGCTGGCTTGCAGTAGGTCGGTGGTTCTACCCAGATGCCTCCGTGCATTCGGGGTCTTCCTCCACCTGTAATTAGCTGGACGTCGCTAAATGACTGAAATACTGTCGAAGCGACGGCAAACTGCAATAGTCAAGTCAAGTCAAGTCAAGTCATTTAAATGAGACCTTTTTACCACGATTGAGCTGGTTATAGTGATTTATGTCCGATTGGGGGTAGTTCTAAGCTTTAATTCCTATATTCCAATCAACTGACATTGTTTAATTCCATGTAAAAAGTCTCTATTTGTTGCTTACACTTGGCCCTCCCTGATGTGTTATTGGAGGCGGCCCTATCGGATTACGCTATTTCCGGTGGTTGCTATGGACAACCAGTTGTGTATAAATAACTGTACAACTTTAAAATCTATTCTGTAATATGGCCAATGTAATTTATGCAAGAAAACGCTCGTGTCAGGCGCATATCATAAAATTTTAGACGTGTTATTATATTTATGTAAATTTATAAAATATAGTTTAGCAGTATTTGCAAATTTACCCACAGTTCTTGCGGTTAAACCACAATCATGTAGCGTCTTGTAGGTCCGCATTATTTTTTTTTTCGGACTGAGCGTGGTTTTGTGATGTTCACATCTGTAAATACCCGTGCATTCGTTGTGTCGGGGACTTCAGCATTTTCTTTCACAGGTTAGTTTATTTCACTTATTTTTCTTATATTTTTTAAAAGGTTAACTTAAAAGTAAAGATTAACTCCTTAATGGTTTAGCGCTGATAGTGAACAGTATAGATAACTTTTCTAGGTAATATCGTTGGTAAATTTTAATATTTATTTTTAGATTATCTTAAGTACATTATTCACTTACCAGTCAATATTTAAGTTTATAGGAACTGTGTATTATGTTTATAAGTTAAAGTATTGTATTTAAACCCTTGGGATTTTAAATACTATTTGACTTAATCTATTTATCAATTGTTTACTCTTGCATCCAAGTGTTGTTGACAGGAATATTTATTACTATTGTTGTTGTTAAATGAAATAATAACATACCTCAAAAATTAAATTTATTAACTTTTTAAAAGGCTTTATTTTATTTGGTGGTTGCTAACACTAGAAGATACGGAGGCTGCCTTAATACCACCTTGGTGTACCCGGAGGAGAACCTCGCCCTGACAGATCTATATGGGACGAGCCGGCTGGAAGACATAGGAAGCTGGCAAGGATAATAAGGCCTGATTGCAGAAAATACACATATACATGTATACGCCCCTTACGCGCGTAACAATATTTGCCTTACTAGCTTCTTTCCATTCTTTTTATTATTGTTATCTTTCAAATTTCTTACTGAACTTTTCACCCGTCATGCAGTTTTTTGTTTGTTTTTGTTGTTGTTGTTGTTTTCTGTCTCAGTCACTCTCTTCTATCCCTTACTAGATTTTTTTTCCCTTACATTTTTCCAGTCACCCTCTTATGCGCACTATTTACGAATATTTTTCTTTTACCTAACAAATCCTCACTTTAAACTCTCCATTCGCGGTCTTATGTAGCCCTTTAAATATCTCTATTAGAATCACCGTTTTTAGAACTCTTATTGGAGAATTTTGTCCTACCGTTTTACAGAATGTGTGCGTTTGGATAGGAGATAAAAACATGTTGCTTTTTTATTTGAGGTAGAGGGAGTGTCAGAATGCTTATAAATAGAACTTGAGTATCATTGGAGGAAAAGAGTAGATGGATTGTTACGGGAGACAGAAGAAAAAGAGCTAACAGATAGAGAAAGCAAGTGGGATTAATGTTGGAAGTGGGATTAATGTTGGAGAAAAATAAATTATTGGAATATAAGAGGAGAAAGAGAAGTAGGTGTATTTTTTTTTTTTTTTTTTTTGTTCATAAAGGGGTAACTTGGAGAAATTGAGTATTACGAGAAAATACGCGAAAGTTCGAAAATTAATAAACTAAACCTAACAGAGAAAAAAAAACAAGGGGGAAGACCTTGCATGAGAGCCCATGACCAGGATCATGCTTGGATTGAGGCCTAAACTGTGCAACACTAAAGGCCGGATTGGCTAACTTAAGGGGTATGCGGTGTATAATGTGCAGACGCTTGATTTCCTTTGTTGTATTTGGGTTTACCGTTGATGCGATAGTATTTCAATCATATAGCGACGTCCAGCTAAATACAGGTGGAGGAAGACCCCGAGTACACAGAGGTACCCGAGTAGAACCACCGACCTACCGCAAGCCAGCTGGAAGGCTTCCTCACATGAAAAATCCGAAGTCCCTACCGGGATTCGAACCAACAGCGGTGAGGGGCTGAGAGATTTGTAGTCCACGACTGTAACCGTTCGGGCACGGCGGCCCCCTACTTGGATTTCCTTTACTCAGAATTCACACTTTATATCTTACTTGTCATATATTTTGGACGGGTTTTAGATTGTATCTATTTTTAGTTTTTTTATGTTTTTATAATGAAATCAATTTTATTCCTTTGCGTATCTGATATATATTTATTTACAATACATACAGTTTTTTTTTCTTTCTAGAAGCTCAACAAATTACAAATACTCCAATCAGTGTTTTTAAAACGGAGCTAATTGTGGTACTTTATTTTTCAAACGAAATGGGGTCGTTTATTAAATAAACCAAGGACTCTCTTATAGAAGTTGTTAATCATTAAATAATAAGGCTCCAAACTGGCGTAGTGGTAGCGACTCGGTCTTCCACTTCCACAATACCAGTCCGCGTGTGTTCGAATCACAGAGAAAGCAAATTATATTTAATTATATCAAAAGCTGAGCAACTGGTATGTTTTATTGACTTAAATACTTGATTTCATATACGAGTCTATGTTAACATTTTATAGCATTTGCATCATACTTTTTATAATCATTATTTTGTTTTGTTGTTGTTTTTTAATCATAGAACTGCCAATTTGAAAAGGAAATGCTTATATGCAAAATGGCTTATATACAACAACAACAACAACAGTGTTAAAGATAATTGTGTAAGACAATACAAACTTTAAGAACGATTGGTATATAATGTGATGCAAATATGAGCTACAGTGAACATTATATTGTGTCGATAGTATGTATATATAGGTTTATATACATGTAGGATCTGACATGAATTGTTATTTCATATCAAATTTTACTAAACGAGTTCATGAAAATGTTATAAAAGCGAGCCTCATGTCCTATTTTTTTTTATCATATGATCTAGACTCAGTAAACCGCGATTATAATGATAAAGACAAAACAATGAACAGACAGTGAATGAATTACTATTTTTAATGTTTGGAATTATATTTTGACCATTTGGATAGCATTTTTTTCTCTCAAAAATTTCGATCGGCTTAACTTGTTAAACCTCTAGGTTTAATGGGTAACCTGAAATACGTTTTGAATTAACTGCTCCTGTGATCGACCTTTATGCGCATGCGTATTAAAGCACTTAGGTTTGCCCTCCGTCTGTCTGTCCGTCCAGAAAGCTGGATACGCGTTAAGATTTGTACACATAGCTAGGCATTGCCTCTAAAATCGCATGACAGGTTTTTGGCACTGTAATTTTGATAAAAAAAAATCTTTTCAAATTATGGCTTCTGTTTTACAATGGCTACAAACAAGTTTTCTCGCAAGTTTGCGTACAATGGACAATGTAATAACACATGCATTTCGTTTTTTACGTTGAACACATGAAAGCAGATTGGTTTATTTACATCAGTATTTGTAAAATATAATAAGAGTTTCGAATCACTTGGCGCAGCAGGGTATAACAGCGACAGCCTGCCAGCTAGTGCTGTGTAGACGATATTTTAAGTCACTCTTCAAACTTAATTCAGTTAAATATCACTAATGCATGTTTTCTTGCAATAAAAATGCATATTTTCTTGCAATAAAAGAGAAATAATGTGCCTTTAGAGTTTTTATCAGACATTTAAGCATCGCCTTTCCCATTCATGACCATGTCAACTGCTTACAAACGGTATTACAGACAAAACCATGTGTTCCTTTGTTTAAACCAGATCAACCATTGACTACCTGTCATCCAGGTGTAGCAATTGGGTCGCTTGTTATTCAGTATAATACATTTCTAAATATTGGAAAGGACTATTTTAATGATTTTCTATATACGTATTTTATTTAAGATAAGAATAGTTCTATAGCCTTGACCGTAAATTATAGCCAATTGATATGATTTGAGTGTAAGCCAAATAGACACGTTACATAAAAAATAATTATATTCAATTAACTGTAAAAAAAAAACTATTGCAATTATTTAAGCTTGTAGTATTGGCTTTAAAGTTTGCAATATAAAGCTGAATTCAATGTGCTTTGCTCTGTTCCGTAACCATAAGACAAGCTACAGATCGAATTTGCATTCCAGTTCCTTTCGTTACTATTTTTTGACGGAATTTTAAACCTCTGTATACGTTGTGAGGTGTTCTGGTCTTAGCTTTTCTTTTCTTAAGACTTGCATATTTTAAGTATTTTTTGTATTCTTTTGGTATGATTAAGTTTTAAGATTTTTTCTATATCGAATAAAAATTTGCATTTCGCACACTGTTCTTGTGTCGTGCAACTGGCTACGTATCCTGTGTCATGTGTTGGCTTGCTCCTGGTTAAACCTATCGTGTGTCTGTAGCAAGATATCCGACTCTTTTCTAATACATTTCAAGATATCGCACCATTGAAGTATTTCGTATCATTCTAGCACAAACTTCCGAGACCAAGTGGTTATAGTCTTTGACTTATTGTCACTTAACATCTCACTCCAATGTGTTCGAGTCCCGGCCAGTTCACTCGGATGTTTACTTGTAGCTGTCTTGCATCGTTGGTGGGTAGACTTACCTTCCCCCTGTAATTAGATGGACGTCGTTTTTTTATGTCCCCACCAAAAAATTAGGGTGGGGGGCATATAGATTTAGCCTTGTCCGTCCATCCAGAGACTTTGTGACACGCATAACTGTAAAAGTATTGGTACTACAGACTGCATGGATATATTATTCAGGACATGAACTTGTGCACCTTGGTATTTTCATCGATCACCGTTGCATCTGACAGAGTTACGGGCCTTGAATTTGTGAGAATATGGACTTTTATGTTTGTGACGCGAAAGTATTTGTACGTCATTGATATATTTTAAGTCTAATGCGTTGGGGAGCCATAAAACTATAATCTTTAGTTTTGTGTGACGTAGATTTAAAATCGAATAACCTCTCAATTTTGAATGAATGACCGAACGACTGAAAATAATTCTACAATACTGATATGCTGAGATTCAGCCAAAGTAGTGAAAACTCAATTTTGAGTAAAAAAAATAAATATTTACGGGACACAATAATTGTATGTAGTATAAAAGCACAGAAGAATAATTTTCCCAAGGATGTTGCGTAACTCACTTTACCACGCGGGGGAGTATAGTTTCTTTCGAATGCAAAGGTGGCTCATGCCTGAATTTGGATGGTGGATTATTCAGTGGTGTTTCAATGGTCCATATAGAAAGCTTATATTACGATAAAAACCCGTATAACCTTCTTACAATCACATCTACTATCTCAGATACATCAGAGATATCTCCAGGGGTTATTTGTTGCTCTATAGAATGACTGATACAGGTGTATATCTGCTAACCGAAGTTACTAAAGACACAGTACGGAGCCACCGCATCTATAAATAAAAACTGCAGTACAAATCAAAGCACTGATAGTGCTAAGAGAACCGAATTGTCTCATTTCTTTTGTTTATCAAGGTAAATTTAATAAATGGAGTTCAAATTTTCGCACAACACACCATTTGTTTCAACAGACTGACAACAATTAAAACATTGCCACTCCTCCAATAGTATATTTCTATAGCCTTCAATGAACAATCGTTTATTATTTTAATATAAGTTTAATATTTGGAAAAACTAAGTTAACCTGCATATTTGCAGCTTGTCAAAAACTCTTCCACTTGAGACACACACAACTTCATTGCCTTCAGCGCTTTGATTAGAGTGTTTTCTTTTTCGAAATAAAAGTTAATAATATATAAGCTACATCGTGATAACTAATATAAACTAATGAGTAATTAATAACTGTCAGGTTATCTCAACGTTCACAAAATGGAAGTAATCTCATGCATATATTTGAAAATGACATTTTATTTTTTTATTTTCCCCTTTTAAAAGACAACATATGCAAACAAGTTAACGCAAACAGAAAACACAAACAAATCGCATAATTACACGACAACATAAAAATACTGTAGGGATGGGTATTATATCGCAATATATCGCAATATTGCAATATATCGCAATACCATTTGTCTACTAGTGTATCGCAATATGATTTAAAATGTCGCAATATATTGTGTTTTAGTAGCTGAATAATTATCAAGTATTTTTATATCTAATAAATAGAAACAAATAGCAAAAAGTAATATTTGTAACAGTGAACTGTTACTAAGTCTCCCAAACGAAGTTTCTCCTTAGACAATCATACACGAATGATTTTTGAGAAATAAGGTCACAAGTAAAATTGAGAGGGTGGGGCCTGACCATGTGAACATCAAAAAAGTACCATTCAATCTATCTGATCATGAGGAACAAGCATATATGGTTTATGGGTGGGGATCTCAATGTTGTTTTTTTTTTAATAAAGGTCAGAAGTAAAACTGACGGTGTGGGGCCAGACCCTTTTGTGACCCCCCGGGACACTAAAGAAGTACCATTCAATCTGTTTCAACATGTGGAACAAGCATAAATATGGTTTAGGGTGGGGATCTAATTTTTTATAAAGGTCAAAGTAAAATAGGGTGTGGGGCCTGAGTCTTTGGTGACCCATATGAACATAAAAGAAGTACCATTCAATTCATGTCATCATGAGGAACAAGAATATATATGGTTTAGGGGTGGGGATCTTAAAAGTGTTTGAGATATCAGGTCATAAGTAAAATTGAGGGGGTTGGGCCTGACCCCTGGGTGACACCAAAGTTGTACTATTCAATTCTTCTAATTATGAAGAACAAAAAATATTTGATTCAGGGTTGGAAATATTTAACCAAAATACATTTTTATGCAAAAATCCATCTTTGAGCGAATGGGGCCTGACCTACAGGGACTCCCCATTTACAAAAATCAAGGAGGCATTACTACTCATTGAGGAATTTAAGTGTGTGAAGTTTTGTAAAGATAGGTCGAGCGGCCTCTGAGATATGGCCCGTATCTTATCTACGTATCTCGTAAGTTGCCGGCGCGAGAAAGAAGAAAAAAAGAAGAAGAAGAAACGGAGTAAAACCAATAATTTTCCAAACTTCGTTTGGGAGACTTAGATATTTTATACAAAATTAAATTTATGTATATTTTTCTTCTTAAGTAAATTTCACAACTTCAGGAGAACAATTGCACAATGGTTATGTAGTATTATATAAACAAGCTATTATTGACGCCGCGGCGTCGTATGAATTTTTTCCCAATGGAGCCGCATAATCAAAACAGGGAGCAACCACTGTTATTATCGTGAAATAAAAAAAACATATATTTTTGTTAAACACTTTATGAATCAATTACTTGTATTAACTGATAAAAGTTATGGACACATATAATCTGTATCTGTTGACTTCTCCTTAAACTCGAAGGCAACAGGTTTTAAATTTGGTTAACGGACCTTGCAACCCGATTCATTAATGCTCAGGAAAACATTTGGAAGATGTTTTGAGATCTTAAAATATTCAGATTTTAGATACAAACCGTCAACTTGAAAAATTAATGAAACAGCAGTTTCAAAAAAAGTATTACAGAATAATGTAGAAAGTGTAAAAACACACAAACACTATACATATGGCCGTAGCGGACATGTCTAATTTACGGTCCAAGGCCCAATATGCGGTCTCAGGATGTATAGTGCTTGAAATTGGTAAATTTAACTGAACATTACATAGCTTAATGTTTTAAAGCCTTGTAAACATATATTTAATTTTAAACATATCATCAACACGAAAGAATGCCATACTCCTACGTCAAGCGACGTTATCAAGGGAAGTAATAACTATTAGGAAGATTGTTAATTAATACTGGGACCTGTACCTAAATCCTTAACAAATAATAAATTATCTGTGCTGAATTGTTTTTTTTCATCATTGTCCTTGTTGTTGCTGCTGCTAATGCTGATATATATATATATATATATATATATATACATACATATATATATATATATATTAATACCACCTTAGTAGCTTACTGTCTGGAAATTTCATGCATCTTGCAGACCCTAAGTATTTCCAATAATAATATAAGAAAGGAATTACCTGTTTTAAAATATATAGATTACTGTAGAATCATCAGATATATGTACCAACAATATTGATTAAATCACATATTCCACGAAATTTTATGTCAACGAAAATAAATGACTTTACAGTAGTTAATTTCTGGCACTCAATCATCATCACATAATGTGTTTTCTATTATTAAAGTATGTTCTGCTTTTTGTTCTATATTTCTGAATAATTTGATAATGTAAGTTTTTTTTTTTTTTTTGGACCTTTTCTGTATGGCTTTGTTTATTTAAGTCGTGTTTCAAAAACATGCGCGGCGTCGATGCTTTACATCAAAATTAGACTTGTGATTAAGTGGTAATGGTTGCTAAAAGAATGAACGGAAACTATAAGTCAAAACATCAGCTGAAAAGCTAAGGCAAAAATTTTGAGTTGGAATCTTAAACAAAAAGCTCAAAATATGAAAATACCTTAGAATAAAAGAAGATTCCACATCTTGTATGTATGGTTTGATTTTAGGCAATATATTGCAATATATCGCCAAATATTAGGCTCAAATATCGCAGTATATTGCAATATTATTTTTGCCTGCAATACCCAGTCCTAAAAATAGCACAGAAAATATACTAACTATCCATAGCAGCAAGCATTACAAGTAAACATATTTTGTGGGAGGAAATCGGAGAGCCCGGAGAAAACCCACGTGTCTGAAAGGGCAACCACTGTACCCCCTCGCATCGAACCCGGGACGCATTGGTGGGAAGCAAAGCGCATTTACACTATACTAACCTGGTTTCAGTTAGTATTTATTAACAAAGCTGGCTCGAATTCCACCAGCAATACTTAACGCTAAGTAATACTTAAATACTTAGGGAATTTCATAATTCTTGTTTCTCTAATAACAATCTGGGCAGTTCTATTCGAGAATCAAAAATTATGAAATTCGCCTTTAAGTTAAGTATTTTTTAGTGCTAAGTATTGTTGGTGGAATTCGAGCCTGACCAGAAAATGTCATTTTACGACGGTAAAACAGGCAAACAATAGATCTTATTTAAAACAGAATACTTAATTATACTTCCCAAGGTCATAATTTACTTTTCGAAATAAAAGTTCATCCTTTATTAATTAGATCACATGTGCAATCTATGAGCAATTGTTGACTGAATGTTATCTGTGACAAAATTAAAGTAAACCAACTGTATACTGCACGTGAATACATTTGAAAATGACATTGCTTATGTTTGTTTATTACTTGTTGTTTTTTCCACACGTTTTAATGAATTTAAAACAGGGCGACCAAGATGGTTATGAATCACTCACCTGAATATCGTTACTCTTCCAAGACAAACTTTAAAGCTTAGTAACTCTTATGAAATTAAATGAACAACGTAAAATTACAGTTTTCAATACAAGTGAGCGTAACTCCCGACCAACCTATCTTGATTAGGTCTATCAGCCATAATCGAAGTTGACAATATTTATTGTTTCTAAGGTTGATATGAAAATGCTTAAATGTAAGCAAAGCAATTGTGGTCACCCAACAATCGTAGAAACTCAACTTGCGAGCTGAAAAGTGATCATATTAAAGGCCTGTAGATTAAATAATAGTCCAAAGACAATCTTAAGTCTCATCTAATACAAAAATGAATTTCCCATTAAGATAACTGCATATACCATTGAGAAACTATCGCCAACACAATAAGCTTGTCCCACCTTTGACTCAGTTTTTTTAACCACAACATCATTGTTGTTTGCACTGACACTTTAGGACTGGCGATGGCCTGGGTCGTGAATTCCGGAGTCACCATTCGCTTCAGGAACCGGAGGGCAATATTGTCGATGTGAGAGCTATTATAGCCGGTTCTGTCCGAGAAGCTTTTGAAACGCATCCGATTGTATTTCAAATTGTTATGAAATCCCAGAAGTCTTGCTGCTTTCTGCTCGATCTCACTTCCGGTTTCGTCAATGTCATTTTCGACTGTGTCAGAGAGGCCAGAGAGGCGATCGCATTTGGAAATTATCAAGTAAACGTCTTCATGACATGTTTCTGAAAAAAATGGACGTAGAAGAATTTCATTTTGTTATCAGTTGTACCAGTGTATAACGAAACATACTATTTGTGAAAATGCACCAATACGGAAAAATGTGACTCCCTTTTCCTGACGTCATGAGTAAGGTCATAAAATATCATTGTCCCAAACGGGATTCAAACCCACAGCATTTGGATCCTCAGTCTGGTACGTTACCACTGCACGACGGCGCCATTGATGAAACATCGTAAAATAACTTCAAAAAGTAGCGTAAATTATAGTCAGTTGAACTGGGTTGAAATAGTGTAAGTCTTGAACATAGTCTTTGGAATCAATAAATAAGGTATCAGTGGATAATATTTGTTTGTTTGTTTGGTTGTTGGGTTTAACGTCCCACCGACAGTATTTTATTCATTTGGAGACAATGTCTACTTGAGACAGATATATTGCTGCCACACTGCAGTATCACGCCAAAGACATGTGGCAAGATACCGCATCCAACCACATTAACCTGACACATGGCCAACCAGTCCTGGCTCTACCCTTACATGCTGAGAACCAAGCAAGGGACCTATACCAGTACCATTTAAGTCAGGATTGCTAATAAAAAAGGACAAATAAAACCCCCTGTCTTTTCCTTGACCTGGTACTGATTTTTTCCTTATCAGTACTACTCCATTTTATCGGCCTTCTATTATACAGCCGACCGTTCACATACGTAATGTTCCCTTTTCTCCTTCAAACAATGATAACAAAGATACAATTTAACATTACATAGAGGACAGTTGTTTGTTTTGAGTGAATATGGAATATATCTGGAATCTCATATTTTCACAAGCGCTAAAAAACAAACAAATTGTCTTTTTATGTAAACGTCTGCTACAAACCCATGTACAAACCCTTTATTTGTAAAAGGTAGTCCAGGTAGATCTATATCACTCACACTGTGAGATATGGATTTTATTTCACTGATAGAACACAGTATTTCACCAGATAACATATAAAAAAAAATGTGATATCAATTAGTGAATATACACTGGCGAAGATCGAAATATAACACAAATGCCATGTGATACTGATTAAATGAAATTTCACGGATGAATTTACATGTTTCACTTGTATACTTGTTTTAAACAAACCTAACTGAGAAGTAACAAAAAAGATACTGTTGAATCATTGATTTTGTGGAGACAATTTTTCGCGATTTCGTGCGGACGGCTTTATCCAGTAATATTAAGCCCACGAAAACTATTTCATAATTAGACTTCAGGTTATCTAGAATGTGAATACACGAATATGTGTACCAACGAAATTGATTTTATTATTGATTCCACGAAATTTAGTGTCAGCGAAAGTAAATGATTTTGGAGTAGAAGAGTCCTGCACATATTAGACATTGCTTCAAACTTCTTTTTTTTTGTTGTTGTTGTGTTGTTTTTTTAAGTAAACTTAAAATATAATATAAATAACCTCAGTTACCAAAGAAGCTGTGCTGTTCAGATATTTAAACCGACGTTAAACATTGGTGTAACTAAACAAAATCATTCATTCATAGCGTCCATTGGTAAATGAAAATATATGATGACGTCTTAGAATTTAAGGTTATTTTGTAAAATGACCACATTTTAAATGTTATCTCCGACTTTCCCTTGCAAAGTGATTTTTACCGGCAATTTTCATGTTTTTACCAGGTGATCAAAACCAGAAGAAAATCAAAGCGTTGCAGCACTGATTCACTACGTTGAGCAGGTCGCGACGCGGCGAGTGAAGTCACCAGATATGTATTTATGCGCTGAATATTGCTTATTTAGTTTAAACATATCTTTTTTTTTTAATATTTACAATATCAAAAGACTGATAACATACAAATGACAAAAGGGTCTGACCACAACTTCGATAAAGGCCATTCCCAACATTGCTGTAGAACATAGATACTGAAATTCCTAATTGATAAAATCATCATATCAGAAGCAAAGCAGTTTAGATGTGTAGGGACATAATTAAACTCTACATTACAAAATATTATCAGTCGTATAAAAAAATACGTGTATGTCGAAAATGGACTAATAAAGAATGCATTATTTTACGACATTGCGCGAAGTACGAAAGAGTATGCTAGAAGGCCAAAATAGCGAGACGCCAAAATATGTTTTGACAACTCTGTATCCACTACTACGCAGTGAATAAAATATATCATTTTAAAAGGAAGACTTGCCCATTTATCGTTAGCCGGACTATCCAAAGGAATTCGCTGCTTAACCACCAACTGTTTTTGTTCAAGTCTTGGCCCAATTATAATAAGCATATACCTTCAATGGACTTTTGAAGTTAGAATTTAGCTTTCAAAATGATGTTTAATACTGTAAACATTTTTTTTCCAAAGAATTATGTGTTGATTGCTGCATCTTCTAAATTACAAACCGAACTGTGAAGGCCAATATAATAACTGGGCTAAATGATAATAAATGGGGTTTTTTTTTTGGTTACAAATCAAAGCAGAGCACCAGATCAAGCTGACAACTGCTGGACTAGCATGGGATGATTCGCCCCATGCAACTTCGAACCACGGTGTTTCTGATTGGTTGTTTGTTTCTTCCCATGATTCATTTTTACTTTATGAAACCCGCATATGACGTGTACACAAACGGATAATCTCGGCTATCTGCCAAATGCAACACATCCGAAATGTTACAAGAACGATGATAAGGGAATCATAAAACCGAGTAAAATAATGGCTTTCGGCGCGATAACAGCATACTACAGTGTATATACTCCAGCCTGCAGCTTATACCATAATAGAGGAGGCTATTAGGGTCATCCATGTTGTAAGAATGTAATTTCTAACACTTGGTTGAAACACAAATTTTTATTATCTACTACTATACAAAATACATATACATGTAGTTCATTGTTTTAGCAACTGGAATGCCATATCTGGTTCCAAAGATCAACTTTCAAAATTCCATGAAAATTTAAAAAAAAAAACTTTCAAAATTCCTTGACAATACATAACAAAACGAAATTTCCCCGACTTTTCAATGTAAGTGGCAACGCTGTAAATGATGAAAAAACGTGTTTTTTTTTTCCAGATGGCATGTTTGTTGGGATTAACGTCCCACCGACAGTATTTCAGTCATTTGAAGATGATGTCTACTTGAGACAGATATAGTGTTGTCATACTGCAGTATCACGCCGTAGACATGTGGCATGATACCACAACCAGTAACATTATCCTGAAAACGGGCCAACCAGTCCAGCAACTACCCTTATATGCAGAGCGCCAATCAAGGGAGCTATAACAGTACCATTTTTATGACTTTTGTATGTCGTGGCCGGGAATCGAACCCTCGACCTCCCGCATCCGAGGTAGACGCTCTAACCGTCATTCACTGATAATTAATCATAACAAAATTCATCTTTGATTTTTGCTTATAATTACCGCTTCAATAACAAAATACATAGCTCTGTCATATATTAATAATAGAAAAGTCATAGGTGTAGCCTATATTTCCTAGATTGAATGAATTCAAATACCTTTTCTAGTTTCCATTGCAGAGCGGAGACACTGGACTAAAGTCCTTGGTACGCTTTCAAATGGACTCTGTACAAAAACTACTTTATGTATGACGTGCTGTGGGTGAGGCCTTTTGAAAATGATTGGCAGACTACCGACGCCATGATCTTCCTGTAGCCGCAACAAGTACGTGACGTCTGTGCCAGGCGGGATAAAACCTAGATATTGCAAAGGAAAACTGAATTAACAGAGGTTTGTTTGTTGGGTTTAACGTCCCACCGTTAGTATTTCGATCATTTGGAGAGGATGTCTACTTGAGACAGATATAATGCTGCCACACTGCTTTATCACGCCGTAGACATACGGCATAATACCACACCCAGTCACATTACCCTGACACCAGACCAACCAGTCCTGGAACTACCCTTTATACGCTGAGCGCAAAGCAAGTGAGCTACACCAGTACCATTTTAACGACTTTGGTATGTCACAGCCTGGGATTAAACCCACGACCTCCCGCTCCCGAAGCGGAATAATAAAGGTTTAAGGGATTTTTTGTTTCGAATTAAAATAAGAACTTATATATAATATTTGTCGAGAAAGAAAACGAATCGACATACAAAAAGTCGAGATAACATTTTTTTCTATACAGTTTAATAGGAAAAGGTCTAGAATTGTTTATGATAATTGTACCTTAAAGTCGACAATGACGATGTCAACATTAAAAGCTGGTTATTTAGACACATACTTTTTGTCAATTTTACCTCCGATTATTAAATCAAAAATCTCCTCCAGTCTAGGATCATCTTCATTCGGCATCACAGGTAATTCGTAAATATTTGGCAGTAAGGGAAATATGTCCTTCCATACCAAAGCCGTTGACTCGTCAACAAAATCATGAAGAACAACTCCGCAGTTTTGGTACCTTAAATGACAGCACTGACAACTAAAATGCAGGAGAGCTAGTGGTGAATTGAGACATTTAATAATAAAAAAAAGTGTTAATGATATCATAATATTATAAACGGTGATCATTACATAAAACTTTAATGATTTTGATATCCTTCTGATAAAATGTTAACTATTTATAAAACACAATTATTACCAAGATTTTATACAGACAAAAATCCTCTATACCTAGTTCCATGAAGACTGAGTTAAAAATTTGGCATCTAATTTTTCTAATAATTGCTCTGGTGACATACATTTTGGCCCATCATGACCATGATTATCTCATTAATTAATCTAATATTTTATGCAGACCAACATTCAGACAGATTTAAATAACGATTTCGCAAAAATATGGCACCTACAGTGTTCAAACTGTTTTTCTACCTTGTGACCTCACATGATCCAGTACCGAACTCATTAAAGATTTAATATAGCAACACATTCTGACAAAGATCCGTGAAGGTTAGGTTAAATCTGTGGCCTCTTTAGTGTTTACATTTTTTGTCTAAGATTTGCTCCAGTGACCTACTTTTTGACCCTATGTGATCCAGTTTCAGACCATCCGGGATTTCATGCAGACAAATAATACATGTATATAAGTAAGTTCCATAAATGGTTAAAAGGTTTTCCTAAGATTTTACCTAACATGACTAAATTCAAACTCCTCCAAGATATCACAGTGGAAAACATTCCGGTTCTTGTAGTTTCATGAATATTGGGTCAATATGTGGCATCTAGAGTGTTCACAAGCAATTGTTGACGACGCACGACTAGCAAAGACCTATCATAAAAGTGCATATTAAGTAAAAGTGCTGAGGTGACCTAAAAAGGCTTTAAACTTGAATTGAAACTTCTTTTGGGCGAGATAAAGCCGGGTAAGAGAGGATTACTATGTCCGAATTGTGCTATACATGTATTACCCTTTTGTCTCATTATTATAACAGGTGAAACATGAATGCTGCCTTTCTTCCTTCTTCTTTGTTCAAGGATACATAAGTAAACTTTAAGCTTGGGGCAATGTTTTTGATGGTGTGCAACTTTCCAAGTGAACTTACAACTAGGTTAAGAACGACGGACAGATATTAAAAAAGAAAATCATTAAACTACCGTGTAATGACACTTTTCCAGCTTAAATTGTCATCGTGAACATGTGCCTTCTGTATGTATTCTCCAGCAATGGCTGCCACAAGAGTGTTAATGATAGACGACTTTCCGACGCCTGGTCTGCCGATGAGCAGAATATTCTTTCCTTGTTGAAAGTCGGGTCTCAAGCAGAACCTTCGTATGTCTGCAATCAGCTTGATCCTCTCTGATTCTTGTGATACGGTCGCATCTAATTGTTTTAAACGAAAACCAAAATGATTAAATTTCATACCAAGGAACATATCCTGTGTTTATAGACCACACAGGCTATTCAATATCTAGCCTACTTTATAATGCTAGAAACTGAAGAGATTGGTAGCAATAACTAGCAAATATAAAAAGAATATCTTTTAAGGGTCTAATGAACTCCTCGTCTTTTTTTCCTCACCATCTGACACCATGTTTTATTTCCTTCATCAGATTTGATCATATCGAGGGGTGAGAGCGAAACTAGGCTAAGTGTTTATAAATTTATATGCTCTCACCCCTCGATATAAACATTACTTCTTTTCCTTCCTCAACAATAAGAGCACACAGAGACAGACCTTCTGATATAAAGTAATTAGGGAAAAACATGAGGAATGGTGTGGGGGGGTACAGGGGACTCCCACTGTAAACATAAATATCAACAAGGGTAGACGCTATTTTGGGGTCGAATCGCTTCAATTCCTTGTTCCCTCCCAAGGTTTTGGAACATCTATAGTAATACATGGCTACTTGGCGGATACATGTATAAGAGTAGCACCTTAAAAATGTTTGCCCGCTAAATAGTATGACCTTACAAAGATCGGAGCAAGTGCGAGTCTCGTGCAGTCATGTCCTCCATTAGCAGGAAATTACGTTCAACATATACTGATGTGGAAAGCCAACAGCAAGCTATGCCTTACCCGCAATCAACCATAGGAGAGTTCTCGATTGACTCTCGTTAGTTTATCGACCAATCCGCGGAAAGTCTTTGGGATTGTGTACATCAGGTCATGACCTCCTTAGCTATGAATGGAACAAATTAAAGCGCTCAAGGCACTGAGTGTCTGTCGGTGGGTTTATCATGAACCAAAGAGCGAGTTCCGCTGACTTGCTACAACGAACTAGGGTTGCAGGAAAACGTGTCACATGGCGACACATGACCTATAGTATTACTCCTGCTTAAAAGTTGGAGTTTGAATTATATGTATAGCAAGCTAGTTCAGCAGGTAAATCCTACCAACAGTCTTTTCAGTGCAGTGTGCTCTTTGATTTCAAGCACTACAGAAACCATGGAATTTAAGCGATCTACAGTTACAAGCTATTTTGTTCCAAGGTTCAAGTAGAGTTTGAAAAAATGCTGATGGAGATCCTATATTCCGTCGAAAGCTTATACTGACACATGTCCCATAGAAAGCGACGAAGAAATGAAAAACTAACGGGTAATTTTCTATTTTCAAGCGGAGCCAATATTTGTTTGTTTGTTAATTTGGTTTAAACGTGTCACCGACAGTATTTCAGTCATTTGGAGACAATGTCTACTTCAGACAGATATAGTGCTATCACACTGCAGTATCACGCCGTAGACACGTGGCATGATACCACACCCAGTCACATTATCCTGACACTGTGCCAACCAGTCCTGCAACTACCCTTTTATGCTGAACGCCAAGCAAGACAGCTATACCAGTACCATTTTTACGACTTTGGTATGTCGCGGCCGGGGATCGAACCCATGACCACCCGATTCCAAGGCGGACGCTCTAACCACTCGGCCACCGAGACAGGTGGGAGCTAATGTTGACCGTTTTGTTTTGGTTTTGATACCTTTAGTGACGTCACAGTCACGTGGTATTGCTACACTTGCTGCTACTTATAGCTACACTTATTTTTATCAATTTATTTATCCATGCATTTAATCATATTGTATGTAAAAATTTGGGATATATTGGAGTCTATTTTTTATTTTTATGTATTTTTTTGGAAAGGTTAACAGTGAGAAAATGCGCTGGATATTAATATACATGTACCTTAATTATTAATCTATTTGTTTATTTATTTATTTATTTATTTATTTATTTATTTATTTATTTTGTTAATTTATTGATATTTTCATGTATATATTTGGGGTCTGAATTAAAGAGTACCACAGTTATTTATGTATTTATTAATATTTTCGTGTATAAATTTGGGATCTAAATTAAAGATCTCATTAGATGTTTTTGATTTGATTAGGTAACAAATAATATGTTGTTACGCCAAACATAGCAGCCTTTACATCGATCATATATAAACTAGGTCGCTGTAAGTCGCCGAGTCTGTTGGTTGAGTGTTTGTCTCCGGTTCCGATCAATATACAACGCCATATGTATCATTCCTGACATGTCTATTTGTTATTTTGCCAAATAAAACTTTTCATTCAATACTTAAAGTATTTATTGATGAATTCATATCTATTGCATTTAACCTACATGCATTATCTCTCCTTTACCGTAAGTTGAACTAATTTCCGCACACTTCAAAGTCCATTATCTAGTTGCTGTGTTGTAAAAGGACATATAGACCATTTCACCAGAGGATTGGCATTGCCCGTTATAATTCGCTGGTTCAAACTGACCAATCAGTGACTGGGGGAAAATCTCAAATGTATGTTTATTTCCCATTGAACAATCTGTGAAACTTAACACCAGCATGTGGATTAGGTGTCCTGGAAGTGTTCGTTGATTTACGTAGGTTTACGTCTCATTTCGGGCTCTCGCTATCTGCCTCTTAACGTTACATTAGGCATAAATGTTTGTAGCACATACGACTCAGGCCGCCATGCTGTTTTTCATTCACTTTGTACCCCATTAAATATAGGGAGGGTCCCTATGTACAGTTTTAGGGATACATGGCCAATTTGTGGGTGAGAACCTCTGCAGGGGCTGGAGGCCAATTGATACGAAAAAAAAAAAAAAAATAACCGGAGCGGATTTAAATAGAAATTATGGGGGCTGCGACATTTTGACCGAATTTGAGCTTCATTTTCAAACATTTTTTTTTTTAATTTTTTACAGAAAATCCTTCAATAAACTTTTTTTAAATTTTCTTGTAAATGTTCCTTAATGGTTGCTTAATAAAAGCAGTGAAAAGTAAGTGTGGGTCACCGAGTTCATTTTCGAGCTACTCAGCTGTTTCTTTTGTAACTATCTAATGCTAAACAAGAAATCAAAGTTTAATTTAATTAGATTAATCTATTTGAAAGGGAAATGCTATAAATACAAACAGACGCCCTCAGGGCTCTCGATCTCCATTTTAAGCTATATTGGGCACCATTCCCCCCAGACAAAAAGTAGGTTTTTTCCCCCACTTTTCAAGCAAAATCCCCCCTACAATTGAAAATGCAAAAGCTTAATGCATAATTAGCAAGAATGGTCAAGTGGTAATCTATATTGTTGTACAATACAGCTTTATTGTATATTTGTTGATTTCCATTCAATTTTAGCCAATAAAGCTACTAGACGGGATTTTTTGTGTACATTTTATTAAAATAATTGTTGTATGTATGTGCAGCGAAAATTGCCTAAAATTCCCCCTACAGGGGAAAACGACATGAAAATCCCCCCTCCTGAATGTTTATCCCATCCCATCGACAGTATTTCAGTCATTTGCAGACGATATCTACTTGAGACAGATATAGTGCTGCCACATGCAGTATCACGCCGTAGACATGTGGCATAATACCACACCCAGTCACATTATCCTGACACCAGGCCAACCAGTCCTGCAACTACCCTTATTTGCTAAAGCTATAACAGTACCATTTTTTTACGACTTTGGTATGTCGCGGCCAGGGATCGAACTCACAACAGGGGTCTCCGTGGTCGAGAGGGTAAAGTCGCTGACTTTAACACTCACTCGGCCCTCACCGCGTGTGTTCGAATCCCGGCAGGGTCATCCGGATTTTCATGTGAGGAAGCTTTCCAGCTGGCTTGCGGTAGGTCGGTGTTTCTACCCAGATGCCTCCGTGCATTCGGGGTCTTCCTCCACCTGTAATTAGCTTGACGTCACTATATGTCTAAAATACTGTCGAAGCGACGGTAAACTCAAATAGTCAATAGTCAACAGTCGAAACCACAAAACATATTAACTGTGATGTCTAGAACACTCGAAAGAGATGTTGTTTGTTGTTGTTTTGGGGTTTACCGTCGCTGCGATAGTATTTCAAACATATAGCGACGTCCAGCTAATTACAGGTGGAGGAAGACCCCGAGTACACAGAGGTACCCGGGTAGAACCACCGACCTACCGCAAGCCAGCTGGAAGGCTTCCTCACATGAAAAATGCGAAGTCCCTACCGGGATTCGAACCCACAGCGGTGAGGGGCTGAGAGATTTGTAGTCCACGACTGTAACCGCTCGGCCACGGCGGCCCCGAAAGAGATGTTGACAGTATCAGAAGATAGATAGATAGATTACTAACCCTACTGCTTTCTAAATTCTATACAGAGAGAGGGGGGGAGAGAAGAGAAGATATACCTGTATCTGACGTACTCGAAAAGCTTGTCATTCTTTAGACCACACTATCTCGGGTTACTCCGTAAGAAATAAATTGATCAACCAAATCAAACTAGAGTGACGTAACATGTCAGCTTGACCCAGTTTTGATTTTTCAAAAATGACGTGATGCACAACATAAAAATTATTCTGATTAAATGCCTTCTTTCACTAAAGGGACATCATTAGATACCGGTAGATATATATCTTTATTCTCTTCAAGCAATCGAGACTAAATTAATCATAAATTGAACATAATTTAGCGTCATAAACACAATGCTATGCAATTCGTGTCATCGTGACCCAGTCTTGATGTGATTTTACCATCAAAGCGCTGAAGGCACTGCAGTTGTGTGTGTCTCAAGTGGAAGATGGTTTGACGAGCTGCATGAATGCGGGGTAATATAGTTTTTGCCAAATATCAAACTTATATTAAAATAATAAACGACTGTTCATTGTAGGCTATAGAATTAGGAAGAGTAAATGTGGCGAAGTGCTAATTGTAAACAGTCTGTTAAAACAAATGGTGCGTTCATTTTTAAATTTCTCGTAATGACCATGTTAACGCAACGTTAAAACGGGGTTATAGGCATTGCGCGAAAATTTGACCCCCGTTTATTTAATTTACTTTGATAAACAAAAGAAATACGACAATACGACTGTTCTCTTAGCAGTATCAGCGCTTTGATTTACTACCGAGCGACAGCACAGTGTCTATTTATAGAGGCAAATCAGTGGCTCGGAGCCTCCCTACTGTGTCCTTAGTAACAGCCATTCTATACAGAGCAACAAATAACACCTGGAGGTACTTCTGATGTATCTGAGATAGCTTGATGTTTTTATTAGTAGTTACTCTGATTTGTATCGGAATTCAAGATTTCTATTTGGATCATTGTAACACCACTAAATAACCGAAAATCCAAATTCAGGCACGAGCTACCTTTGCATCGAAAGAAACTATACTCTTCCGCATGGTAAAGTGAAAGTTACACAACATCATAGGGAAAATAGTCCTTTTGTGCTTTTATGCTACATACAATTATTGTGTCCCGTAAATATTTATTTTT
>CM037783.1:40851261-40901261 GCA_021229015.1 Solen grandis | reverse complement strand
ACAAAGGAAAGATGTGCATGTACGAAGGCAAGATGTAAATGTACGAATGCAAGATGCAATTTATGCGTTAATACCATAATTTTTAAAACTGTCCAATATGTACCTGAGTTTATTTATTCTATTTTGACATTTTTACATTCACCGCGCTTTGAATCAAATATCAATAAACCCAAGACTGCTACCTGCTCATTCAAATATGAAAAAACAAAACAAAACAAAAACATCATTTTAAACTTTTGTTATTAACATTGACAAAACATTTCTTCGCGAAATTCCACATTTAAAATGATTTAAAAATATGGGAACAAAGCCTGTAATGCTTTATTACAATACATTTGTTTTGTTTTTATTTACACCTATATAATGTCACAGGGTGAGAAAGATTTGCAGCCTGACCGTACCCGGGGCCTTTTGCTTACAAGGCATGTCAACATGTCAAAGAGTTTATTCAAAGTAATATAGGCCTCCGGCCCAAAATACAAAGCATATGGTCATGAGATATAACATTTTTTAGACAAAAGAAGTTGTGTCATACACATTCTACAGATTCAGCCATCATAATCACCATTATATTTGTTATAAATTATATCAAAATATGAAATAAATATAAAGTTATATTTCTCCATGTTACAATTTCAAAAAATATACCTTTCTCTCATTTAGACATAATTTCAAAAAACGTATATGTTTTATACCATCAAAACCAATTCTAATTTAGATGAGATGAAAATTAATACATAATTTAGACAAGGTGGTGATAATCACGTATGAATATTTTAAGTGATTTTTATAAACAAGAAAAGTTCAGCAATTTATAAATATATAACGCTGTTCTATATATAACATCAGCATCAGATGAACTAAGGATATTATAAAATCCTTCTAAATTTCTAGTTGAATCGTACCAGTTCAGTAGATACTGATTTCGTAGATCTGTATATTTCCCACTATGAAAAAAAAATACATGAACATTTGAATTATAGTTTTCCTTACAATATTTGCAGACGCGTAAATCAAAAGAAATATTATTGTGTCTGCCAGTTTCTACATGTAAGTTATGGCTAGAACATCGAAAGCGAGAAAAAGCTAATCTGTGTTTTACTGGTAATTCAATTACAAGGTATCTCTCAGTATTTAATAATGTTTTAAAATATTTATAATAATGACACCTACTAGATTCCTGTAATAGTTGACTCCAATTTTGTGCTTCACAATCTATGTCTCTTTGTCTAAAAGACTTAATTAAACTATCAATATCTCCGATATCATGGGAAATCCATACAAACCCAAACCCATACAGAAATAACATACTTTTTACATGAGTAGCCCAAGTAGTTCTACCGACATTGTCAAGAGATTTCAACATATAATAACAACGTTTAGGATATCTATGGTTGGCCATTTGTATCAATTTACACCAGTACTTAATATAATTAGAAAAATATGTAACACACAAGGGTAATCTACCATATTCTCCCAAAACAATGCAATTATTTGTTTCACTTTTAACATCCAAATATTTCTTACAAAAATTAAGTTGAACAGTTTCTATATCAGGACAGTATTTATATCCCCAAATCTGTGACCTATAGCACAGTACTGGTTTTACCATAGCATCAAATAATTGGAATAACTGTTTGATATTAAAATGACCGTATGGTCGTTGATAGTTATACACAGCAAATACAGATTTTTGCGCTTGTGATGCTAACTTATTTTAGCAGGTATCCAAGATAATGTATGTGTAAATAAAAGACCCATATACTTATACACTGATGTAATTTTTACCTCATGACCTCTGAAAGTCCATCTTTCATTACTTCTTAATGGTCCAGCATTTCTAAAAACAATTATCTCAGTTTTACTTAGATTTACCTCCATACCTGTTAACATACAGAATCGTCAATGACATTAAGTTGTTGCTGTAGTCTAAAAACAGTCTCCGCACAATTAGCAATATCATCTGCAAACATGAGACACAATATATCAGGTATACTATTGTCAATGAAAATATCAGTAGTACAATTCTCACGACACGAAGTAGAGACACTAATTGGTTAATGAATAGTGAAAAAAATATCGGACTGCTGATATCACCCTGCCTGGTTCCACTATTGCATGGGAAGTATTCAGTTACTTTGCTGGATGATGTCCTTACACATGCTTTCAAATTTTTATACCTACAAGATAAGACTCTCAAAATTTTCCCATTGACACCTTTTATCTGTAATTGTTCAAAAAATTTATCATTTTTTAATTAACAAACGCTTTGCGAAAATCAACAAACAAACAATAAAATCGACCACCATTTCTGGATAAATATTTTTGGACCATGGCCTGTAGACAAAATACATTATCAACGGCTGAGTATCCATTTTTAAAACCAGATTGAGCCTCGTCGATCTTCTCATTACTTTCTGTCCACATATACAATCTTGAATTTATTATACATGTATTTGAAAATATTTTGTACATTGTTGTTGCAATAGATATGCCTCTGTAGTTGTTTGGGTCCTGCTGAGGTCCAGATTTATAAATAGGACATATTATGCTCTCACCCCATGAATAAGGCACAATAGATGGCCAATATCATCAGCTGTGCTTTTATAAAATTCAGAAGTCAAACCATCATTGCATGGACTCTTACCCGTACTCAGTTTAGCAATCGAATTTTTAACTTCATCTACGGTTATTTCAGAATTTAAAAAACTATCCTCCAAATTATCATTATTTATAACAATTGGATCAGCGTTTTCGACAAACAGTAAATTTCTAAAATAGTTAAACCACTCATTCTCTTTAATAATAGGGCCAATAACACATGGGTTTGTTCGCGATTTCTTAAGCATTTTCCATAGCATATTTATATTTTTACAACAATCGATTAATTTTGTTCTTTCTCTCTCTTCAAAGTTATTCTTTTTCTGACGCAATTTTTTCTTATAGACATTTTTTCTTTCTTTATAAAGAACAAGATCTGTGGCACCATTTGTTACCCTGAACCTACGTAAAGCCCTGTTTTTGCTCGTTTTGAGGATTCACATTCTTCATCCCACCATGGTGGTTGTTTAGAATTAAACGCAGTAAAGCTTGACCCAGTGCACACGCGCATGTAAATCGCGGAATCTTGGTAAATCTGTGTAATAGCGCAAACTGCTTTATTAACACCAATTTCTCTACTGACAGAGCTTCCCGGTTGCATACACATCTTTCTCCCCTATTGCGAGTGATCGGTACTGTGACATTATTCCCCTTCATTTTAGAATTTGTTCCTGAATTCTAGGAGTTATTGAGTAAATATAACCATGTGTAGGTGTAATTAGACCTGGCACCTGTGTCACAGTCCAACGTTAGGCGCCTTATGTCACAGGGTGAGAAAAAAGGTACAGCCTGACCGGGACTCGAACCACGGACCTTTCGCTTACAGGGCGAATGCTCTACCGACTGAGCTACTCGGCCGGTAGCATACCGCATACACATATTTATCCCCTATTGTGAGTAATATGCAGTATTCGAATCCAGTATTTATGGACTGTCTTTTTATGTTTCAATACTAAAGCAGATATATTATGATGTTCACACACTATATATTTAAAATTATGAATATGCAACTAATTATCTTGGAATTAGCGGAAACCTTGGTAAATTGGACACTGACAATACATACGCGCTAAAGAAAGGCCGGGGTCAGCTATATCCAGTTTTCAAGCCAAAATTCAACATTCTGTTCACCTCAGCAGCAGTTAACAAGATCTCCAGCAACCGATAGACCATTTCATCAGGGGTTTGGCAATACATGTATGCGGGGTAATTTGTGACAAAACTGACGAATGTGTGACTAGTGGAAAATCTGATGCATGTGTTTACTACCCAACTGAACACTATGTGGAATTATATACCAACATGAAGATCGACTTCTTGACTTATCAACGGATGCAAAACATTCATTGACAATCCTGTTATACTATATTTTCTTTTTCTTTTAGTTTTGATAACTTGTTGGGTTTTAATTTAACCTTCATTTTAACAACAACAAAACAACTCAGCTCAGATTTCTCTAATCTAATATATAAATTAAATTTTTAGAAGGTCTAAGACTCTCTTATTTATTGACATAGTGATTAAAACGTCTATCATGAATGTTCTTATAGCAAATGGTATTTAATCTCATGCTTTGAAATGTCAAAACAAACTTTAAAAAATGTTTTGAACATCAAGATTTGCTTATTAAGGGGAAAATATGGGAGACTGTCGCTCCAGATTGTCATCATCCTTTCTAAAGTGTAAGCACCTTAGTTTGTTTCCAATTTAATTTCTTCCTTTTTTCATGGATCAAAACTGCTTCTCGTTTAAATTAAAATAGTTGAAATAACACTAAACTACATTCCTCTTTTGGAATATGAATCAATAACTTAAAACGATGTGTCCTGAACATGACCCTTCTTAGTTCAACATAGAACATCAAGCTCAAGGAGAGCTATTCTGATCACCTTGTGTCCCATCTTCTGATGGCAGCAATTTGCTTTAAAGGATGGCAACTAATAAAATTTTATTTTGTTTTTCCCTGAAACAAAGGGCCAGAATGATTTAATTTCATCTGTTACCAAATTGCCACCTCATGACTATCTACTGTCATTGCTGAAATTAAGTTGTCCCTTAAATTTCTTCCCCTCTGAAACCAATGGTCAAAATTTAATTTCAGTTTGCACAAATGGTTACCGCATAGTCTTCCACCATAATTGCCTACTTTAAGTTTATTCCTTAAAACATGGAGCACCAGATGGTTGGCTAGTTTCCTAATAATTACACTGTTTATATATTTATAACAAGAGGGCCAAGATGGCCCTTGATCGCTCACCTGAGAAAGATGATTGCTTAAGAAATAAAGATGCTAGAGTGTAAAAGTGAAATCTGGCTTTTTTATGGTGAAAAGGGCATAACTCCTAAATTAACTAGTCAATATCAGTTATAATTGAACCCGATTGCGAAATTATGGGCATAAACATTGTCTTAAAGTTTAAAAAAGATTGTTAAAAAGATGAAGATGCTAGAGTGTAATCAAAGTGAAATCAGGATTTTTTTATATTAAAAGGGGCTTAACTCCTGACCTAATTGAAGTATCTTAGCCATAATCGAAGTCAATCGAGACCTTATGGTCAAAAGCATTGTCATAAAGTTTGATGATGATTGCTCAAAAGATGCAGATGCTAGAGTGTAAAAAAAAAACTTGAAATATGGCATTTTTTGCATATTAAAAGGGACATAACTCCTGACCTAATTGACGGATCTTAGCCATAATCGAACTCAATTGAGACCTTATGGTCATAAGCATTGCCATAAAATTTTAAGATGATTGCTCAAAAGATGCAGATGCTAGAGTGTAAACAACGTGAAATATGACATTTTTTTAATATTTAAAGGGACATAACTCCTGACCTAATTGACAGATCTCAGCTATAATCGAACTCAATCGAGACATTATAGTCATAAACACTATCTTTAAGTTTGAAGATGATTGCTAAAGAAATAAAGGTGATAGAGTGTAAACACTAAAAATTGTTGACGCTGCACGACGCACGACGGACGACGGACGCTCACGGGATCACAATAGCTTAAAAATCTTTTAAACTAATGGTCAGATTTTAATTTCATTTGGCACAAATGGTGACCTCATAGTTCTCTACTACATTGCTAAAATGAATTTGATCCTTTGAAAAATGATGTCTTAATTTGGGGCAGCTAGTTTCTGTATGTACTCTTCATATATATCTATATATACATGTAGTTAAATTCAAAATCTTTCTCCTGGAGCTAGTGTTCAAAAATAAATTTTCCTAATGATAATCACGTGGTTCTTTCCTGCAATTCTGTAAGTTATTGATCCCATGGAAATGAGGCCTCCAGATGTTTGACTTATTTCTATTAATTATAATATGTATAAAAACTTTGAACATTTATTATACCCGATATTTGATATTAGTTCCCGCTGAAGGTAACCAGGTCAAATCAAGTGGCCTGAAATGTTATGATTAGGTGTATTGTACTCTGCCCTCTATTGCCCCTTTTTCTTTCAGTTATTGTACTTTTTAAAAAAAAAAATGTGTTTCCTTCCCGGAGCAATTCTCTTTATATCTAAATTTAGCAGATGATATTTGGAACATGTATCAATGACTTGGAGGTGATGTGTCGCGAGCAAATTTTTCTATTAGAGCCTCTTTTCTTTTCAGAGCTTGAGATTTTGCTTTAAAACTTGAAGCATATATTTATTGTTCTGGTGTATATTTTGATAATACAGAGATTCTTATTTTGCCTTTAACTGCAATATTTATTCTTATTGATAAACATTCGAACAGTCGAGTGTGTTGTCTTACTGACGTCTCTTGTTGAAGGGTAGTAATATGTTTTAGTTCACTGAAACAATATATTTTCTAATTATTTGAATTTGTGATATTTTCGATTCAAAGATTCATCACCATACTTAAAAAGATGTATTTTATAAATGTGATACTAAAAAGGTATATATATCTGAAGTATCTTGAAAACAGAATTTATATGCATTCCCTTTTTTTTTATTCTGTATATTAAAATTATTTCTTGATAAAAAATACACAAAAATAAGATATTCCCTTACAACGTTTAATCTTTTACCACTGTAAAACTTTATAAAACCTTCCAATCGCTAACATTTTTTCTGTAAACTAACTTTTGTAGTGCCAATAAGTAACACTTATCGGGTAGAGACTGTTGTAAGCAGTCTAGTAACTTAACCAGTAGAACAATCGCCCTTTAGGGGTCCCAGGCTGAAGTCTTGGTCTGGCTACACATTTTTCTCACTTGGTTATTTTGCACCAAATAAGTGATCATTATAGTATCTATATTGTATATACTGCTTTTTTGATTATCGGGATCATTATCAATTTAATCTCTGTAAATTCTGCAACAAATTAAAAATTTGCAGGGAATATGTAATCGTTATCGGCGGTAGACTTTTGTAAGTGGTCTCGGGTTTCAGTCCTGGTCTGGCTGCAAATTTTTCTCACCTTTTTACATTGAAACTTTTTTGTGTGCTCTAAATATGTATATTAGGCATTTGTTTTCATATATAAACATAGTGTGTGTCTTTCTTCATTTTAAGATGCACTTCAAGTCTTGAAACTAGTTTTCTATTTATGTAATTAAATATATAAACTTATCTCAGTAAAAGTTATGTAAAGAAACAATTTGTCATCCTGTTAACCCATGTCAATTTTATTATCAAACAGTTTTTTTTTCTTTCTTGCCGTTCTTGTTTCAATGTGCTGCCTCAGGCATCACTTTTGTAATTTTCACTACCTGTTTTTTTTTCTCCACCATTAAGTTGCTTTAACACTACCTGTTTTTTTTTCTCCACCATCAAGATGTTTTAACACTCCTGTTTTCCCTCTACAATCAAGCTGTTTTAACCCTACCTGTTTTTTTCTCCACCATTAAGATGTTTTAACCCTACCTGTTCTCCCTCCACTATTAATATGTTTAGATGTTGTTTTAACCCTACCTGTTTTCACTCCATTAGTTATTTGCTGTGTAACCCTACCGGCTTTCCCTCCACTATTGATAACTAGTTAATCACAAACTTTTAGAGGATAAAAAGGGGGAATTATAAAAAAGAAGAGAAAAAAAAGAAAGGTGACAAAAGTGAATATTTAGAAAAAATCCATAACGAACACGTCATATGGTTTTCTTCATCTAAATTTGTCACTGATTTTAAATAACTGCGTATATCATTAGAAGGCAATGAAACCGGCTACAACTCATATTCGAAATCTTATATACCGAAATCAACAAAAACAAAAAAAAAATGTTAAAGAGTTTAAAACATCACAATCCTCCAACTTTCAAATCTTTACACAGTCGGCTGCATATTCCTGATACGGCTTTTAATTGTTGAAAAGTGTTATGCATTTCTCCGTGCCTCTCTTTACAAGACGTAATTTTGTAAATGAAAAAAAAATATAGATATGAGTATTTCACTCGTCTTATCTTAAAATTATCAATGATAATGATTATGACAGATGTCATTACCCTTTTTAACTTAAAATATCAAAAGAAAATCATAAAATGCAAAGAAGCAGTCATAAATCCTACTACTGAATGCTTTATTTTTACATGCATTTTTGATCCTTGGGTGAACATTCACAAAATTTGCTAAAATAAATTTGATCCATGTAGAACTCTGGTTGCCATGTCAACGGAAAAATAATGAAAACTTTAAAAATCATCTCATTCAAAACAAGATTTCAAAATGTTTTTGTACAGATGTTCCTTGGGTAACTCTCTACCAAGACTGCTAAAATTATTCCGATCCGTAAAAACATGGCTGCCATGGGAGTGGCTAATTTGCCTTATATGTATATAGTGGAAACTAAAGAGACGTTGTCTCCAAAACCGCAGGCCTAATTTTAGAATATTTGGCACAGGTGTTCCTTGGGTAACTCTCTACAAATGTTGCTAAAATAGACTTCATCAATGTCGAGCTTTGGTTGCCATGGCAACCAAGTAAATATTACCAGTTTCTTCTTTTATATATAAATCTTCCTTAAATATGTTGGTAAGAATTTAATTTTATTTAAACAAAAATGATAACGTCATTACTCTCTACCAAAACTGCTCAAACAATGCTGACATCTTGTTAATTCAGCTTTCTTGGGATTATTTAGAAAGTAAACTTAAACAAACCTGATGGTAATGTTTATGACTTAACTTGCGATCAAGGCTGACTTGGTATTGGACCACTATCTCCAATTATGGCCCTTGCAGTATAAAAAAAATGTCATATTTAACATTTCTTTTTACATTCAAGCATCCACATTTATAAAGCAATATTGATCTGATCAGATGTATACATAATGTCAATAAACCAAGGGTTATTATGCCTTGTATGGGAGTTATGGTCCAAAATACTTAATACTGCCTTTAGAACAGTGAGCGATATACGGCCATAATGGCCGTCTTGTTTATTAAAGAGGAGCACTTTCATGATTTACAGTTGTATGTTGTATCTTACTTTCTTTGAGACTGATAACCCATTTTATATCCAATCACATATCAATTTACTTATATGAATCAGTTTTCTGCGATGTGATACCGTAGAGGAGCAGAATAATTATGACTCCGGGTCATTGAGTCTGTGGTTCAAATTTCGGTCGAGGCGGTCACTAATTATTAACCCTGAATTGTTTCACTCGAACCAAGTGTATAAATGTATACTTGCGTGTGTTATTCAGACTTCTTAGCCCCACATATCTAGGTTGCCCATGTGTTTTTGCATTTTTGGGGCATTTGAAAATGTCATTTCCCTGACCATATTTTAGGCCCATGCTTACAGATGCCGTAAAGCGAATACATAGTTGAAACGTCATCAAATATGCAAAACAAATAAATAAATAAATAAATAAATAATAGCCATCTTTTAAAATGATTAATTATTTTGAACAAAGTCCGTCTAAAATTCATTACCCTTTTCCGTTTTGAAAACCTAGCATTTTGAATAACGATGATGATGATATATACTATGTTTGTGTTACTGGATGTATGTGTCTACATATTCAATGTAAAGATTATGTTATGTTTATTATATCATTTAGTATTTTATTGATATAACCTGAATAAAGTTATGATCTATGACTTACATCACACTACCCGTTTCTCAATATAAGGGAGAAAGATGTCTAAGTAGCCGGTTAGCTAAGTCGATTAAATAGTCCACATTTGTGTACCCTTAATTTGTGATAATGTGCTATTTGTAGTTTGGCGAAATAAAGCAGAGGCGTGACAACCAGTACCAAACACAGAATGTCGTGTCGAGCAGCTCATTGATGGGAATATTGGTAAAGTATATTCGCCTCCGTGCATTCGGGGTCTTCCTCCACCTGTAATTAGCTGGACGTCGCTATATGACTGAAATACTGCCGAAGCGACGGTAAACTCAAATAGTCAAGTCCTTTTTTAAAATAACATTATTATTATTATTATAGAATCAATGTTTATGATTATATTTCCCTTTAAGCTTATTCTCATTTTTTTCCACCACATGTATGTAGATACAAATTGATAACATCAAATTTTGTAGTCTGATCACTGTGATTTGTTATTTTGATAATTAATATGTTAAACTACAAAATAGATGTATGCATATAATGTTGTTGTTTTTTCTGTCCATATCCGTGGGTGTCTTTATGATACCTTCGATCGTTCAAAATAAATGATGCATGTGTTAAAATTTACATACCGGTCTACGTTTAGGTTACAAAATAAAACTATTAAAAACGAAAATTGAATAGAAAAAGAAACTCCCCGCACATTTTTTCTGAATGTCGATCTAACAGAACAAAATTACATGTGAAAAAAAGTGCTAGACGATTTTTCACAGCTGGTACTATTACAAGCTAGATGTGCTAGTCCATCAAAGAAATAAGATACATGTTTATTCAAACCCAATAGGCACGATAATCATTAATTTAAAGTAAGAGCAGACGACAAGATACACAGTATTATAACTATACTATAATGGTACATTATAATTTATACGTTTATATCAATGAGAGAGAGAGAGAGAGAGAGAGAGAGAGAGAGAGGTATTAATCAAGTACAATAAATGATCTAAGTGATAGTTAACAGACATTTAAGCTGTCTCATTTTGCTGGAAGTTACGTTTATACTCGTCTCTGTAAGGACTTTTATTGTATGTGCATATTATCCTGATTTTTTTTTAGATTTTGAGTTATCTAAGGTCAAAGAAAAAACATTTACCTTGACCATTGCTAAAATGTTCAAATCTGAAACCGCAGGAACCTTTGAAATATTAAACTACATAATCTGTGAAAGTTTCATAAAAATCGGACAAAAATAAAAGCAGGAGATTAAAAAAACAACTGCATTCTAATTTTTAACACTTTTTAGTGAAGTTTGACAGATTCTAGACTACAAACGGTGACTTACCTATAAAGTAAGATTTTTTAATTTTAATTTTGATAGATTTTAAACCGAACTTTGTGAACTAATCAACAAATTCAATTTCATATGGTATTTAATCTTACTGATTTGTTTAACATTCAATCCCCAGTCACGTGTATTTCAACATGACAGATAGTCATAACCAATCATAAGTGATGGTATTTCAACATCACAGAATACCATTACATACTGGTTTAAAAAGAAACACCCAATCTACACGTTTTACATTGTTACCCTTTAAAATACATCAGACATTTCACTTGATCAATCGCCCAGTGACTGTTGCTATTTTTGAAGGCTTTTTCTGTTGTAGAGAATATTCTAAGTAATGTTATTTTTTTAGGAAACAAAAGTAAGATTTAAAATGGTTTTGTTATACCTCCCTCATGTATGATAGATAACTTAATTAGAATCGTAAAATCATTTAATCAAGGAATAAAGAGTATATTTTTTGTTTTCATCAAGGTATGAACAAATACTTGGTGATCAGGGTTTTTTTCATGCCTCGATGAAAACAAAAAAATATTCTCTTTATTCCTTATAATTTAATATCACTTATGGCTGTGAGAAAGAAAAGTACAGCATATTATTGAATAAAATAAGAAAACCTATTACATGAAAAGACACAAATATACTTTGAAGAAAGACACATCAAGAAAAAATGGTTCTAAAATAAAAGACATGTAATAAGATTCAAAGACTTACTTTCTTACTCTGAATGGATCGTCTGGTTGATGACACACTTTGAGGACACTGAAAGCATTTCATAGGGAAATGTCGGAAATGTGAAACGTGTAATCATCGATTATTTCAGTGTTGCATCAGAAAACCTTCACATTGATGATACTGTTGGTAATTTAATTTATGTTAATTTGCCACATTTGTGATACTGTTATTTTAATTTATGTTAATTTGCAATACGAAATGCATATTTGTATTAGGACAATGAAAAAAAAATTAATTATTTTGTTAATATTCCTCCAATTTTCCCAAATTAAATTACATACACATACGAACACACACACACACACACACTATTATTCTTGGAAGTTCTTATTTCATTTGTCATTTTGTTTTACTGTTACAATAAGGTCCCGCCTTACGACCGGTCCGTTGAAACGACCGTCTCGCTATTAAGACCTTTTTTTTAAAGACTATTTTGAATTGCTATATAATTCAATGGTCGTGGTTTCCGATAATAGGACCGCCCTGCGTAATAAGTAATAAGACCACCTATTACAGACTGAAACCCTTGATTAGTGCTATATTGGGTCCCATCAATCAGACCACTTGCTCAGGGCAGTTTCGGAATCTGATGTTCACACTTCATTAGCCCTTCCACTTGTGGCTATTGTGACGATGCGTCGTCACAGGTATAGATACAATCTCTGACAACTGCGTCAGGGAGTCGACTCTTTGGCTCATTGTTTAGAGCACTGGATTCGCACGCCGGCGAACCGGGTTCGATCCTGGCCCGGGTCGAGTTTGTTACACTATCATTACGACACTGTTAATTTAACGACATACTGACTTACACGGAAGTGGTATTTGCTGACTGAACAAAATATTGGGGAGGATATTTGATGTTTGCACAGTAACTAGTCCTTACCTCATTCCAAAAATTAGGTGATTACAATTTTGATCTGCCGAATGATGAGGATAAAGTTGGCAGTTTGTAAGGTAAGTAAAACTGCGAAAACTAATGACTTTGAGCAAAAGTGTCTTTATTTCACAACTTTCTTGCCATTCTTTCCTTTCTTTACTGTCATTTTCATTTTGAACCAGTATTAAAGCACACGTTCATCTAAAATTGAATTTCAAGAACATTGTATATAAACTAAAACTGCAATGGATGAACGCAAAGAGTTGAACTTTCAAGAGAAAGTTAAATTAAAAATAAATGCTTGCTGAGATATATGGCATTGGAAAGAACTGTATTGAGAAACACCGACCCTAATTCCCATATTCTATAGCTGGTCACTGGATGGTAATATTTCTACGACACTTTGTTCGTTTAAAGACATCTGAATGTAAAAACGTTTCACCGAGAGTTTTTTTATTTCTTCAAATTCTATCAGATTTGGGAGATAATCTAGGTTAACAATAAAACTGATGGAAAAAACAAACAGTTTATTTAGATATGCAAAAACTCATGGAAGAAAGCACATTATATACAACTGTTTCAAATTTCATAAAGAAATAAAAATGTCACAGTAGAAAAATCAAGATCATCACTGTTTTAGTTTTCAGGGGAGATAAGTTATAGTTTTCAGGGGAGATAACTCGTGAAATCAAAATTATCAAAAAGTGGTGATCAAAATGAAATCAGTCACTATGTGTGTTGTCAATGTATCCTTTGTTTTCTTAGTTTGACATATTTAAGTTTCTATTGTTAAGTTTTACTTGTATGCTTTTGTTGAAAAAGATGGCTATTAGGAAAACTTTAAGGAGTTCCACCAATATGCTCAAATTTCGGAAACTGATTATATCCACTCGGTTTGTATCGCTGACAATTATCAAGATTTGCTGGTCAGAGTACTGAGTGTGCGTCCCATTAAAATCGACATTGGGAGGTATGCACTGGAATATCGTAAGTAAAAGTCTAAATCGAATTCTGAACACATACAAGATTGCCATTATTTTTATTTATCATGACATTATTGAAGTCACCTATTTTGTTTATTCTAAATTCAAAACGATTTACATATGGAATATCCTATCAACTAGTATTTTTACTGATACTGGTAAATGCACTGTGCTGATATCTAAATGAAAAATATACTTTATAAACTATGGTTAAGGCATTCATCAATTATTAAATTATAATCATTGTCCTTCAAAGGCTTAAATAGACTTTAGTGCAAATGACTTGCATCCATAGGCTCTTTTGCTCAAAGTATGTCTATAAAGACTTGTACTTCCAATAAAATTCCATCGTCACTTGATGGAGCATGATCACAATGGACATCGTCACTTGATGGACCATGATCACAATAGACATCGTCACTTGATGGACCATGATCACACTGGACATTGTCACTTGATGGACCATGATCACACTGGACATCGTCACTTGATGGACCATGATCACAATGGATGGGTTACCGCAAGATAGCGGAAAAATGTTTGTCTTATGAAGATGGAGTGTCGCGTGTATGAACGAAATTGCTAGCTTGAAGATCAGATTCAGATTCTTTATTTCGTAATTAAAGGCCAAGGTCAAGGCTAGGACTTTGGTCATTCAGGGAAACATTCCAAATGTAACGGACTAGTAAGAGAGATGAATCAGTGGTGTGGTAGCTCGACCACCCTGTTAGACTCCAAGTCCTTGTCTGGCTGTACATTTTTCATACGAGGTAATATGACAGCCTATCAGTAACCTTTATCAGTAAGAGATTTGCCATAGCAATGCTGTATTCCAGGTTGTAGATATCTCGCATTGTATGCCAAGGGTCCTGGTTTAGAATCCTTGCTTCACATTCTTTTTCACCTGGTTACATTTGGTGCCAGTATAGTTCATCTGTATATTAGAAGTTCCAACATGGACAAATGTTACATGTGTGATTTGTATTATGTAAAGTAAAACAGGTTAATTATATTCTATCATTTTGATAGATGAACAAGATTAATAGGTGTACATTTAAATAGAACCTTTGGGTTTTTCTGTCTGTAATTGTTTTCTCACCCTCCCTCACTCACATTCTCTCTCTCTCTCTCTCTCTCTCTCTCTCTCTCTGTACTGTTATTTTCATGGATAGTGACAAGTTCGTATTTATTTATATATATATGTCAGTTACTTCACTTTTTTTTTTTCGGCAAGTGAAGATGCAATATTGACAAAAGTAGTGCAATAGTAAATGTTTAAATATACCTAGACAGCTATAATGCTATTTAAATGCTGTTTATATATTGTTTATTATATTTATGTTTATTTGTACTGTCGCCATGCTGTAATAACCACATGGGTCTTATGACCTTCTGGTATATATGAAATAAAACTGAAACTTTGAAACTTTTATATCGCCTTTGGATTGTCATAAACATAGCAATTGGTTATGTCCTATGAATTCAGGGACGAATTCCAGATGCAGCAAGAGGCCCAAAGTAAGAGATTGTGTAAGTGCACCCACTCAAGTCCTGGTCTGGCTGCACATCACCAGATAATTTTGCTCTTACCATTCATATATGTGTTGCAATTGGATTTAAAAAGAAAATATATTTGCTATCTGTCATGTGACCTCAGGGCCTAATCGATTCAGAATTTGAGGTGGAGGATGTTACTTTTTATGTCCTTTTAATAATCCATAGAACCTTAATAAATCATCCCTGTCTTGCTTTGAAGTTTTTCTAAAATTGTTATATTACATTCACACGAATAGAATGTCTCTTGAGTGATCTCGATGGTGATTTTGTTATATGATTTTCAATCTCATTACACCTATCATTGTTCATTTTTTTTATCCAGAGTTATTGTTTTAAAAGGTATTTCTTTAGTGGAACTGTGTAACATATAACACGATGGTAAATATATTTAATGCTCAACGAGCTCTGGTATAAAGCTTAATCAATAACAGAAATCTAGAAATCTGGAAAGTACGAGGCGATCGACAGAAAGAAAGATTAATGAATAAGTAAATGTAGATATAGCCAGTACTAGCTTATAAAAACAGAATATAAGGTAACATCATTGTATTGAATCTAACAGACTAGCTGTCTATTGTGGTGATCAAAAACAAATTTAAGAACAAACCTTTAAATCACAATGATAAGGAAAAAATCGATTATTATATCTCTCAATATATCGCTAGATTATATTGGATGGATACTGATTTTCAATTTACTCCAGCTTTCTTATTAATGTATATACTTTTTTTTCGAAACTGGAAATAAAGTTCTCTGTAAATATTCCAATTAAATCACAAGCATTCGGATGTCTGTGTCAATCTGTGATTTAATTGGCCATTAACATAGTGTGTGTGTGTGTGTGGGGGGGGGGTATTAGAAATAACTAAATGCACGTCTTATACATAGCTATACATCTTTTACTGTCGTAGTATAGGTATACTGTACATAAGGTAGCCGTAACTATTGTCGCTTACTTAACATGTTCTAACAAAGATAATGTGGCAGATATATCGAAAAGATGTTTAGATATTATTTAGAGCTTAGCGAAATTTTGGTATCATTGCTGTTTTCTCTCTTAATCGACAGGTTTCATTATAAATTATTTTAACCTTTTAACTTTTTCTGCGTAGTAATACTGCATAATGTTAAAAATGACGCGCCAGGCTGTCGTCAATCGACTTTATATGGCGCACGAAGTCTAAAATTGATATTCCTCTGAAACCAACAATATTCTTTATTTTGTCATAAGGCCCCCTAACGTTCAGGCTAGCTCTACGTCCCCTTGATATGTATGTAATGAAACAAACGTTTATCTTTCGAAAGACACAAATCTTCGTAGAGAGACTGTCATATATAAGATTCCTCCACATTTCATAATATGGTATAGAATATTAGGCTATTCAACATTGTGTTGTTCAATACGGATATAGACATATTTGGAAAAGTACACGGCTTGGAAAATATATTTCATATTGTACAATCATTTCTAAACGAAAGTGTGCACTTCTTAATTTTAAATATTTTAATATTTAGCAAACATATCAGTTTCAATATCGCGCACTTTTTCTCGTGTGTATTTGTCATCGATCTAGCCAAATTCCTACCAAGTGGCATTGAGAGACTCCAGTGTTATCTATTCATTCTATACTTGTCTTTCTTAAATATAAACATATATTTATTTCAGGATTTGAAAACAAATTAACTTTTTTTATGCAAACGTCAGTATTGATCCGGCGATAATAGAAGCTGTAAACTGCTATTTGGGGTCAAACGCAAATTGGCATCCTAAAAAGGGGTTGCATTGTTGCATTACAACTTCCGAAGGAAAGAAAACAAAGGCACTTTGAGGTCAAAATACGAACACATGTTTATGAAAAAAGCATACATAAACTTAAATAGTTCCCACAAGTCTTTTTACCAGGTTAGTGTTAATTTGCTGAAATAAAATGACTAAAGGAGCGTTATGGGAACTTTTTGGACAAATTTTACAATTTAACATGAATAAAACAGATACAGTTTCTCGTTCAGCAGCTTGATTTTATTACAATAGATATATGGAATTAAGCATTACCTATGCACATCAAAATTCCTTTTATACCAATTTCTGAAACGTTTATTTTTTTTCTTATAACAGTCATAATCTACATCATCATCACCATCATCATCATCATCAGGAGCAGCAGTAGCAGTATCACCATCAGATTTATATATAATTATACAACTGATGAACATGCAGACCTAACGTGACAGATGTCGCTTGCTTTACATCTTTCAGCTAAGACACCGTAGTGATTTAAATCATTGCACATGTATAGATACATGACTGTATTGATTTTTGCTTATGAAATTATGAAAATGTTTGAGTTTTCTCTCTGAACAGACAGGTTTAATATAAGCTATGTGTGCCCTCAAAATTTCTCCTGTGTAGTAATACATATTTGTTAATATTTCAGTTACTATTTTCAACTTTGGTTATTTAAACGCATCGCAGTCTAAAAAGGATGACAATATAGATGAGTTGTACTTGTCTTATAATGATTATATATATATATTCTTCTAAATCATATATATATTTTTCATCTCAGATTTTTGTTTTGTCATTTTCTTTTAGTGCATTTATAGCTTAATAATTAAACAAACGTTGACGTTATTTGCAAGTAATTACAGGAGTCAGATTTGAAATTCATATCTTTTCAGTCTATTCATTCCACATTATTAACGGTTATCATTAATGGATAACCAGCAGTTATTGGGAGTTCGCATCTGTATTCCGGTCATTATTATATCAAATGTTAAAGGTAGTTATCACGGTCGTGTAAAGTAATGTGCACGTCGGTTGTTGTACTTCCTTTCCGTTTTGGCGGGTAATGGAGTAAGCGGTGGGTGAATTGCCTCTAACATTTTTGGTCGTATTTGCAAATATTTGAGATTCAAAGATTTCATCGCTGTGTTCTAACACAACTTTAGGAATTTTTTAATTGGTGTGCTATCTTTATTTTGCTGGATGGTTCGTTTTAGGTGAGGATTTTGATGGATTAAGTTTTCGGTGATCTGTGTAATCGGTTACCGCGGGTTTTCCGCAGATATGTCTTTACATGTGGTTTTTGGTTAGTATATCTTAATTTAGAATTGATCTGTACATTCGTTAAGTGTACGCATTTGTATTAATTTGTTTTTTTGTGTTTATACATTTCATATTTTGGAATTTTAAGCTGGAACGAAATTCATTTTGGGAATTTTCGACTATAGCGAGAATTGAATATCTGATATTGTGTTTATTATTGGCATTAACCATTATTATAATTGTCTCACCTCTGTATAATATGAAGGTGTTATATATTGCCCGCTAAATTCGGAAAGGCTCAAATTGTTTTAATATTATTATGCCATTGTATTTGAATTTTTCCTAACTTTTATTTTTATTGCTTTTTGGTATTGCTCTTTCGTTATCAAATATGCCGAGGCCACAAAGAACAAGGCGCCCATCTGCGGTAGCTAGAGAGGGGTTGGCGGCAACTGCTGCTCAACTGCGGAGAAGACCTTCGGCAAGGTTAAGATCTGTTGGCACCGGGATGTCCCCACCAACTGTGGCAGTTTCAACTTCTGAGTCAGTTGGAAGCGTTGAGACAGTGCAATCTCCAGCTGCTAGTGCTGAGGCCATGGTTGGGACCCCTGTATACTCTCAGATACATGAAGCCCCATGTCTGAGTGAATACTAGAAATTGCACTAGGGTTTGTGCCAAAAGATTCAAAATTTGAAACATCAAAATGTATACCTTGACTTATTCATTCCACATTATTATAGTATATTATTAGTATTAATGTTTTGCACCCTTCGTGATTTTATGACTGTATATAATAAAATGTTTAAATAAAACTTGTCCGTACATTTTAGTGACTAGTTTTTCCCCCTCTGACAAATCTTTTCTTTTTTTTCTTTTTTGCAACAATACGTTATCAAGGCAGCATTGCCACGGAAATGGAATGTGGTCATTCGGTCCAAGGGAGATTACTTTGAAGGATGATAAACAAGTAAGTCGTCTGTTAAAGGTATATAAAAAGTAGGGCTCAGTTATTTTTGACTGACCGTCGTATGATTTACGTTAACAGTGTTGAACAAACAAATAATAAGAAAAGATTGACTTTAACACTTTAGCTCACAAAGGTTCGTTCTAACAGAGCAGCCCCCTGTTTGCTCATACAGTATTGTAGCTCAGGTTTTACACAGTCTACACAGCAATGACAATTCCGTTGCTTCATATACCATTTAAATATTCCGCATGCCAAGAATTGGTACATAAATATTTATAAGTTAAAGGGGAAAATCGCTTTAATATTCAATTGTGTGATAGCGATTTGCTGATAGTTTTAAATTTGATAATGTGTTAAAACTATGTTTTACAGTCATCATAAAATAATAACTGTTTGCTTTTTATTTTGACATTTATTAGATATATTGTTTGTCAGAAATGAAGTATTAACAATAATAAAAGGACACGGAGTACTCCTGAAGCCATTTAAAATGGACTTAGTGGGCATGGGCGATGTTTGTTAGACATATACACAACTGCAAAAAATAGGGAGCACTCAGTGTTTCATTAATTTAATTAATTAAATCAAATAATTAATTCATTGATTAATCAAAATTTATTTTTATTATTTCCAGCAGGAATATTAATACCTTATTTAAATTGTTCTGTAAAATACGGGTATATATTAGTCACTGTATTCGTCATTGTAGTCTACAGAACACTGTTAAATGACTTTTGTATTCTAAACCTTTTTTTTTCTTTTTAATTTTTTATTCTTTTTTATTCAGTATTCCATAATCTGAAAACATTTACCGAAGACCTAATCAACAAAGATTGGCAACAAATCTAAATCTCACAAAAGCACGTAACAAATAGTCCAATTCTCGCAAGGTCACATTTTCAAATACCGGTATCTCCTACTCTTTCAAAGATATATAATAGTAAATTATAGCTTATTACAGAACATTACATTACCATCAAAATGTTTATGTATTAAAATAAATCAAGAAATTAAAATGTTAATCAAAATAAATCAAACTGAAAATAATTCCTTACAGTAGAGAAATAATTATTTTATATAGTAATATTGTTACATTTTCCTCTGGGAATCATCCATACTTTCTTTAATGTTTGCAATATTCAATGATCTGCTGTATACTTATACAATATTTTTCATTTGCTTTTACAGGAGTTTCCTGTCTCTGTTTGATATGTTTTTGTATTTAAAAACGACGCCCAGTTCAGGATTTTATTCGGAACTTTTCACGCATTTTTATAGGTTTAACATAGCAACTGCGAATCCTACAATACAGAAAAAATACAGGATTTCTGTACGCGCGTGCGTCCAGAAAATAGAAATATATTGAACGTTTACATGATTTAAAAAAATTGTCTCTAATTGGACGAAAGAAATAAGGTATAGAATAATTCTTGTTATTTTCTGTAAATAATATATTGGTCATACAATACACATAATGCATTATGCAAAATATTATAGTTTGGAAATAAAAAAAAAGGCATTTAAATTAAAGAAAACCTAAGATCTAGCAATCTATTGAAAGTGAGGATATGCTAGCACTATGATTATGCCTACCGACTTTACGACACCGATATGTGGTAGGTTGTTCATATCATATCTAGGACAATATTGTGATATCTATGTTAGGCTTATAACTTAGACAAAGCTCAAATCAACGTACTATTCTCAAGAGTTATGAATAGGACTAAGTTTTTTGACAGTCCTTTATGACCCCCCCCCCCAAAAAAAAGGGGGGGGGGGTCATATCCATGTATACAAAACAAGGCCAAAAGATTTGCGTCATCTTTTATTGTCATATACACTGGGAAACAATGTAATCAATAAAAATATTAATCGTGTCTTTCCTGCATAGAAGAAATAAAAAAAAATGAATATGATGTTTTTGTTTCTCTCTCTGAATATTAGATGCTACGAAATATATATTTGAGTCAGAGATTGTTGGATTGTTGATTTAAAGTTAATATGTAATTCAATGTCGAATTCCTTTTTAAAAGGATAATAGTAAAGGTAAAACATGAAAAGTTGGAGAACCCCAGTGTGCGACGATTGCATTTCAGGAGCGTGGGTAAGGTCTAAACGCTCCAAGTGTGTGGCAACTAAAGATAACAAATCAGATAGAAAACTGTGTTATTGGCACAGGTGATTGTGTCATCCCAACCACTGTTAGGACAGTCCTGGATTTGTGTCTCAGTACCAATACAATCCACGGAGGACAGCCAGGCCAGACCTGTACTATCCACGATTTCGTAAGTATATGGAGAACTGGAATGGAAATAGAGCTTTGATGAATATCTCATCCCCAGCAAAAATGAACTTAATGAGTGTAGCAATACGTTACGAAAGGCATCAAAAACCAAGACAAAACTGATAACATTGGCTCTGCTTGAAAATGAAAAAATACCCGTTAGTATTTCATTTTTTCGTCGATTCTATAGGCATCTAAAGGCCTAAAAACCAAGACAAAAAGACATAAAAAACCAAGGTAAAACTGTTAAGATTAGTTCCGCTTGAAAATGGAAAATTACCCGTTAGTATTTTATTTCTTCGTCTATTTCTATAGGCATCTAAAGGCATCAAAAACCATGAAAGCCGCTTTTGAAATTAACAAATATCATAAGTTTACCTATGTTTCAGTTAAAATAGTTTAGAGCAGAGCCGGATCCAGGAGTTCATGATGGGGTGGGTGGGGGGCGCTTTATTGAAAAAATGTAAGTAGTGACAGTGCAAGCGGCTTGCCGCTTTGCCCGAGCCGTGATAAGGGTGTAGATCGCATGTACTAGGGATCCGGGGGAATTCCCCTGTATTTATTTATTTATTTATTTATTTAAAGCTATAAATTAGGGGGGCGCCGTGGTCGAGGGTTACAGTCGTTGACTACAAATCTCTCAGCCCCTCACCGCCGTGAGTTCGGATTTTTCATGTGAGGAAGCCTTCCAGCTGGCTTGCGGTAGGTCGGTGGTTCTACCCGGGTACCTCTGTGTACTCGGGGTCTTCCTCCACCTGTAATTAGCTGGACGTCGCTATATGGTTGAAATACTATCGCAGCGACGGTAAACCCTATTACATCTATACACCAAAGCTATAAGACTGTGCATTATTGTGAGTTTCTGGGGGTTGTATGTCTACATTTATGTATGGTTGGGTAATTTCAAAATTTTGATTAGTAAACGTACTTCGCAAAAATGAGTTTATTTATGGTGAACTTAGAAGAATGTCTTGTATGACTGATAGATATTATAATACTATAGAATGTTAGTATAAATGAAAGTAATATGTTCTGATTATTTACTATATGAAGTTAAGGGATCTGGAAATTCATAGTAATGTTGCCAACTGGGTATTTTTATTGAAACATCTGTCACGTTCCATAGGTCTTTATGAAGCATGGTTGTCTCAAAGTATAGGAAATTTTGATTGTTTTTAAGTTAAGTAAAAAATCAAAATTCAACTCTTGCTTTGTTTTATGTTAATATATCAAATTTTGGTTTTGAGTCTTACCTCAATGATTTCAATTCATCAAATGTTTGCAAGTCTTTAACAAGATTAAGAGTAGCATCCCATAGACTGATGATAGAGGATGGCAGGTAGAATAAACCTATTGCTATGCCTAATGGTAATAGAAAATGCTATTTTCCAATATATAAGAGGATGAATATTATTTTGTTTTAGAATGTCCATTTTATTCTAATATATATATATATATATATATATATATATATATATATATATTAATAATTTGTTGATATGCATTTTATTTAATTCTGTCGTATAATTTCCTTGTTTCTTGATAAGGGAACCGCCATGGTACATACAATTTTGCTAACATGCATTTAAGAGAACAATTTTGTTCAGTTCATTATTACTACACATATCTTAAATAACAAGTTAATCTTTGTGATTACGATCGAATGTACTTGTAGATTATTACAAATCTGTAATTAAAAGCCATAAAAATATTTTTTGAAAAAAGAAAAAAGGAAAAAAAAACAACTAAAATATATGCATATTTTGTGTGTGTGCATGTGTGTGTGTATGTGTGTGAGGGGGTGTGTGTGCTTACCTATTATGTGGTTCATCCTCTATGACAAGAAATGATCATTTAACTTCACAATTTTTGAACATTATTCATATGTGCGAATTCCATCAACATCTGTTTTTATCAAGAAGGTTTTTTGTATGTCGTACTTTTATAGTAATACATAATAATGTAACTTAATAATAGCATACAACTCATCTAAAATGTCTATATCAAACCTGGTATCTGCATTTAAGGTAATCCATCATCATTAAATTATAAACATGATCCTTCAAATGCTTAAAAAGACTTCAGTGCAGATGCAAACATCCTTGACTTGGAGTTATAGGCAATTTGCTCTTAGTCTATAAAGGCTTGCATTTAATATAAAATTCACACAATCACTTGATGGAACATGAACACCTTAATGTCTACCGTAATCCCCATATAAAGATAAAAAATAAACATGGAAGAAAATTCCTATATCGGGTGCGCACGCGATAGCTACTGTGTGTCGAATGTTTTTAGTAAAGTTATATAACTAAATATCTTCCATGTTCCATTCATGTCACTGTAGAATATCAAAATTTATGTTGAATTAACTTTACTCTCAATTTTCTTCAGTCAGATTCTTATCGTATTACGCAATAATAACGGGATGTTACAACTCACAAAGGATTATTTTTATTTTTGTTTACTCCTTATAAGGGGAGGGTACTCCTAAGTGTTAATTTTTTATATTTCTATGATTTCAGCTCCATTCGTATGCTGACTACAAAAATTCAGCAACTATGGGTTTAAACGTAGCTTTGTTTGTGAATAGCATGACGGATATCAAATCGCTTGTTCGACTTGATGGACAGGACGCGAATTACCAGCCAGTAACCCTGGCTGTAATTTCCATGCTGGCAGTATCTCTGGTTCTTCAAATAATTGTCGCAGCATTGACGGTCATGATGAACATGTGTGGTTGCTCAAAAGATCAGCAACAAACCCAGACCGCGGAGGCAAAGATCGCGCCAACCTCTAGTCAGGGAAATCAAATTTGCGACCAGGGAAAAGTGGTTGTTTCATCAATTCGTCAATTTCAACAAGAAAATCATTCAACGACTTCTAAATCAAATCAACAAACCAGCACAAATGATGTTAGTATCCAAGTGCTTAACAATCAAAATGGCGGTGAAACTGCTGAATCCTGTAGGTGTTGTAACGAATTTTGTATGCACTGCGCATGCGTCGTAATGGTGCTTGTTGTCACCTTAATTCATATTGTAATATGCGTGATTGGGTTGTCCAAGGATCCACCACGTGAGTGAACCCAGAAATGCACGTCGTACCTTTCTTTCTTTCATATTATTTTTGTGAAAAAATATAAAGGTTAAAACTTTACTTTACAGTGAGATGGAACCAAATTCTTAAAACTTTATTACGTTGATCAGGATGTTTGTGATCAATATCAAAGGAAGAAAATGAAAGAACTGGAATAAATACACATGCCTCGGTCCTGTCATGAACGAGACCAGAACACATTTGTGAAAAATAAATTGCAATACTTCGGGTTAGTCTGTAACCAGTGGACACTATTTAAATACAGTTGATGAAAGTTATTCCCCTTTGATTTATAAAATTAACGCAGTTGTAAAGTGCCCTACATCGTACACAATCTATGGCACTTTTTCACATACAATTATTACATGTATTTTGCTTTTGATAAGTAATAGGAGATTGTGAAGTTAGCGGCCTAACAGCTTGATTGCGTGAAGTTAGCTACCTGATTGTATAGCGGCCTGGCTTGAAGTTAGCGGCCTTACTATCTAGAGGCCTGGTTGCAAGATGTTAGCGCCTTGACTATCTAGTGACTCGAAGTTAGCGGTCTGAAAATTTTGATTTTGACCCTCTTGGTCTTATCAATTAAATAACCTAATTATCGAAAATCTGAAATAAATATTTATAGATTCATGACCTTACAATAATATATTTGACATTTTTTGTACCAAATGATGCTTTAAAGGAATTGATAGTTTCTTGTTTGGTTGTGTGTATTATTGATACTTATCAAAAATTGGAAAGTAAATCTAATTTTAAGCGTGTTGACAACAGATGAATATACACAGAGTTAAGGCAATGGTGATTTTCAAGATTTTATTCTATAAAATATCATTAATAATGTTGACTTGCTTTTTGGTGCGGTATATCTCAAAATAAGCACAATATACAATGTGTGTTTATAAAGGAATAAATAGGTCTTTTGTCTGTTAGAGTTTAACATCTTGCCAGAAGAGTAACAAACGAACATTTCTTATAAGAATTGGCGATGCTGCCATTTTGATTTCATTCATTAGACATGTACACATGTATAGAACATTATAGCATGATGTACAGGTATTAGCTAAATAATGATTATGTCGTTTCCGTAACAGTCTGGTTACAACTAATTAACTCCCCGAAATGTTCAATTGTAAAAATTCGTTCAGATTGACATTGGTGTTGTACACGGGTACAAAATCAAATTTTTATTCATTCCTATATGCAAATGAGTTTTTCTATTATTCGGCGTGAGCTGTATAAAATGGATTTGTACCTATTTCTTGAACTAATGAAATCTTGATAACAACTGAAGAGTTCGGAAAAGCACTCCTTTCATTAGTTTGCATTAATTATTTTAGGATATTTCATCGCAAAAAGGGTAGCTCCAGGGTGCATGTCTCTCTGCATGATTGTCAAATGGCAAATAACAATTTAATCTACCTATTTAAACATAAAAAAACACCCAGTTGAAAAATTCAAACATAAAAACTAAGCAACTGAAAAAATAATTAGTTGTGAGTGGAATCGTCCCTCTAAGTCGCAAAAACTCGCATTGTATAAATTCACTTAGACAAGCAATATACATGTATAGCGAAACGATTTTAGGCTTTTAAATCATAACCTTTTGGCTTAATTGGTGCTGGAATAATTGTTTATTTTTTATATGACATATGTTTCAGTTTTGTTATTTTAATTTTATCTACAAGGTGGTAATTATTGAATATTTATTCTCTAGAATAACCTCCCTTTAATTTATTCTAGTCCTAGTGTAAATATATGTCTTCCACATACTATATACTTTTTTTTAATCAAAACACTATTTTTTCATTCTTACGCTATCTGGTGAGATATGAGATTTGAGGTGGCGAACCTGCTGGCCGGGTAGCAGTTGGAGAAATACGTTTAGTATTTAAGGTAAAGTTACTACTGCACCCAAAAAGCATTGCGCTATCTGGTGTGGTGTAACTTGCTAGGATTTAGGATTTAAGGAGATTTTTTAAGCTCAGAGTTGAAAATATAGAAAAAAGATAGGACTGACTTGTTAAATATCGTTTAGGCTATTAGGGTGTTCAGTATTAAGTTAAGGGGTTAACTTCAGTTTGTTTTTTATTTTTGACTCTCAGATTAATTAAACGTTGATTATTTAAGACAATCAATCATTTAGTTTCACTCATTTGTAAATAAGCTTTGTACATATTTCATAGCTTAACTTTTATTTATCTAACCATAGGACCAAGAGAGTCAAAAGGAACATTTAGTTCCACATATCACATAGTTTTTCAGACCGTTACAATAGCATCAGTCTCCGTTTGCACAGTTGGTTAAGTGCTCGTCTGCTGAACTAGGGACCCAAGACCGAGTCCCACTGAATGAACTTTTTATGTTTCTCATATATTACATTTTATCCCTTCTTTCTTCTCACTCTGTCTTTTTTTTCATTTCTTAGTATATTACATTTCATAAATTTAGCGACAAATACGTTTTATAGCATTATTTTAAAACCAAAGAACATTTAAAACTTGCCAGCATTATTATATTAAATATACTATATTGTAACATTTTAACTCTCTTTGTTGTTTTTCTTACGCAGAATATCTTTTTTTTAAATATATTTCTTTTTTAATCAAAGCATACAGTAAAAATAAAGGTGAACGGGATTTGAACGAGATCTCGCTGAGACGTTTAACACCTTGCAGACGCCTGCAGACAGACAGTATCACTCATAAAAGATATAATTGATATGAGCAATAAAAATCACATTTATTAAAATAAAAATAAAGTATGCTAACCATTATAGTTTGCATTTGTTTTCATGTCAAAGTTAGTAGTTTATTAATGGCTTTTTATTCCTTTATCATTGTTTTCAGATAGATACAATCAATTTATTTACAGGGATCTATGCCAGTACTATTTTTACGACTTTTGTATTTTGCGGCCGGGGATCTAAACCCACGACTCGATTCCATGGCGGACGATCTAACCATTCGGCAACCGGGACCCGTATATATGCTTTTACTTATAAACTCGTGGATAAATAAAGTCACTCCTTACAAAAGTTGCCATAATGAAGAGGAAATATACATTCAAAAAATATAACGGCAGTACAAACAAACATAAACGCTGGAGCATTATTTTTACGTTTTCGTCATATAGGCAATTTTTGCCAAATTAATGGCAAAGATTATCTTTTTTCATTAATTGAATCATTTTCTTCCTGAAAAATTTCTAAAGTGGTAAACTCAATAAATCAAATAATTGAAAAATGTACAAATCTTTCAAAACTGAATTTAAATTTGAAAAATATTTAACACTATTTCCGATGCAGCACTCGCGTATATTATTCAAATTCAGAAGTTCAAACATAAACTACTAGTAGAAAAAGGGAGGTGGGGTGGGGTGCCATTTGAAGACAGAAAATGCTTTTTATGTATGAATGATATAGGTCATGAATACCATTATGTAATGTCCTGCAAATATTTTTCTCGATTAAGAAGTAAATACATTCCACAGAAGTATAGCAATAGACCAAATCAAACTTATCAACAATCAAAACTATGATATCCTAAAGAACCTTTGTTGTTTTCTATGTTACTTAATGCAAGCTGTTCACTAATATATCATTTACATGTATTGCTTTAATTCTAACATGTATCTGAAATAAGCATTTAATTTATTTTTCTCTACAAATCACTTCAATTGTAGATATTTTTAAAAATGTTTGGAGATTATACTATATTTGTTGATATCAATAATTCATTTGAAGATATCTCTAAATATTTGAAAAGATCTTCAAATATTTGAGTTTATGTAGATTTGGCATTCCAATACTCAGGTTAACTATTTTTTTTTCCTTTTTTTTTTATTTAAAAATTTTAATTTTTTTTTGTAATCTGTTATATTGCATGTACTTGCTACCATTGTTTGTAAATCAACTTATATGTTAATGTCTGTTCTTGCTATAAGCAATATTGACAAAATAAAGTGAATTGAATTGAAATGAATTGAATAGACAAGAATATGTTAAAATCTCTATACTGTTATATAATGTGCAACAACATACATTACACACATATATGCAGGTATTACACAAACATATCAATGTGTAATAAAGCCAATATAATTTTATACATCTGCCACACTGGAAATTAGTATATATACTAAAGGAGATTTAATCATAGTGACATTCTGCAGTCTGTCTTTTTTTTAAATTCAATTTGTAATGATTCAAAGGTCGTAGAAAGGATGAGTGTACGTGTAAATTATACACATTTGACCAAGCAATCCTTCATACGACAATAATCATAAAATGGCCTGTGTACACAGGTATTTAGGATAAATGTATATTTTTTTGGAAACGTTGAAATTTATGCCATAATGTTCATATGTCTGTAGGTTGTTTGCAGGTGCCATCCGTCCACCACTTGTGAATATCAGGAACCCATTTGTGTTGCTTGTTGACGTTCAGATATTCACAGAGACTGCAGTAGGCGTTCTCAATTATTCGCTTATGATCAATAGCCATATACATGTCTTTTCTTCGAAGGATGTCTGTATACGCTGTTTCATTTCTTCCTAAAGCATTGAGATATATTGCCAGTTCTTCCGGGGTATCAAAATCTGATGAATCAATGTAGGTACCCTGTGGTAATATGGTTGAATAGTCAAATGTTCCACGGACAACTACAATGATATCTTTACTGAACCATTTAAACACTTTTTCAGTGACATAATCTTTACACAGAGAATTTTCAAATGACAAGTAAAACTTATAATTCTTCTCTACAAAATGTTCACACTCTGTTCCCTTTTTGCAGTTTGTGTTATTCCCACACATTCCGGATATATCAATGTCTACATACCCCATCATTGACTTAACATACATTTCACGTTTGCTTGCTGTGATGCAGTGGCTTACCAACCAACTGGTAACCTTATTCTTTCTTGCGAAATTTCAGATAGTTCTTCTTATTTTTATAGATGATCACGTTCAATTTGAAGATGCAAATAAATGTTTGAGCATTATATCCATGTTTCGAAACGTCTCCAACTCTCTCGCTGTACTCCGGTTACGCTGGTCGAAATAATAATATGTGGGAAAGTCGGAGTCCAGAACGGTTGTCATGGTTAGTTGAAAAGCTTGTGAGAAGATAGTTTGTCAAATTCGTGAAACCTATTTGGAGCTTCTCAGATTGGAATATAAACACTTGGTCTGGATCACGTCGAGTTGGATAATATCAGCATGTGAGACTTGAACATAAACGCGTCGCATCTACTAATTATATTATTATCTTTAAGCTGCGTCAACTGATTATGTGAAGCATCTATTCATGTTTACAAAATGAATATGGGTCTAGGGCATGACGTAATACTGTACTAGCTGAATCTTTTAGAGACGCTTTTGATGTGGTATCTTCATCACCCGTTGTCTCTTTCAATCTGACCAAAGAGAATATTGTGTTCCCTAACAGGAAGATATCTGGATCTTTCTCGAAGTAATTACACATATATAGTTGTTGCTCAAATATATAAGGCGTAGCATATTGATGTTTCTGTCGAGCACGCCTGTAATAATTTGAAGATACTGATATATTCATGTCTGCAAGATTTAATTGTTATGCTAATCTACTCGATCGTGATTTTTAGCGTACAGTAGAAATCGCTTTGGAATTCGAAAGACTATGCTCTTGGTGGTCAAATAAAAGGGTTGAGTATCATCACTACAAGTAGCAATGGAGCCAACGTCTTATTTAACCTCTAAGATTATATATTTTCACAACAGAATAGGTCGTCAGTTTATGACGAACTTATGCACAGCTACTCCTTGTAACTTCTTAAACACATCGTTGACATCAAATGATCTATCAGACTACCAGAAATCCAGAATACCTGTAGGAATAAATGACTAAGAAGTAATCATGTGGTTAATTCGAAAGTCGAAAGTCCATGCGTTTGTTTGTTGGTTAACGTCCCACAAACAGTGTTTCAGTCACTTAAGACGATGTCACTTGAGAGAGTGTGCTGCCACCCTGTAGACATGGCGTAGACTTCACATGTCACATCCAGTCCACTGCATAGCAAATCTTTCTTCATATGACAAATACATATCATACTATGCGTTTTATAAATGTATTATAATGAAAACAATTGAAAAACGCGTAACAATTTGTAAAACCTGAAAACCTGATAAAACTGAATTGACCTTTGGATGGCCCTTCACAGCAGTTACTATTAAATTAGAAGAAATAATTTCATTTGAATCACTCACAACCCTTCACGTAATACGCTAATATGAGGTCAACAGGTTTCTGATTTCTCCATATAGAATTTCAATATTTTATCTAAAGCAACGTCAGAATGAATCCTTGTACAAATTGCACTCATACCATCTACATTAACTTTAAAATAAGTTTGTCCTTGAATGCTGGGTCGGACTTTCAATACCGCTCTAATTTTTCTAGAAACGTGTCAATTGATTTTCTTTTGCATGATGTAATCATGCTCCTCATAATGCTTAACATTGTTGAAAATGAGGCTCCAGATGGTGGCTAATTAATATGGATCTGAATAGAAATATAACATCTCGATTCGTGTTGCCGTTAAGTAATCAATCTTAATTGCTTATATAAGTCGTACTTGGTGCGTTCTAGGGCCAGTATGGTCCTCTTATTTTTAATTATTTTCACTTTGAATGCTGTTTGTCTTACACAGTTGATATTTGTTCATACTCCAATAGTTTTCTCATGTGTCCATTTCATGAATATATTTCAGCTTTCAAAAAAATGCTCTTACATCATAATTTCTAAATCTCGCCACATGCCGCAATTTTTTATTTCGTATTCTTTGTGTTACGCGTCCTGGATGCATGTAATGCATTCTAAATACTGTTAACAGTACATACATAGGTTTCACTTGAAATAATAGAAGAACACTTGAAAATTCCCGAATATAAAATTACGCACGCATAAGATGAAAGCACAATAAAACGAAATTCTACATGAGTTGTGTGAGTTACGAATCGCAAATGTATGATGAAGCTGAATATTAAATGGCTAATATCTTGATTTACTACTAAATTATTAAGAATGAACACACGATGCGTGACCAGAGGATGTTACCAATGTTGATTGCTACGAGTGACTAGTCTCCTACCTATGTACGTCTGATCATAGTGGTAATAAAGTACAATTATTCCATGATACTTTTACATGCAACAATTTTCTCTTTTTCAGATCTTCAAGAAAAAAATCATCTTACAATGTTTAATCTAACTGTGATCTTAGTAGCTCATTATTTACAATAAACCTAACCCCTAACCCAATTTACTAGTTCTAAAAGTGGTTGTAGAAGAATCTAAGGTTGATTTATTTATCCTATATATATCCTATTTCTATTGAAAAGTGGCAAAAAGATTTTGAAATGGTATTTGGTAAAATCGTTATTTTAAAAGAATTCCAAGTCCTTTTTTTTATTTGCTCCAATGGTTTCAGTTTCGTATAAATCAATTAATTATTGGCACAAATTACTCATAAGAATGGATGAATATTAAACTTTGCAACAAATGTGCTTACGCTTTGAAATAATGTTGAAAATCAATTGTTGAGTTCATCTTAAGAAAAATTTCAATAGCTTTTTTTGGTTATGGCAAAGCAGTATATTTTCAGAAGTAAAGAAATTGGACATAAGCTAAATCTGCCCTCCTTTAAACATAAAATTATCAAACAATATAAAAAGATAAACTCAGCTAAGTTAAAAACGTGGAATCGCAATATACATTAAAACTCATTGGTCCCTTTTATTAATCTCACCAGTAACAGCTATCATAATGTGAGGTGCACGTGACATGTTGAAACCAAAATCTATGCAAGAAAAACAATTTAATTGCCTACTTTTGTATGTTTTGTGTTTCAGAACCTCGCGATGTAAGAAAGAACTTTAGAACCCAAAGTCTGTTTTATGTTTCTATTCTTGTGCTTCATTTGAGTGTTTATTACCATTTTAGTGTTTACTATATTTTTTAAGTATTTTATTGCAGAAAAAGTATACCTTGATCTTTAAATTATTGTTAAATCTGTTTTATCTATTCTATTTAGCAATTCAGTTCAATATAAAGTAAAAACTGAATGGGTTCTGTCGAAATAGGTTTGTCAGTCTATACAAAAATTGTGTAAATTATCTCATTGAAAAATAGATAAACACCTCGAAGGTTGGCAATGTCAATTCATCTATCCATTTATAATTAGAATAAAACACATACTATTCTCAATAAGGTGAATAATTTTTTTTTGTGCAATAAGTAACACAGATTGCAAATGTTAGTACTGTGAAAGTCAGAAGGAGAAGGCCCTAAATATCTTGGGAATCAAACTTTTAAGTTGAAACCAAGAATAGAAAATCTATATAAAGCAAACTCTCTATTCTATAAATACTTAAGATATATACCAACTGAAACACTGTATAAATATTGCAAAATCTGTATATCACTTAAAACTATAATTTAAAAAAAAATATATATATATATATAAAATTTTTTAAATTCCACAGCAAACAATTAATTGAAAGAGAAATAAAGACTCACTACTGAAAACACTGAAAAGTAATTATGGAAATTACTAATTAATAAGGAGGAAGCAACAATTTAATTGAGTATTGCAGCTATATATAGTTATATAAAAATATTAAAGAAGACTGCACTCTTACTTTCAAAAATATGCAAAGAAAAATAGCAATAATTTAAAAAGGAACAGGTTCTAGCAAAAGAATTTTATCAATGAACAAATTAGAGCAATAATGAAAATTCAGGAATTATATGCAAACACCTTTAAAAATATCTCAGATATGAATATGTGGGGAAAAAAAGATGGAGACACAGAATAATCAGATTTCCACTGAATACATTCACCTTTCAAGAGCAATGCAAATATAAAAATGTGATATCTTCTGCACCTTGATTCTATATAAATGTATTAAAAAAACCAAAAATTAAAAAAAAAAAAAAACGAAAAATAATCAAAGAACTACATGCATAGAGAAGTTATAGCAACAAATTTGGGTAATTAGTGGATCAGAAATATTACAAAATAAGATTATTCAACCTAACGACTTAGGAAAATACGATGCAAATCTGCTAATTTCTATAAACTGTCAAACAAAAAAATATTACGGTTCAAAAAGAAAATTAACGTACGAAATGCCGAACTGTGTAAACCGAAACTACACACACCGGTAACGTTGAAAAAAAATATGAACAAGAGGCCCGTGATGGCCCTAAATCGCTCACCTGAGATAAATAGGTTGACCATAGGAACATCTGTTCCAATTTATTTTAAAATCTGGCCAGGAAATGTTGATTAAAGTTTTCCCTATATACATATAAGGCAAATAAGCCCCGCCCCTGGCGGCCATGTTTTTTACGGATCGGAAATTTTTTAGCAATTTGGTAGAGGTTGACCCAAGGAACATCTGTACCAATTTATTTTAAAATCTGGCCAGTAGTTTTGAAGAAGATGATTTTTAAAGTTTTCATATTTTTTTTCTTTTTGTTGCCATGGCAACCAGAGTTCTACATGGATCAAGTTTATTTTAGCATATTTTGTGAAGGTTGACCCAAGGATCATCCCTGCCAAGTTTAATCAAATTCTGTCCAGTGGTTTCAGAGAAGATGTTGTTTAAAGGTTTCTCTATATACATATAAGGCAAATAAGCCCCGCCCCTGGCGGCCATGTTTTTTTACGGATCAGAATAATTTTTGCAACTTTGGTAGAGGTTGACCCAAGGAACATCTGTACCAATTTATTTTAAAATCTGGCCAGTAGTTTTGAAGAAGTTGATTTTTAAAGTTTTCATTTTTTTTTCTTTTTGTTGCCATGGCAACCAGAGTTCTACATGGATCAAGTTTATTTTAGCAAATTTTGTGAAGGTTGACCCAAGGATCATCCCTGCCAAGTTTAATCAAATTCTGTCCAGTGGTTTCAGAGGAAATGTTGATTAAAGGTTTCTCTATATACATATAAGGCAAATAAGCCCCGCCCCTGGCGGCCATGTTTTTTTACGGATCGGAATAATTTTAGCAACTTTGGTAGAGGTTGACCCAAGGAACATCTGTACCAAATCATTTTGAAATCTGGCCAGTAGTTTTGAAGGAGATGATTTTTATTTTTTTCAATTTTTTTTTTTTTTGTAGCCATGGCAACCAGAGTTCTTCATGGATCAGCTTTATTTTAGCAACTTTTGTAGAGCCTTACCCAAGGAACATTCCGACCAAGTTTCATTAAATTCTGTCCAGCGGTTTCAGAGGAGATGTCGTTTAAAGCAAATTGTTGACGACGGACGACGTACGACGACGGACGCCGGACGAAGGGCGATCACAAAAGATCACCTTGAGCACTTTGTGCTCAGGTGAGTTAATCAAAGCGCTGAAAGCGCTGAAAGAACAGGGTTTTTTAAGATGAAAGTTTTTGTCTGGTGTACAATTTTTGTTTGGTTATAGTCAATTCATGTAGGTTATCTAACTTTGATGATGTAGCATTTTTGAGATCCGTTTACGTTTGCTAGAGCGCAAACAACCTGGGCTGATTTGTTTGTTTGATGGTTTAACGTCCCACCAACAGTATTTCAGTCATTTGGAGACGATGTCTACTTGAAAGAGATATAGTGCTGCAACACTGCAGTATAAGCCGTGGACATCTGGCATGATACCACACCCAGTCACATTATCCTGGGCCAACCAGTCCTGGAACTACCCTTATATGCTGAGCGCCAAGCAAGGGAGCAATACCAGTACCATTTTTAACGACTGTAGTATGTCGTGGCTGGGGATCGAACTGACTACCTATGCATCTGAGGCGGACGCTCAAACCACTGAACCTGGGTTAACTGCAGATGAGTAATACTGTTGCGAGTACAATAGCTCTCATTTTCTTCTAAAATTGAAATACAAACTTGTCTTAAGCGGCCAACCAAGGGTACAAAAAATGTGACATCTGAACAGAGGTGATCGTTCAATGAAGGTTAAACATATAACATCCTATTTTGGGATATCAAAAACTGACCGCTAGATGCAGGTTGACCGCTTAATACAGGTACAACTGTACAGCGATACCAACCGACAGCATTTCAGTCAACTGCTTCAGCAGGATACCACACGCAGTTACAATCTGACACTTGGCCAATATATTCTAGACCTACCCCTATTATACTTAGTGCCATGCAAGGGAGGTATATCAGTTCCATTTTTAAAAACTTCGGTATGTGGCAAAATGTGAATAAACCAATGACGTGCTTCAGAACTACTAGGCAATCAGAGATGGTCTGGTTTTTGGAGGTCGTCTGCTCGAGATGGATAATGTGTTGTCGCACTGCAGTTTCTTACTGTACACATGTGGTGTGATATCACACCCAGTAACATTATCCTCTCACTGGACCAAGCAATCTTAGTGGACAATCTAACCCCGCGGCCAGCATGAACGGTAGGCTCAATACAATGGGCAGAAATATATTTGAAGATCAAGCGCAACGTGTTGTAAACAATGGTCTCTGATAGTTACACAAACCCATTGTGCTCTTGTGAATGGAGCTATTGTTAAACCAGCAGCACGTGATGATAAAAATTCAAAGAATTATTACCTGTAATGTAAGAAACAGTGGACAAACAAACATTTTGTATCATTTTAATGTTTGTGTAGTGAACATAATAAGAATATCAAACAAAAGATAACATTTTGCACTAACCTTGCAATAGTTTCTACGAATGACACAGTGCATCAGTATATGAATTTAATAAACATGAAATATTGCTTGAAATAATGCTTGAAATATAATGAAAAAATATTAAAAATGATCTAATTTAGAATGTTTGACAGTTTTGTAAATCTAATGCCCATATTTTTGTCAGAAATAAGTGGATTAAAACCAAACTCGACCTTCATCTGTAAATGGTATGAATGAAAAGGACTTGTCAACATAACGTTGCATAAAGCATGATTAGGATGGCGTTTACTAACCTCACTAAAATACATGTTGATTAAATGGCATTACGTAATTCTTCAAGTAACTGAGCTAAAATTTACCGTAATAATGGTTTGCAGTAGTATGATCAAAATGCATAAAACAAAAAACAAACAACAATAACAACAAAACACATTAAATTACTACTTGCAACTTTTCTATATTCAAATAAATGTATACAAAAGAAAAAAAACAAAAGCACCGCTAGGTGGAGGCAAAAGACATAGAAAAGGTTAAGTTTCATGTTAATACCTTCTATATTTTTTGAGTTACAGCCTAGACAGAAATGAAGTATGAAAATTTACAAAGGGCAATAACTCAAATATGCACATGAAAGTTATGGTTGTTGGTCACTGCACCCCCCACCCCTTGATGAGATCTATCCACATATGAAGTTTTATGTTGATACCTTTTATACTAAAAGTTTAAAGTACCGGTAATATAAATAGGCACATGCATATATATTTCTGAAATAAGTTTATCTCTTTATAATAAGCCATTACTAATGAGTGAAATAATCTGTAAGAATGCTGATGTCTGAAGTGGGTCTGATATGAATATAGAACATTTACATACAGGCACAAAAGATCAAAAGAACTTGTTACATGCATTTGGCACAAGATCAAACTGAAAGAACTTTTTAAAATCAAAATATTTACATGCATTTGGCACAATGCATTTGGCACAAAAGATCAAGTTTAAAGAACATGTTAAAATCAAGAACATATTTACATGCATTTGGCACAAAAGATCATATGAATTTTTTATATAAGGATTAATGCAAGGAAAGTTGACAATATGTTTTACATGGACAGCAGTCCGACGTCGATGAATAGTCGACCACAATAGCTTGGACTGTTCTCTTAATAGTCAAGCTAAAAATAAACTTTCAGTTTTTGTACTTTTACAAGTTCGTGCTCAGGTGAGCTAAGAATTATAAATATCAAAAACTATCAATGATAATGATGATGCTGCTTTGTCAGTTATTGTAAACACATCAGATTAAAATGAAAACAACTGAGTAATGAAAAAACACACACACATGACTGATAGATCTTATACATATTGAAACATTAAACTGCTGATATGATATGGTAAAATAGCACAAGGCATAAAAAGTAATAACAAGAAGGCCATGATGTCCCTGGATCGCTCACCTGATATCATTAGGCTATGTAAAATCAAGTGACCCCTGGGGCAGAGTCAATTTTGACCCCAGGGTCATGATTTGAACAAACTGGGTAGAGGTCTATTAGCCCATGTTACATACCAAATATCTAAACTCAAGACCTTGTGGTTTTTGAGAAGAAATTCTTCTAGCTTTTTTCCAAAATAAGTCTATGTAAAATCAAGTGATCCCTGGGGCAGGGCCAATTTTCACCAAATATCTAAACACCAGGCCATGTGTTTTCTAGTTTCCTAAAACAAAGAATTTTCAAGTTATTTCTATCTTAGCCTATGTAAAATCAGGTGACCCCAATGGCGGGGCCAAATTTGACCCCAGGGCCATGATTTGAACAAACTAAATATAGATCCACTAGACAATGCATGAATCATGATTTGAACAAACTGGGTAGAGGTCTATTAGCCCATGTCACATACCAAATATCTAAACTCCAGGCTTTGTGATTTCTGAGAAGAAGATTTTTCAAGTTTTTCCTATATTAGCCTATGTTAAATCAAGTGACCCCTGGGGCGGGGCCAAATTTGACCCCAGGCCCATGATTTGAAACCCAGGCCTTTGGTTTCTAGAAGATTTTTCAAGTTTTTCCTATATTAGCCTATGTTAAATCAAGTGACCCCTGGGCAAGGCCAATTTTGACCCCAGGGTCATGATTTGGTCAAATTTGGTAGAGATCCACCAGACAATGCTACACACCAAATATCTTATCTCTATGCCTTGTGGTTTCTGAGAAAAGATTTTTCAATTTTTTTTCCTGTTTTAAAAGATTTTTCAAGTTTTTTTTTTATTAGCCTATGTAAAATCAGGTGACCCTTTGGCAGGGCCAAATTTGACCCCAGGGCCATAATTTAACAAACTTGGTAGTGATCTACTAGACAATCCTGCACACCAAAAATCAAAAGGCTAGGCCTTGTGGTTTCGGAGAAGATTTTTTTTCCTATATTAGCCTATGTTAAATCAAGTGACCCCTGGGGCGGGCTAAATTTTGACCCCAGGGTCATAATTTTAACAATCTTGGTAGAGAGTCATAAGATCATGCTACATACCAAAAATCAAAAGGCTAGGCCTTGTGTTTTCAGATAAGATTTTATTTTTCCTATATTAGCCTATGTTAAATCAAGTGACCCCTGGGGCGGGGTCAATTTTGACCCCAGGGTCATAATTTGAACAATCTTGGTAGAGAGTCATAAGATCATGCTACTTACTAAAAATCAAAAGGCTAGGCCTTGTGGTTTCGGAGAAGAAGATTTTTAAAATTTTCATTTTTAAAATCTATTTTTAGCTCCTGTGACCTAGATTTTGACCAATCAAAATAATTTTAACAACTTTGGTAAAGGGCCCCATAATGAACATTTCTGTGAAGTTTTATCAAAATCCAGTGAGTAGTTTAGAAGGAGATATTGTTTAAAGAAATTGTTGACGACGGACAAAAGGCGATCACAAAAGCTCACCATGAGCACGTTGTGCTCAGGCGAGCTAAAAACAGTTCTACAGAAAAAAGACAAAAGGCCATACATCAATGAAAATTGATGCAAGCATGACACACCTAATATATGCACTTGTGCGCTTTGTACTTATTACTGAATATCTAATCAAGGGTAGTTACAAAATACACTAATGTAAAAATTAAAATCAGTCTAACTGTAGCCGAGAAACAGTGTAGACAAAATATATAGAATAAATTTAACAAAATACATGTATATCAAAAGTACCATAACTCATTTACATGACTAGCGAACAATATGTGGAATTTGATGTGCCAAGATATGTCAACAATGTACAAAATTATACTGATACTTTCATCTACTATGAAGTTAAATATAAATCAAACAAATGGTAACTGAGATACATGTATATAGTGTGAAACAAGCAAGGGCCACAACTCCTTTAGAATGTATCCAATCAAGATGTTCCAACAATATGTGAAACTAGACATGATACTAAAATATTGTGAAGTTTTATCAAAATCTGACTTTTGGTAGCAGAGAAATAGTACATAGTTTGCCTACAATCTGACGGAAAGATGCGACTTCTATATATAGTGCCCTCAGATTCTAAATATGTGGGGGTATATTAACCCTTTACCTCATACAGATGCATTTTGACACCCTTAACAAGGAACATTTCATTGTTATGCAAATTTATCACATTCACATTTTTCCAATTATATGAAACAAATGACTAGTTATTAAGGTAAACATGGCACTTAAAATATTGTTTGAACACTTAATAGTTTCTTTTGTGAATGTTTGGGCGATAAGTGACAAGCACAAACAATAAGTTCTTTAATCACAATGACATTGTAAAGTTTGAGAACATTTCCTCAATTTATTTTGCAAAAGGTGACATATAGGCCCGTTGGGCCAGGTGTATTTTGTATTTGTACATGAAATGTGTTGATATTTATATATATGTACACATGTCACTATAATAAAGGAATATCATATCTTATCTATAAAAATGTGTTTTTATTGTGTGTGTGTAGGGGGGGGATGTAGGGGGGGGGGGGAATGCAAAACTTAACAATAAAATTGATAAGCTTAATATCCACATTTTTGTACTTTGAGACATAGATTAGTAAAAATATTTTGAACTTAAATATTTTACACTGATTGGGAAAAAGGTTCTTAAAGCTTACATTAATAGTTCCTGGGTTGGATCAGTACTTTGCACCTGGGAAGGTCTTGAAAAATCTTTGTAAAAAATGGGTATCTAATCTACAAACTTTGAATCTATAGTCGAGTATGTGAAACAAACAAGATAGCAAAGACTTTACTGTTTGACAGTATTGGAAATCCTTTTAACATTAAATATTTTCTGATTATTGCCACACCTAAAATGATAGCAGCTGCAAATATTGCAAAAGTAAAGTATCAAATGCACATCTGAAAGAAAAATGCTTAAAGTAAAAGATCAAATGTACATTTGAAAAAAAATGCTTAAGTACATTGGTTTTGGAATACAATAAGTTATAAAGCGAGAGAAAACAAAAAGTGAAAATAGGCCTCAAAATAATATGAGGATAAGTTTTAACAGTCAATTCTGTTCTTACAAAACATCCATGTTTACAGATGATGCTTACAGCCTTTATCTCGGACCATGCTTTTACAAAGAATGATATTTAAATATTATCCTCTTTGACCTACCCAGTTGGCCAAGTGGTTAGAGTATCCACTGTGGGAGCAGGAGGTCGTTGGTTCGATCCCTAGCAACGACATACCAAATTCATAAAAAATGGTACTGGCAGTTATACTACTGTTATAGCTCCCTTGCTTGGCACTCAGCATATAAGGGTAGTTTGCCTGGTGTAAGGAAAATGTGACTGGGTGTGGTATCATGCCACATGTCTACGGCATGATACTGCAGTGTGGCAACACTATATCTGTCTCAAATAGACATTGTCTCCAAATTACTGAAATACTGTTGGCGGGACATTAAATCCAACAAACAAATTAACATTACATTTCTGTGCTGCATAAGAATTACAATAAAAAATAAATGCTAAGATTAATATCAAGTGGTACTGGTATAGTTCCTTTGAATGGCGCTAACCATTTAAAGGTACCGGTATATCCAAAACTGGTTGACCCAGTGTCAGGATAATATGACTGTGTACAGTATCCTGCCATGTTTTTGAAGTAATACTGCAATGTGGCAGCGCTATATCTGTCTCAAGTACACAGTCTCAAAATAACTGAAATACTGTGAATTAGATATTATACATGTACCAGGTTTACTCAACAAACTATGTTCTCAAAGTGAGATATTTAAGATTTTTTTTGACACTTTTAAGTCTGGACAATTTCATATATATCTGCAATTTCCTTTAACAATGGTGCTTGAAGATTTACAAGACAGCAGCAAACCTGAAATTTTTTTGTTGATAAATGCCTGTATTGGGCTGGTATGTGACTTAAAATGTCATAATTCTTTATACGTTCATTAGCTCGCTCAACATGAATCCTACTTCTTCCAATCTTAAAACAAAGTTCTGCCTCCTCTTTGGTAAAATGACCTTTGCTTGACATGAAAGGAGGAATATTTAATGAAACGCCAGCAGGCAGTTTGTCAAATATATTGAAACCTTTGTCAGCCAATATCATGTCGCCTGGCTGTAACTGGTCAAGTAACCTAGAGTGTTCAACAATGGCTGCATCTGATGTTGACCCTGGATACAAATCAGAACAATATACTAATGCTGCATTAGGAGCGACACAGGTAACGGCTTTGACAGTATGCCTACTTTTGTAGTTACTGTACGAAAGAGACGGACAGTTCATGTCAGATGGAACATCTTGAAAGACCTCTGTAGCATCCATAGCTATCCTGGCAGAACTAAAGTTTTCAAAAGATTTTGGCATAGACCCCTTACATTTCAACTGACTAGGGATACCAACAGCTTTCAAGACACCATCATATAAAATTTCATGCAGCAAAGAAATGTAAGTGTTGATAACATTTGACACAGTTGCCCTGCTTGTATTGAATCTCTCTGCTAAATCTAAGTCCTTGCAGTTTAACCTTAACTTCATCAGGACCATTAAGAGTTGGTCTTCTAGACTGAAACAGGTAACTGTCCATCCAGCATAATAAATTGAAAGGTGCCATTCTTTTAAGCATGTTGGCCAACACGTTGAAATTATCCGCTGGCAAGGAAGTATACAGCAACATCTGTGAATAAAATGAAAGCATTTTGTTGATATGATGAAGACAAATCGTAGATGTGTGGACCCAGAAAGGGGGCCGAAAGGGATAATTACCATGCCCAGTTCTAAGTATGAAATTCACTAACTGTACATGGGGGGTGGGGGAGACCACACTTGAAAATCACGGTATAAGGAAGGGATGCCAAATTCCAGAGGGGTCATGTCCCTTTTCCCCACTATTTTATGCATGATTAAGGCATATTAGCCAATTCTCAGGTATGGTCAGGACCCAGGTACCCCCCTCTGGATCTACCTCTATATGACGATTTGATTAGTATATCTACCATTGCCTAAAAGTGTGTTTGTACTTATGGCAGAGACAGGAAATTATTAATGCAAAACAATACATTTTCCTTCATATCGTTAAAAATCATCATATTTACCAGAAATATATTTGCTTTAGATGGGGAGGAAATTAGCATTGAATAATTATATAGAGGCTAACCTTATCTGTGTCTTGAATGATGTCCTGTAACTTCATTTTTGGTTTTCGCAGCCGTAACGTTTCTACTTCTCTTTCCAGACCAGCTATCTCCATTTCCAGGTCTTGAACTAAAAGAACAGTTAATGATTAAAACCCCTATCATCAAGATAATTTGGGCAGATTATAACTTGGCATTGGAGACCCTTTAAGTCACCATGTACTTCGGCACAGAGTAGTTCTCGCATCTTGTGCTTAATTTTTAACTCAAATGAACATGAGATTGTGGTCATTTTGTGGTTATAATGTTGGACCTGTTATCCAGAGACCCAAGTTCAATCCCCGGCTGTGCCAAGCCAAATTTCCAACTTCATAATATATTCTTAATATGGGTATTCAACATAAACCTACTTCAAGCAACTGCTCTTTCAACTCGATAACTGAAGATTTTATTTACTTTCTTAAGATGCTTTTTTTCCTTAATTCAGTCGGACAGCAAGTGATCAAGTTAAATATAAAAGGAATGGTTTTTGCATAAACAAGTTTATTATATTTATTCATATATACCAGATTTCACTTGTACTGTGTGTTCTCCATCAGTATCCTCACAGTCAGGAATTTGTAAATGGTAGCTGTGATCAAGAGCTGAAGCTCCATCCCCTATAGCTCCATGTTCCTCAGTTGTGGACACTATCTCACTAAATGACTCTACCTTTTGTCTTTTTCGTCTATATTGGAAAGAAGCAGTTACTGTAATATCATTTTGATAAATAAAAACCTAAAAGCTGTTTTTGTTAAAGGGATGATGGTTTTGAGCTTTTGTAAACTTTGCCTTTGTTATTGAAATATTAATTACAACATGTGGTGTGTGTACTAAAAACATACTTCAATTAAATGAGTGCTGTCTGGAAACTTTACAAATCAAAAATCATTTTGTAAAGCCAATACCCTGCTAGCTTGTGCAAATATTATGCCTACAGCAATATTGGTAAGTACCTTTATTCTGCTTCAATCAGTTTTGTTTCTCAGGTTTAACGTCCAAGCAACAATATTTTAGTCATTTGAAGACTCAGTCTAATTGAAACTAGGAGTTAGTCAATAATATGAAGTCCTATTGAGACAGATTATTACTGTGATATAGTGTTGCCACAAGAGATATGTGACATGATACCTAACCCATGCAGTCTCATTATCCTGACACAGTGTCAATCATTTCTGGAACTGAGTGCGAGGTTCATCAGTTTAAACATTTGCTTTTATAAAGTTCTATCTGGAATGATAATATTATTATAATATTTTGTTAGACAATTATTTCTGGTTGAAAATAATAAAACATTCTTATTCATGTATACCTTTGTGGTGTGGGTATCTTTGGAAAGCTGCCAACATTTTTGCTGAATGTGAAAATGGTTGGTCCATTTTCCTTCTTGCCATCAATGAAGTGACAGCTGCAAATTCGGTCATTGCTGTTGACCTCCCTGTCTGCACGTCTGAATAGGTCCAACAAAAATAGTTCATACAATGATGAATCAACATTTCATAGTATGATTACATATGTATATGCAAAAGCACTGCTTATTTAGTGCCATGTCATTTTCGCAAAAACCATAAAGTTTCATCACTGCCAGGGTGATGTTTAATACATGTAGTAAATGGATTCTACATGTTGATACTCATAGCTTTGAATTTAAATGTAAAGGTATGTATATTGATATACTTATATACTTCGGGTATTTACATTCACTTGCATATTTAAATATGCTAATAACCGCTGTCTTAAATACTCTCGTTGAAATAATTTTCAAATCCTTTGGTTAATGATGTTAATAGTTATAATATCCATTTTGGATAATATCGGAGTCATTTACGAGAAATATCCGAAGTACTGTTCCATGTCCGAAATAGGGCGACATTTATAAATACGATAGAAATAAAGGGTTTCATTTGGTCAGATATGGACAAAACTAAATTTAGAAACATATTTGCCCCCTCAATAAAGGTTTATTATGATGAAAATCATTAAAACCACGAAAATTCATAAACTTTTTTAAAATATCCGAAGCAATAGTCACCACCCGAAATAGGGCTGCTTTATTTAAACACTGAAATCTAAACGTTAAATATTGTTAGATCATCGCCATACCTACAGCGGTCAACCCATTTTTTCTACTTTCCTTCACGTTCGTGGGGAAGCGAAACAGACTACAGGTCTGTTTTCCACCGGTTCGGTGGGAACATCCGTAGGCGAAACAGTACACAATCGTCTGCCGATGTACCCGGATGTGGAATTTCAAAAGTGAAAGTAAACGAGACTTACGCGCCCTTATATAGGGATGCTGACCTGAAAAATCTCCGAATTTTGTTGCGATTTGTGCCACTTTGCGCATTAATTTTTTTATTACAATTTATTACTTGTGAATTCCAGCACCAATTTCAAACACATTTCAATTTAGCATTGATATACATAATGCAGCCGTATTGAAATAAACAAAGAATTAATCACCATTGAGAAATTATAAAGGAAGAAGAATTTGGAACTATTTTTTCCGCGCAGTAAACAAGCGGGAAATCTGAATGTTGTGTAGTACAAAATTGTTGCTTCCATAGAACAGGGTTGCAAGCAACCCTGTTCAAAAATTAAAGAAATATAACGTGACAGGTCAAAATTACGAAAACAAACAATAAAGTAGGTGTTTCAAAATCTACATGAATCAATAAAATAATAAAACACTTACGCAAAATTATCCTAAATCCAATTTCTCAATCCAATTCACAAAACACGTCCTATCAAAGCACAAAACACAAATCCTTCCGCATATAAACACGTCAAAGTCTCTTCTCCCTTTTCTATGGTAAAATAGTCCAAATTCCTCGTAGATGTAAAGATGAAAGATGTAGAACTCGAGTATGAAGAAATGTTTAAAAGTCAAGATGCATCTATAAATGGAGGAAACAGAGAAAAATAATCATGATCCTCTGCAGGAAAATGATTAAAGCAGGTAAATCGTAGCCTGATCACGTGATCACATTTACATGAAAATCACAACTAAGACACAAACACAGCTGTTCGACGGCCGCATAAGAAACATAACCAAGTCGTCCTGAAAAAGACAAATAATCATTAAATTTGTTTCGCGCCAAAAAAGGAACAAAGTAATCAAGGAGAGAAAAGGTCTTCGTGGAGAATCGGTCTACCTCAATGAAGATCTTACAAAACTAACAGAAACTGTATTGATGTCAGTCAAGAGGAAGATGACGGATGAAATCGATTCAGTGTGGACAAGAGACTGCAAAATCTTCTATAAAAACACAAGTGGGACGGTGCACCAGATCCGCACCAGTGACTATCAGACCTGGTTGGATCTACCATGGCCAGCAAAGTGAGATCTCAAATACAAGCATTAGTGTCGCTGAGATACAAATTATCAAAAATGTAAACAAGTAAGCTAGGTTCACAAGTATGTGTACTTAAACATAGATGGATGGGTTAAATGAGGAAAGTAGGTTAAGTATGAACAGATAGATGGATCATAGAATGGATGAAAGAATAGAATAAAAATAAGAAGGAATGGAATATTTTAATGTACTGACTGAAAAAGGATAATATATTGTATAGACATGTACACATATATACACACTTAATATAGCAAATGTAAAAATGCAATTCTTAACACCTAAAATACAAACTGATTAAAACATCAAAAGAAATGAGCAAATTATCGAATTATGATAAAGTTTTTGTTATTATAAGGTAACAAAAAAAAAAAAAAAATTAAATAGTAAATATGTACACAAATGTAATGTAACATCAATAAGGGATTTTGATCATGTAAGAGGATGCATATGTCACACAGGTACATGTATGATAGTTCATGTGTTACACACAGTCATTAATGTAAGAAACATTTATGGTTATGTATGATGGTTCAAATGTTACATGAGAAAATGTAACACTTGTAAGAAATTTATGATTACGTAAGATGGTTCAAAATGTTACACAGAGATAATGTAACACTTGGTGCAAGTATTACACGAAGATAATGTAACACTTGTAAGAATTTTATGATTATGTATGATGGATCAAATGTTACACAGAGATAATGTAACACTTGTTTCAAATGTTACACAGAGATAATGTAACACTTGTAAGAAATTGATGATTATGTATGATGTTCAAATGTTACACAGAGTACCACTTTTAAGAAATTTATGATTATATATGATGGTTCAAATATTACACAGAGATAATGTAACACTTGTAAGAAATTTATGATTATGTATGATGTTCAAATGTTACAAAGAGTAACACTTTTAAGAAATTTATGATCATGTATGGTGGTTGAGATAATGCAACACTTTAAGCAACTTATGATCATGTATGAAGATTAATATATACAAAATATAAAAATATATATGTCATATATAATAAAAAAAGATAATGAAAGATGGTTCATAAATTACAAGGAATCAACATAACACATGTATAAAAAAAAAACTCTTTAAATGTGTAAGATGTTTCATATGTTGCACTAGCAAATACAAAAAAAAAACACATTGTATGAATATTCTGAGAGCGTAAGATGGTTCATATGATATACCGACATATGTTTTATAAACATATAATTTATGAGGTGTAATAAATTATAGGATAATATGTTAAATTTATAATTTACATGCCTCTTTTTCAAATGAATACATTATGCAGCAAATCTTTTTAATAAATATATTTTGGAAAACTTCTATACTAAACAAAGAAATGAGAAAATATAGTGGTTTTTTCATTAATATAAATGTTCATTTCAAAAAAGATAAATGGAAGTGAGTATAGGCTCATTGAATGTTAGAGGTTTAGGCAATAATAAGAAAAGAGGTAAAATGATTGAGTGGTTACAAAACAAACAATTATCAATCTGCTTTCTGCAAGAAACACATTCAACAAATGAAACTAAAGAAAAATGGTCCAGAGAATGGAATGGTAAATCTTATTTCAGTGGAATTAAACCAAATGCTGGAGGAGTCGCAATTCTGATAAATAAACAGTTTAATTGTAAAATCACAGAGCAGGTCGAACTTATTCCAGGGCGTTTATTAGCATTAGCAGTGGAAATAAACAATAGAAATATCATATTAATAAATATATATGGACCAAATAAGGATGACACCAAAGTATTTGAAAAACTATATAAATACATTGATGATAATAATGAAAAAAACTTTATAATAGGAGGTGACTTCAATACTGTAATAGATGTTAAGGTAGATAAGATAAATAGTACAGTAGATAATCACAGTAAATGTAGAAAAATATTGAACCAGATAAAAAACAAATTACATGGGGAAAAAAATCAATTGGTTTTTTAATTTCAGAAACCATTTGCAATATTGTGAAAGAATGTACTATAAAACCTGGATATAGAACTGATCATTCTGTTGTAATAATGAATGTAAATTTTCAATATCAAGAACGTGGGAAAGGATATTTTAAAATGAATAATAATTTATTATGTTTAACGGAATATCAAAATATAATACGAAAACAAATAAAGGAAATAGCAGAACTCAATGTAAATGCAAATCCAGATACTTTATGGGAAATCATAAAAGGTACAATTAGAAATGAAACAATAAAATATGCCTCTAAACACAAAAAAGAACAAACAATAATTGAAGAAGAATTAGTAAGAGAAATAGAAACACTAGAACAAGAATTACTTAACACACACTCAACAAATAACAGGAACACAATAGAAAAATTGAACAGTAAAAAAGAACAATTAAATGAAATATATGATAGGAAAGTAAATGGTGCAATTATAAAAAAAAATTAAAAAAAAAAATACTTTGCAGAAGAAAAACAAATCATTAAAATATATAACGAAAGAAAAACATACAACAGTAATATAGATTTTTTTAATGAGAATATAAGTAAACTTACAATAGAAGAACAAGAACTATGTGATGGACTGCTAACTGAATATGAATGTTTACAAGCCTTGCAAGAGATGGGAAATAACAAAAGCCCTGGATCAGATGGAATAACAGTAGAATTTTATAAAACTTTCTGGAAGGATATAAGTAAATATTTATCTGAATCATTAAACTTTTCATATAATAAAGGACAACTTTCTGAAATACAACGACAAAGTATAATCACACTTATTCCAAAACAAAATAAAGACTTGACTGACCTATCAAATTGGAGACCACTAAGTTTATTAAAAATAGATTACAAAATAGCAACTAAAGCAATTGCGAATAGAATGAAAAAAGTCCTTGAAAAAATCATATCATACTCACAAACAGGCTTTATGAAGAATCGATATATAGGGGAAAATGTTCGTTTGATATTTGAAATATTAGATTATTTAAATAGGGAAAATAGACCAGGTTTATTATTCTTTTCAGACTTTGAAAAAGCTTTTGATACAATTAATCACGATTTCATGTTTAAATGTCTGAAATACTTTAACTTTGGTGATTCCTTAATAAAATGGATTAAAGTATTTTATAATAATATAAATAGTATTATAATAAATAATGGCCATTTAAGTGAAAGCTTCCCTGTTAAAAGAGGCGTCCGACAAGGATGTCCCCTCTCATCGACATTATTCATAATTTGTATTGAGATACTATCAAACTACATACAGAAGGATAATGAAATTATTGGAATTAAAATAAATGAAACTGAAATAAAACAGACACTATTTGCTGATGATGCTACATTTTTTAATGATGGTTCAGAAAAATCACTAAATAGATTAATTCATGTTATAACAAATTTTGGATATTTATCAGGTCTAAAACTTAACAATTCAAAGTGTACCATATTACAATCTGGATCATTAAAATAATTTAATAAAAAAAAATAGAAATTAATAATTGTTTAAAGCAATGGCAGCATAGAAAACTCACATTACTAGGTAAAATTACTGTAATCAAAACATTTGCACTTCCAAAACTCATATACCCTTTAACTGTTTTGCCTAATCCTCCAAGTAAAACTATTCAAGAAATAAATTAAATGATATTCAATTTTATATGGCAAAACAAACCGGATAAAATTAAAAGAGATATACTATATTTGCAATACAAAAATGGTGGATTAAAATTAACAAACATAAGATTATTTTTGAATTCCATTAAATCATGTTGGGTAAAGAGAATATTAAATGAAGA
>CM037783.1:40801161-40851161 GCA_021229015.1 Solen grandis | reverse complement strand
CCTTCACGTCAATCAGTTGCTGTGTACTGATGTCTAAACTAATGAAAATAAAATAAATAAATAAAAAAACAGTCATCACTCAAATTAAATTTCCATGCTTCGTTATTGAAATCTGAAAAAGAAATGAGCTGACGGTGAAAAAACGAGCGAAATTTATGTGTTACATCCATATTTGGAAAGCACGTGCCCGTGTGTGAATACTTTAACAACACGCTGACGTAACAATTTTATGGCGCCATCTCCTAATATAGCAGTGTGACGCAGTAATTGGGCGGGGTAAACTATAAGTTAGTCAGTGTGTATTAAGAGAGAATTTAACAGTTAAGATATGGAGGCTATTCGTTGCCAAAAATCCAGCCTTGTAATCATGACAATTTATACTTCGGTTCAACTAAACAGATTTGTAAAAGTATAAACGTTTATCCGAGAGGTACATATTGTGTTCGTATTGTGCGTTTTGATTATCTCGATTTAACCAGTAACGTTTTTACTTCTAGAATGTAATTTGGTAACATGCAGCTAAGATAAAATGCAAGTAATATTTATATTTTTTCAAACTAAAATTTACGAAATGTACAACGACATACACGACACTTACGTTCGAGAATGGAGCCGCATCTGATAACACTCTTAGGTTTACATCTGCATACTTGACTTTTACATTTCTACGCGATTAACATTTGTAGACGATTTTGCAACTTCCACATATGGCAGTATCACGGAAATAGGCGAAGATTTAAAGGCGGAGCCAAATTTCACGAGCGGAAAATAAAGAGAGGTAACTCTTACACCATGATAAATCGGTAAGTACAGAAAGATTTCGTATTTACCTGAGTCTGAAAATGATACTTTGTAGATACAATAATTTTATATACATCAATTGTTAATCATTATACTTACCTTTGGACTCTTTTAATATATACATGGTAAAATGAAAACGAAAAATAAAATCTGGTTGAAAAAAATGTTATGCAGATCTATGAAAGGGAAGTTGCTATGCTTCATAATTTTGGTTTTAATCTTACTAACGTTATAAGTGAATATTAAGAAATGAAAGCTTTACATTAGAAACTGCATAGATTTTTTTTCTCTTTTGTCTTATCCAGTCATACCCTAGTATTAAGGTTATATTTGTGATATAGTAATTAAATGTTACTTAATATTACTGGGAAAGGCAGCAGCCAGAACTTGGCCTGTAAAAATTATTGTATAGATCTATCTGTAGCAAATCTTCCATCTGTTTTGACTTGAAAATTGGACAATAGTAAAGCAGCAACTCAACTGAACCTTAAATATCAATTTGACTTATTCCTTCTATAAATATATTTGTTTTGCATAAAAAATCTTGATTTATAGTCAAGCAGTATTTTTTACTGTCTGGAAAAAACCCATTAAGAGTTGGATTAAGACACAGACAGTTGATGGCATGTAACTTTTGTGTATTTTCTTAAAGAAATTAATCAATCTGCAGGTATGTATATGAACAAACTCAGAGATTCAAAATAATATTGGATAATATTGGAAGTCAGGCACTTTTTTTTGCATAAAACATTAATATACTAGGTGACAAGCAAACATTAATATACTAGGTGACAAGCAAAGGATCAATCTTTATTAAAGCAGGAGATATCTTATATCTTTATAGAACATCTCCTGATTAAAGACATAATGAATACTTCAACTTGAACTTTATACTGCCAATAGTCAATATTGACTACTTTAGGCACCTTAATTTTGGATGTGTTCTTGAATTATTATTCAAAAAATTGAGTCCGGTACACCTCAGCTCTGTTTGTGAAAATTATGCATTGTTTTTCTGAAAATTGTGAATAAAAAAAATCGACTTTTTTATGAAACTGGCATTGAGCGCGAATTCACAACACCAGTAATGGCATTGGCTAGATATTAAATTTTGAAAAAAGCTCAATTGTGGTGAAGTGGGTTCTCATATCATGTGGCTTTGGTGGTTCGACTAAAAAACCATCAAAGTTAAAATCCTGGCCAGGGATATAAAAATCTAAATATAAATTTACGCCATGCTGCGCTTTTATTGCTGGCTTTACAATGTAGGTGGTGTACGTTTCAAAAACTAATCTTTTTATATCTTCTGATGTTGATTCAATACCTGCATACAATGGTACTCATGCAACTGAAACACATGATGCTTAGTAAATAATTGTGATACTGTTTAATTCTCATAATGCATTTACCTTGAATGTGTAGACCTACTAGCTGCAACACTTCCCTTATTCGTACATTGGAGATAACTGCGTGGAGATTTGCCAGTCGTTGTCGGAAAATACCGAAAGTGAGCGGAAAATTACGTTTATTTACGATGATGTAGTGGGCGGGGAAATGAGCGGAGCTTATTTATCAACATTGCAACCGTGTAAACCAGGATTATGCTGAGCCGAATCATGGTAAAGCTGCGAGCGTTAAAGTAGGAAGGCGTTTTGTAGTTTATCAAGATGCATTTTGTTGAAATACGTATTTACAATGCTGCATCGGCAAATTCAGTCCAAGAATGTATCTCTGGGGTTTAAATACTAAGAAATTCAAATGAATTGTGTATTTTGTCGGAAAATAAACTGTTCAACTCAGATCAACAAGGCTGGATTTTTGGCAACGAATAGCCTCCATATTTAAGAAGCCGTCACTCGCTACGCTCGTTCTGGCTTCTTAGCTGTTAAATTCTCTCTTAAATAAACACTAACTTTAACTTAAATCATCCTAGTTAGATCTACCAGGTATGAAATGATTTATTAAATGCAACATAAGGTGCCATAAATCTTTTTTCGAAAAACCACAAGGTGCCATAATTTTTCGTCGGTGCCATACAATTTCAACCCGGGGGCCATATTTTTTTTTTAAAAAAAGGTGGGGTGGGGGGGGGGGGGGGGGGCTATATTGCCACCCTACACTTCTTGTGAGAGAGATAAGACTGTAATTAAGGTAAAGTCACTGAAATGGTTCCGTTACATTCCGGATCTCATGGCCTATCACGGAGATAAACAAAGTTTCCTAATGTTTCATTAGGGTACCTTGGTTATCTTGGTAGAGGTTAAGTGGTCCAAGACGAAGCGGAACCATTACAGGGACATTACCTTAAGCTAGCAATGTACATTAAAATTGTATGTCGGCCAGACAGATATATCAAACAAACATTGAATTGTTACTTACAGAGTAATTAATTTCTTTATATTTGAACTATTTTCTTGCGATCGTTTATGTGTACTTCAATATCATTCAACCAGTAGAACAAACAAATTACTCACCACTGTTAGCTGTGTAAGGGTTTGATGGTAAAACTTACACTGTTGCAAAAGTTATTTTGTTTAGTAGGCAAATGACAGAAAAGGACGAACGCGGAACTCGATTGCCCCGTCCCGCGTTCCTCCCTGACTAGATTTGACCTAGTTGAAGGCACATTTCGGTATTTTGCCCGATTCCTCGTTGAATACCATTTTGAATTACTGAACTATGTGAAAAAAGAATAAAACAACCAGACGTTTCATAAGCTATATTCTCAATAAGTATACACATAAATTCAATTTCTGCTCTTTTTAGTCTATGATCCTATGTATGGCGGAATTTGGCGTGAACAATATAAGCGAACTGAACATTATAACAACTCCAACAATTGTCCGTTTTCGCTACACTGTTTTTCCACTTTAGAAATCAATTGAAGATCCTAATTGTAGTCAAAGTTTAATGTCACTAGGCGCTGCAAACTAGCAAATGGCGCCTATTTAAGCCAAATAAATAAAAAAAGCGAAGCCCGGAGAACATGGTGCACCTTTTTTATGACTAATCTAGCCGCAGCTGAATGGCTATTGGAAGCGACCCCGGCTGGGCCACTGGTGCTCAGACAATGGCGCTTCCACCGCCCAACCGCGGCAGCAAGGCATTAAAGCATTAAAGCACAAAGTCCAAAGTTGACAAAGCAAAACTGTGTTCATATAAAGCAACTCTGTGACTGTTTAAAGCAGCTCAACTCTGTAAATAGCCAACTATATGCAGCAAAAATATGTAGTCTATATATAGCAAATCCGTATCTAGCATCAAATACTAAATTTCACTGCCTACTAACTATCAATTGTACTTTGTGCTCTCTTACAGACGTCCTGATTTGAATAAAAAAAAAAACACCCGGAATTCAGTTATTTAAAGCCGTGTTTGTCATACCAACAGAAATGTGTCCTCATCTTTGGTTGCATGCCAAAAAAGCCCCTAAACTGAAAACAATTTACTTACAAAATTATAAATGATTTCTCTTATTTACAATGCAAACCAAGGCCTGTCGACCCATTAGGAAATACTGTAACCTAAACTGAAATTATCTAGAAACCGGTCAATTCCTCTATCTGACAAGTGTATTCCATCGCTGGTATGGTTTTCTGTATCGAAATGGGCCAAGTTAAGATGGCGCAGATAGGACCCCCAAGGCTGTTTGACTTTCTTCACTACGTAGGAATTGAGCCGTTTGCTAGCTGCGCGTAATGCTCTTTGCTTCTGTCTCCAGTTCCGAGGTAATATTTCTGGCCATATTATCTTTGTTCCTGACATATTATTGTCAATAAAATCCAACAAACTATTAACCACCTTCATTAAATCTTTAATAGGCGTGTGCATATCATTGCCTCCCACATGCAGTAATAGAAGTTGGGATTTCAGTTCCACCCTTAACAGCAGCTTTAGCTTCACCTTTGTCTTTCGTACGGTCAGACCACCATATCATTGCCACCATAGCCGGGCCGACAGGCCTAGGCTACTCCCCCCGATCTTCTCCTCGCCCCTGGGAATACCTGTTTAATAATCGATGATCCTACCACCCACACACATGGTATTCCTGTAAAATATTTGGGGCTGTTAATCTCCAGGTCTTTATGTTATCCCCCTATATACATGTACTTCTTGTATTTAATTTATATATGTGTACTAGTTGACTTAATAATGAAAAACGCCATACTAAACTCACTGAATATTATTTTTTTATTGCAAATTATCTAATATTTAACATACATGTACTTTAACATCTTTGGTTAATAACATTAGGCCTACCTCGCCAGAATATATTAACGTTAGGCCTACCCTGCCAGAATATATTAAACTTATGTGTTCAGTGAAACTGGTTATGGTATTGATGCTACAACTATGGTATTGATACTACAAATGCGTTTTACATCTAGCACCGTTCCAATAGACCACTTGCTTAAATTTGCTGTATGTAAGACTTGTATGCACTTGAAGACCACCTCCCTGCCCTTTTAATTTGTTCGACTGACAACCCCCATTTACTACCTGCCGACGCCGCGCCTAACCGGAAATTTTGACATTTATAGTGTTCAAACCGTGGGTTTATTAAGTATAGAGCCTTTCTTAATACTGCTGAAAACTGGTAACGATTCAGCGGTGTACCGTCTAAATGGCACAATAACGGCCCGAAACATGTTGGTCTAATTGTTGTTTATCTAGCCAACGCAGCAACTGGACAAATAGTACTACAGCTAAATTTTGCTAAATTTTTTTTCTGTCCCGTTACTAAGCTGGTCAGTTTTTGAGTATCACGGTGTTCCCGTTGTCTACTGCGCGGGTATCTTGGAAACTCAGAACCTTATGGATCTTTTTAACACCTTTTTTCGTTATTGTAATCTCTCCTACCCTAAAGAACCCAAAGAATGCAAGAGTATAAGCCGAAGAGAACAAAATTGTCTCGTATTTATTGTGGCAAACTGCCGGAAGCTTAGTCAGAATGCCATAAAGGAGTTCTACTGTTATTGGGAGGCGCACCCTTTCAGCTTTCGCCGTTCTGCGGAACCCTTTCAGTATCTCATTTACAGCAAAATGTTTCGTGTTATCTGCAATTTCCTGAATTTTTCACTGGAAACTCAAGCCGATAAATATAGTTCTGCCGTTCTGAAGCTAAAAGCTTGCAGCGGTAGAAATGCAACATACATTGTGATTTCCTGGATTGATGGTCTCCATACTTCCAACCAGCTATAATTCTGTCTGAAGTTTTGGAAATTGTTCAGCCCAGTGTTATATGCTTTGATTGTGTTTAGCGCTAACGATTCTTTTAATAGTCGTCTACCCTCAATCTGGAGATCATTAACTGGAATTGACGTGGTATCCCCAATGGTTCTGCTTTCGCCCATGGCTCTACTTGACGGAAACGTCCCCACTGTCGACGAGAAATAGCATCTGCAATAATGTTGCATTTGGAAGAAATATGCACCGCTTTGAAGAAAATGTTCTCTTTCATACACATTAGCACGAAATGTCTGACAAGTTGCATTAGTCTTTTTGATCTGGGGGTTTGGCCGTTCAAAACCTTTACCAAAACTTCATTGTCGAAACGCATCATGACTTTTTTGTTTTTCAGTCTCTGTCCCCATATGAAGGGCCAATACCACTGGAATCATTTCCAGAAATGTTAGATGCTTTATAACTGAATGATTTGTCTATACCCTAAGCCATGCAAGAAAACCATTCCCCCTCCAAAAAACAAGCTGCCCTTAATGTGTCCGAACCCGAGGCATCTGTAAATAATTGTAGTTCGTCACTAGTAAACCACTTATTTGCCGGAATGTAGGTAATCCCATAAAAATCCTCTTAAAATGCTTGCCAGACCAACAGGTTCTGCCATATTTCTCGTGAAATTCTGAGCTTAAAGTAAGGTATTCTTAAAGGAACCATTGCGTCGTAGGACGGGCGAAAAAATGCCCGACTGGACCTAGTTTCCTGTCCAAAAAAGTTTAATTTACCCACTAATCTTTGTCACTCCCGTAAAGATATTTTCTTCCTCTTTATAAATGTTGCGATCAATTGGGACAATTTTTGAATTTTATGACTTTGTATTCTGACCAATTATTAAAACGTATCAATATCTAACCCTAAGAACACCATTACTGTAGTTGGTTTACAGACTTTTCATATGCTAATGGGACGCGTGCATCATCCATATGCATGCTTGAACGATGAATGTCATGGGAGTTGTTATAAAATGTCTTTGGTATTCATATGGTACGCCTTTATGTCAGCTCTTAAAATTTCATATTTATGGATAGATTTTCATAAAACATTACTTTGGTGTGCGAGCGTCCTTCCATCTGTCTGTCCTTCTATATGCCCGTCTATCATTCCGTCCGTCTCGCTTTCGTCTTGGCTTCATAACTTGGACATATATGGATGGATTTCAATAAAACTTTACAGAATTGTTCCTCATAACGTAAGGGTGTGTCGTGCGCATCAGCCTTAAGTGACTTGTTAACTTCATCTTTAAATTTTGTCCGGATCATAACTCATAGACTATATGCAAATGAACTTTATAGATAGATAGACCTCTTGGAAGAGAAGTGCTGTGCACAAGAACCATTACCATGCAACTCATTGATTTTGAGTTTGCATTTATCCTGTTGTTGTTGTTGTTGTTGTATTGGGGTTTACAATCGCTGCGATAGTACTTCAATCGTATAGCGACGTCCAGCTAATTACAGATGGAGGAAGACCCCGAGTACACAGAGGTACCCGGGTAGAACCACCGACCTACCGCAAGCCAGCTGGAAGGCTTCCTCACATGAAAAATCCGAAGACCCTGCCGGGATTCGAACCCACAGCGGTGAGGGGCTGAGAGATTTGTAGTCCACGACTGTAACTGCTCGGCCACGGCGGTCCCGCATTTATTCTGTGACGGAAATCACAACCTATATTTTTGTAAAGCTCACTTGAGCACAACGTGCTCATGGTGAGCTATGGTGATGGCCTTTTGTCTGGCGTCCGTCGTCCGTCCGTGCGTGCGTCCGTCCGGCGTCAACAATTTTCTTTAAACGACATCTCCTCTGAAACAACTGGGCCAAATATGATAAAATCGCCTGTGATGTTCCTTGCAAGAAGCTCTACCAAAGTTGTTTAATTGGTTCCGGTCCGTTGTATATTTTTGTGTCACAGGAGCTAAAGTAGATTTTTTTTAAAAATTCTTCTTTTCCGAAACCGCAAGGCCTAGAGCTTAGAGATTTGTTGAGTAGCTTTGTCTTATGAACCTCTACCAAGATTGTACAAATCATGACCCTGGGGGTCAAAATTAGCCCCGTCCCTGGGGTCACTTTATTTTACTTAGGCATATACAGGAAGATCTAGAAAAACCTTGTCAGAAACTACAAATCCTGGAGTTAAGATATTTGATGTATTACATGGCCTTATAGACATGTACAAAGTTTGCTTAAATATTGACCCTAGGGTCAAAATTGGCCCCGCCCCTGGGGTCACTTTATGTTACATAGGTATATTCAGGAAAATCTATAAAAAAAAACTTTTTGTCAGAAACTACAAGGCCTGGAGTTAAGATATTTGGTGTATTACATGGCCTTATAGACATGTACAAAGTTTGCTAAAATCCTGTCCCTGGGGTAAAATTGGTCTCGCCTCAGGGATCACTTGATTTTACATAGACTTATATAGGAGAGTCTTTAAAAGATCTAGTCAATATAGGAGAGTCTTTAAAAGATCTAGTCAGAAACCACGAGATCATGGGTTTAGATATTTGGTATGTAACATGGCCTTGTGGACCGGCTTTTGGGTATAAATTGGTCCTGGCCTAGGGGTCACACGATTTTAGAACTATGACCATCAAAATTTTGGTCAGAGGTACAGTTTTTGTGTGCAATTACGATTATTTTGTTGTACTGCATGGTGTATTCTGTATGACTGTTTAAAAAAAAAGCAATGAAGGCAATATTAATCAGGTGAGCGATTCAGGGTCATCATGGACCTCGCTCTTGAGGATTTGTATGACAATAGTGTCATAAACCGTGAAATTATGAACAAATTCTTTGAAACCCTGATTGCTCGGTCACTACTAAAAGGTATAAACGAAAACCTTGATTTTGTATCCCCCGCCAATGGAATCGGGAGGGTGATATTGTTTTGGCGTCTGTCCGTCATTCCGTCTGTCCGTCCGATATTCGTTTCCGCGCTTTTTCTCTGCACCTACTGACTTGATTGTAACGAAAATGCATGGCAACCATCATTACTAATAGGAGATGTACATATCCTCAGCATGTTCCTACTGGACCATTTCACCCAAAGTTATGGCCCTTGATTAGTTATGCAGCATATATACAGAGTAACATTCGTTTCCGCGCCATTTCTCTGCAACTACTGACTGGACTTTAACGAAACTTCATGGCAACTAGGAGATGCGCATATCCTCGGCATGTGTCGATCGGACTATTTAACCTAGAGCTATGTCCCTTGATTAGTTATGCAGCATATATACAGAGTAACATTTCTTTGCACCTACTGACTGGAATTTAAAGAAACTTCTGGCAAATATCGAAAGAGATGCGCATATCTCCGGCATGTTTTGGTCGGACCATTTAAGACAGAGTTAGGGCCCTTGATAAGTTATGCAATATGTATACAGAATAAAATTCGTTTCTGCGCTATTTCTTAGCAACGGTTTACTAGATTTCAACAGAACTTAATGGGAACCATTAATATCAATAAGAAATGCGCGTATTATTGGCATCTTCCAGTAAGACCCTTCAACACAATATCCTGCGATTTATTCCTTAAATGGTGCTAAACCATATTGTTTTACTGAACTGACCAACCCAAATGTACTACAGAACATATCATCATTTTTGCCATCACACAATTTTTAGCTCACCTTAGTAAATGCTCAGGGCGAGCTATTATGATCACCTTTCGTCTAGCGTCCAGCTGTCTTTTTTTTTTTTTTTTTTTTTTTTTGCAAATTCTTAACCCTTTCTTCAAACAAGCACCGATCGGCGGGGGATATACTGTCTGTGACAGAGTCTTGTTTTCATCTGTAAATGAGGAAAGACTAACGTGGCTTCATGGACACTTTTACTGTATTTTGAATCATGGTCTGAATGTGCCAAGGACACAATTAAAAAGAGAGAAATTTAGCTTGCCCTTGAATCACTAGAAAATAAGTGGTTTAAAGATGTCAGTATTGTCAGTATTAGAATGTGTAATGTTCATGTTAATGAGGGTGCTTAGTCTCATTTCATTCCGAGCAGTTGTTTCAACCAGGATGTTTTCGGACAACACTTTGATCACTATTGACACAAGGATGGTAGCAACAAAAACCCAGCTGTAAATGGTGTTTGCCATATCATGACAAACATCAGAATCTTGACCTTTTTTAGGAATACAGACGTGCAATATGAAAGTTCAGTGAATGACAGTGAATGACAGTTCAAAACTATCGATACGACGTTGATGAATGATTGAAACTTTTGTGATGAGGTTAAGCAGGAGAGCTATTAATTTGTTTACAGTCTGTTCATGTATTTCGTTTAAAATTTGAGAAAAAAAAATATAGTGAATAAAATGAACCGTTGTGTCTTGGTTCGACTGTATGGTGCTTGATGGAAACGACTTTTTGTGGTAGAAAGCAGCCGTGACAAAGTGAAATGTCTATTTCTTCAGATTGAACACTTCATTTTTACCTAATTCCAAATTTTGCATTCATAAACGTCACGTGACGATGGAGAGTACGGGGTAATCTCCAATGCAGTGTACGGGAGCGTCCAGTTTGATTTGTTTGTTCGACAAACAAACATTTATGTTGTAAAGTAATACAGCACACCATCGGGTCACCATTAAATGTGCTTTTTATTGGTGATATTTTTCAAGTAATGAGTTAGAGTCATTATTGCTGCTAATCAATTCGTTGTCTGTTTAACTGTGTCTAACGTTCTACTGACAGTATTTCAGTCATTTGGAGACTTGACTATCTGGGTAAGTTATAGTGTTTTACCTCATGGACTATATTGACATGTCACAAACAGTAACATCATGACTTCAAGCTAAAAGGTCTTGAAACAGCTTTGCCTCTGACCTCACATTATGGAACCGATGTTTTAGCATAAGCGTAGTCAGTGTTCCTGGGTTTATAAATACTGGTTACAGAATGTCATCGAGTATGTTATCGCGATGGCGACTTAAGGAAACTTCTGTTCAGTTTAGTCGAAGTCGTAGGCCGAGGATGATTCCTCTATGTTGTCTCAGGCTATGATATATCGCGATAAAATACCAGTATCCCATATTAAAAGTGACTAATCACAATGACTCTAAATAAAATATATATTTAAATAAATAACTTCTTTTTTTCACTGTTTAATTTGTTACAATTCTTAAAATATTCTACTTCGACTACCCCAACGAAAGAGAATGAACTGAGCCTGGTGACTTTTCAGTACTGGTTACGTCAGAACAAGAGGGCCAAGGTGGCCCCGTGTCGCTCACCTGAGTAAGATTGCTGCGTTAGAAATGATGACAAAAAAAGTGTGGCATCTAAAGTGTTTTTCTAACATTTGACTAAATGACCTAGATTTTGATCCTACATGAATTTGCACTCAACTGGGAAATCTTGCAGTCATCATTCTTATCAAGCTTAATGAAGTCTGGAACAAAATTGTAGGCCTCTAGAGTGTTCACAAGATTTTTCTAAAATTTGCCCTGGTGACCTACTTTTTGACCCCATGTGGCCCAGTTTTGAATTCATCCAAGATTCGATGTAAACAAACAATCTGACCAAGTTACATTAAGGTAAGGCTAAATCTGTGGCCTCTAGAGTGTTTATAAGGTTTTTCTAAGATTTGACCTGGTGACCTAGTTTTTGACCCCACATGACCCGATTTCAAACTCGTACAAAATATCATGTAGACAAACATCCTGACTAAGTTTCATGAAGATTGGGCCAAAAACGTGGCCTTTAGACTGTTCACAATGTGTTTATAATATTTGACCTGGTGAACTAGTTTTTGACCCCACATGACCCATTTTCGAACTCATCCAAGATATCATGTAGACAAAGATCCTGACAAAATTTCATGAAGATTGGGCCAAAACTATGGCTTCTAGAGTGTTCACAAGTTTTTTTTTTAAGAGTTGACATGATGACCTAGTTTTTGACCCCATATGACCCAATTTCGAACTCATCAGAGTGTTCACAAGTTTTTCCTAAGATTTGACTTGGTGACCTAGTTTTTGACCCCACGTGACCCATTTTCGAACTCATCAAAGATATGTAGACAAACATCCTGACCAAATTTTATGAAGATTGGGCCAAAACTGTGGCCTCTAGAGTGTTCACAAGGTTTTTCAGAGATTTGACCTGGTGACCTAGTTTTTGACCCAACGTGACCCATTTTCGAACTCATCCAAGATATCATGTAGACAAACATCCTGACCAACTTTTTAATTAAGATTGAGTCAAAAATGTGGCCTCTAGAGTGTTCACAAGGTTTTTTTAAGATTTAACCTGGTGACCTAGTTTTTGACCCCACATGACCCAATTTTGAACTCATCTGACATATCATGTAGACAACATCCTGACCAAGTTTCATGAAGATTGGGCCAAAACTGTGGCCTCTAAAGTGTTCACAATGTTTTTTTAAGATTTGACCTGATGACCTAATTTTGACCCCACATGATCCAATTTCAAACTCATCCGAGATATCATGTAGACAAACATCCTGACCAAGTTTCATGAAGATTGGGCCAGAACTGTGGCCTCTAGAGTGTTCACAAGCAATTGTTGACGACGCAAGACGGACAAAAAACGGTCACAAAAGCTCACCCTGAGCACAAGTGCTCAGGTGAGCTAAAAACAAAACAAAACACATGAGCTTCATCCATATTTGGAAACGGCACAAAACCGCCAATTCTTCAGCTTTTAATTGGTCTTTATGGACACACACTCTGTAACTCTGTCCAAACTTTGCCCCCTTCTGAGCGTTTCACCTGATCATTTGGATTTTAGCTTTTGAGGTGTTGAGCTATGAACTGTGTGCTTATAGTTTTTGACACTTTGGATGATATAGGCATTAATTCAGTTTGGAAGCTCATTTCATCTGAAGCATTTTTTTTTTCGCTGTTGCATTATTGTTTTTCATGTGATCTTTTTGTTAATTTTGAAAATAAATGTGTTTTGATTTTAAGAGGACTGAATAATAAATATACATAAAACAAATCACAGTGATCTTGATTATTAAACAGTTAACGTTTAGTTTTATTTTAGAAATCTCGGAAGTATGTGCCATTTGGTCATTATCTTTTGGATACATGAAACATACAGTATTTCACGTCGAAAAGTGGCATAATGGATAAACCACTCAGTCACATTATTCTTGACCAACTCCGGTGGCCCGAGTTGTTAGAACGTCCGCCACGGAAGCGGGAGGTCGTGGGTTCAATCCTCGACCGCGACATACAATAGTCGTAAAAACGGCACTGGGCTAGGCGCTCAGCATAAATACAGGGTAGTTCCAAGACTAGTTGGTCTGTTGTCAGGATAGTGTTACTGGGTGTGGTATCATGCGTGATGTGATACTGCGAAGTCGCAGCACTATGTCTCAAGAAGATATAGCCTCCAAATGACTGAAATATTGTCGTTTAGGCGTTAAACCTAATAAACAAACGTATTATCCTGGTTCCGCAATGCCAACCATTCCTGAAACTTCCCATATATGCCGAGTTCCAAACAAGGCTATTGTGCTAGTACCATTTTAACGCCAGTGGTATATCACTGCTGTTGATCGAACCTACAACCTTCCGTTCCCGATCGTGGACTGATCATTAAGCTAACGGGCCTGGCTCGAATTCCACCAACAAAACTTAATGCTAGAAATACTTTAATACTTAGGGGTAAATTTCATTATTTCATTTCTTAGCAAATATGGTTAATTATTAAGGTAGTTATGTATGTCTCTTTAGTCATGTACTTAAATAGTTCTAGTTTGTTATTTGGGTACTTCTATTAGAGAAAAATAAGAATGATGAAGTTCGACCCAAGTATTTAAGTATTACTTAGCGCAAAGTATTGCTGGTGGAATTCGAGCCTGGTAAATCAATTACTGAAATTCAGTATATGCAGGGCATAATAATATAGTTAGGGCGTCATAACATGGCTGAAAGTGTACCTGATATCACAGTTGTAACATGTTCGATAACTATACCATCAGAACATTATCAGGATTTATCAAGCGCCAAGATAAAAGGAAATTTGCCGCGGTCATGCGATAAGTCTACGTGGATTTCAAGCTATTGGGAAATGATCAATTTTCATTTTTATAACATTTAGCTCGCCAGGTTTGACCTCAGTTCATTAATTCCATCTCCACCCCAATCCCTTAACCTCTAACTCAAAATCCTGTATTTAATTCGCGCGATTTCATCAATATGTACAAGACTTATTTTGGTGCAAAGCCTTTCCACGCGGCGTCAATAACAAAACATAACGTAATCAGTCGCCGCTCAATCTCATAATTCTTATAGGTACAGTAACTTATTTTTCTCCGTATCAAGACCTCACGTTTTTACGGAAGCACAGAAGGGACATGGTGTTTTTCTTTATTATTATCTCGTGGTAATGAGATAATAACTAAGAAAAAAAACGAAAGTTCGTGGCTACGAGATACAACTAAGAAAAAAAAGCGATTATTAATTCGTGGCCACGAGATATAAGTAAGCACATTTTGCTAATTCGTGGCCACGAAATAAAAACTAAAAAAACAAAACAAAACAAAAACAGAAAACAAATTTTGCTAACGATTTAACTGAGAAAAAAATTGCTATCTCTCTTTTTCTTCAAATTTTGAACGAAATACAAGCATTTCGTTTAGGAAATAGTTTAGTTTTGAGTGCTTTATCGCAGAATAATTCTAATTTTAAAAAATAAACGATAACATTAAAAAGATACATATATTTTGAATTATTAATGACTTATAAATAAAATATTTCATATCAGATCCAGTATAATGTACAAAATATTATTGAAAAGGTAATGATAATGTATAAGAAAATATCGATATGTTCAAATGAATTTGTAAAGAATTTGAAAGAACTCTTATAATTGTTCTCTATCAAACAAAAATAAGAGTAAGTGTTTCATAATAATTTTATAGAAACATAGTTAATATGTCGCTGTTGATACGTTTTTTATAAAATGTGTTAATATTCTAACTGCTTAACATTCGTTGTGTTAAACAAACTTATGAATTTAACAAAACTTGGTCTGACATAAAACTTTTTATTCAAATATTGCCTACGTTTTTTCTTCAAAATCAGGGCATTCAATAATATAATGATATTAAACTCCTATTGTTAAATTGCATCGTGTACATATTCTGTTTTCATATGGTATATCATTCCATCTACCGGTTTCACATGGTAGATTCTAATTTATGATTTCTAGTTTGGAATTTTGCAAAACATTTTACAGAAGAGTCATACGTCTATGTTAATTAATTTTCATCTCAAACCTAGTTTTAAATTGTGTATAAAATCTACAGCTATTGCATGAATTAACTGTTCTTTACCACAGTCATTATCAAAAATATATTTTCAATTTTGATTGAAAGAGTGCGACAACAACTACTATTGCGAATTCATGTGTTATCCAAATACTAGTACCATAACCTTAACCTTTCATGCATGTAGACAATTGTTCATCACTTCATTCTATTCTGTTAACTCCCTTGTTCTGTAAAAAAAATATGAATGTCATTTAAGTATAGAGAAAATAAAATTGACGAAAAATTCTCGCCTTGCCATTCTCCAATATTACTTAATAAATAATAAGAATAATTACCATTTGTCACAAAATAACATAGGCTTGGCCTTATTTACAGGGGCCAGTATACGAAGTTAACCTACGAGAGTCATGTCACATAGACCATGTTAGAGTTGTTGTGTTAAAAGTTATTTATATGCGGATGATGATAGGTTCTCTTATTATTATTATTATTATAAATTTTGTATGTATAATCAACCGTTCTGTTATTATTTTACTACAGTTGGTTAAGTTTTAAGGTTTTTAGAAAGGCTGCTTTTGTTTTAAAAGTACAAACCAACAGTTTCTTTAAGTACGGCCTTTATATATCAGACCATATCTGAATACTTAGTGACTCACGTTAAGCATGGAAATTCGTTGTTTACTGTTTCTCGAGATGCACGAGTTTTAATAGGGAAACATGGTAAACGGGCTCAAAATTAGTATATAACAAATTTAAGCCTATCAAAAGTTCCTTCCAGTGCATTTCTTAACCTTGAGGTATGGAGTGAAAGATTTAGGTTTAACCAAAGGGCACGTGACTTTAGCAAAATTTCTGACGAAAATCACTCTGTAAATAAGTTCATATTAGGATGGTGTTCTCTCATATCGCTGTACTAACGACATAAACGGGAATAAAATATCAGTGAGGTCTTATCTGAAATTTATTTCTGTATGTCACTATTATTCCACCTTTGTACCAAAATGTGAAAACAATTTTTTTTTCAGCCTTTCTAATAACGTTTTAAAACATATTATTGTTCGCCATGCTTGTCCTACATAAAAAATCCCATGATTCTCTGGTATCACGGTATTTCTTGAAAAAAGACCATTGGCTCCACCTACAGATGTCGCTACATGATCAAAACAATCATCATTCATAAAACAATACAGCAGACGAAGATCTAGCATTTGTCAAGTCGTTCAATTCACTATTTATGCTATAAAACGGGTTTTAGCGGACATGGGGTGATACGCATAAGCGTAATGGTTGAAAGTCGTAATACTGCAAGAAATTTACATTTTTTCTTACTATTTACGGAGACGTATTACTTTTTGTTTATTTCAATAAAAATCGTAGCTTCCTGTTTACAAAATGGTGTCACTAGGTGGCGATCGGCAAAGTCTTTCCTAACAAAATGACAATACCGCGATACAAGAGAACCCGCGATACCGCCGGAAACCACCCTAACATACCGCCGGAAACCACCCTAACATACCGCCGGAAACCACCCGGAAACCACCCTAACATACCGCCGGAAACCACCCTAACATGGGAAATAAATAATTTAATAATTTCCATCAATGACATAAATTTACATGTCATAGCACATCTATGCATACATCTACATATGTGCTGCATTTGAAAGATTCAGTTTTTAAACTTAGTTCTACCACAGGGACTTGCTCCCATACACACACACACCACACACACACACACACACACACACTGTACATACACTATCAACAAGGGTGGACATCTTTTCAGGGGTCGACTCGCTTCAACTCCGTTTTTTCAAATCATTCAAATAGATCTATGAAGTTAACATACGGAATCACTCAAATATATATTTCTCTATCGAAATATACAAAATAGTCGTGAAAATAATCCTCCTTTGTATGTTTATTTGTTTGAAATATATGCGAATCCGAGAAAAGGACAACAACCTGGACCAGCAGCGCAGTACATTTCGGGATGATTCGGATTTTTACGCTGCGAAATTGGTCAGCGATATTGCGATTATTTTCCCGCAATCTGTCAAACCGTTAAATTTAAATTATTAAAGGGCTGACTATTCGGGCGTTGAAGGAAAAAAAAAAAACCCAGGCAGTATGGAGAAATCAGCTTTTTCTTGGTAATTTTTTTTAAAAAAATTATTTAAAATTAGATAAATTTTTTTTAAATTGAAATAAATATCACAGGGATTTGAAGTTCAGTAATTTAAAATAAAATTCTGAAAATAATAGTACTCCATACATACAAAACATATTTTTCGGCGTAGCTGTATAAAATCGATTTCGATGTTTATTTTTAGACCAAAATTCCCCCTGCAAATCTGCAGAAGTGGACTCGCCCACTTTAACCTGTTGATCATGTAGTATGCGGAGGAGGTGGAAGTTAACCCATATATTATAATTAACACATACTTTCCTATCAATTAGGGGGTCTTACTTTATCAATACGGATCTAACCAACAAACATTATGAATCTTACATATACAATAACATACCTTTGACCCCTTTTTGTAATAAGTACACTTAACCATGTCAGTGTGTACAGAATGTATATAAATAGACTGCATGATCACTATTTTAAGAATACATCTGGGTTCGCGGAAATACAGTCTATTATTAGATTGTAGGAGTTCAGTTTGTTTTCCATTTTACGCCGAATATCTTTTTTTAAAGATATTTCTTGTTTCTTATATATACGGAATACTAAATTCTACTGAACTTCAAATCCCTGTGATATTTATTTCAATTTAAAAACACACACTCACAGACAAGTGAATTTATATCTAAGTCTTTATATAATTTATTTTACAACAAGAAAATTACCAAGAAACAGCTGATTTCTCCATACTGCCTGTTTTTTTTTTTTTTTCTTTCAACGCCCGAATAGTCAGCCCTTTAATAATTTAAATTTAACGGTTTGACAGATTGCGGGAAATTAATCGCAATATCGCTGACCAATTTCGCAGCGTAAAAATCCGAATCATCCCGAAATGTACTGCGCTGCTGGTCCAGGTTGTTGTCCTTTTCTCGGATTCGCATATATTTCAAACAAATAAACATACAAAGGAGGATTATTTTCGCGACAATTTTGTATATTTCGATAGAGAAATATATATTTGAGTGATTCCGTATGTTAACTTCATAGATTTATTATGATTTGAAAAAACGGAGTTGAAGCGAGTCGACCCCTGAAAAGATGTCCACCCTTGTTGATAGTGTATGTACAGTGTGTGTGGTGTGTGTGGTGTGTGTGTGTATGGGAGCAAGTCCCTGTGGTTCTACTGCGAGGCCAGGGCCCTCTTTTTGTTGAATTTGGGACCGGTTATGGGCCCCATTTACGCTCTAAATCAAATATTCAGAGATGTTAATACCTTTTTCCCTAGTCAGTGAAAAGTTCTCCTATGTAGCAAATAGATACCATGAAGCTACATTTAACCAGGGTCTCTTTAATACTATATATAGAGACCCAGATTTAACATTATCTAGGTATTCACATCTCTGTAAATATTTAACAATAAACAGTATCTTAGACAAAACGTTTATTAGAAAGTTAGTGACGGTTGCAAAAAAATATCAGTGTACGTGTATTTTAATAGAAAATTAGTGGGTTTTTTTTTCAATGTCAGTCTTGATGATAATAAGCACACGTGACAGGTAATGGTAGAGCCTATGATCAGACCCGTTAATCTAGACTTCTGCTAAATAGTTCAGTTGCTGCCCAGAACTGCGCGATTAGATCAGCGCTCTCCAAAAATGTGTAGCTTGACCGTGACTCGAACCCGCGGTCTTTTGCTTATAGGACGAATACTCTACCGAATGAGCTACCCGGCCACTTAGACATCTTTCTGCCCTATTGTGGGAATTATGTAGCTGCCGATATGATTGGCTTATACAAAGGTCAATCTGAGACGACCCTCTATGCGATGTGGTCAGATCCGGTTAGCATACTGAATCTGATTTTAATGAGATTGTAATCTATTAGACCGATATCCCTTTACGCACATTTACAATGAAGATTACCAGCTGTTCTACCATTCAAAATATACAAATTATTTCTTCGTAAAAAGTCTATCAGCTTATTGGCATAGTTGTTCACAGTATAATCAGTACTTTTCTTTTTAGCATTAACAATTGTATTTTCAAAATTACATATTTCTGCAAGTTATTCATCATAAACATCTGTCATTTTCAATTCATTGTACAATTCAAAATCTACATCAATAAAGCCTTTACAATTTTTAATACGAGAATTAAAATCACCAAAAATACAAACATTCGATGGTATATTTTTTATGCCCACAAAAGGATTTCGGAGGCATATAGTAATCACACTGTCCGTCTGTCCTGCCTCGTGTCCGCTCTGTAACTCTGACATGCATGGGTTGATTTTGAAGAAACCTTGTGGCAATGTTCACCACATTGAGATGATGTGTCGCGATTAAGACCCATGTTCATATCTCAAAGGTCAAGGTCACAATCTGGGGTCAAATGATAAAAAGGGAACATGTTGTCGTGTTGGGGTTTTAACCTCATTATGCATGGATGAATACCTTGGCACTAATTTCCTTCTAGGAAAGATGATGTGTCGTGCGCAAGACCCAAGTCTGTAGCTCAAAGGTCAATGTCACAGTCTGGGGTCAAAGGTAAGATAGGGGAACATTTTGTTCGTTTCCGGGCTCTAACCTCATCATGCACGGATGAATTTTGAAATAACTTGGCCCGAATGCTCTTCTTAATGCATGTAGCTCAAAGGTCAAGGTAACAGTCCGGGGTCAAAGTTAAAAAAGGGAACAATTTGTCATATCAGGGCTCTAACTCCATCATGCATGGTTGCATTTTGAAATAACTTGTCAAAGGTTGAAAAGTGGCACTTTTTTCTGTGCCCGGGCTCTTAATGTTGTTTTACATACAACGATTTTGAAATAACTTGGCACAAATAAGCTTTCAGATATGTGGCACACGCAATACAACGTCTGAAGCCGTAAAAAGTCAAGGCCACGTCTAGTCAAAAAGACATGACACATGTTTTAATGTCGGTGAAATCCTTTGGCGGCATTGTCACGGTGACTGGTCATTATTAGCATAAAATGAGCTTTCTGGTGGAATGTAAACAACTCCACAGGCAACACTGTCCGGCAAACGTAAACCACAGCACTAATAATGATTCAATATTGATTACTTGATTATCAGTCTTTGTTTCCTGCAGACCTATGATATCAAAACAATTATCAAAATATTCTAAAAAAAATCCTTATTACGGTTACTCTCTGCTGTAAACAAAATCTGCGATGGACGAAGGGTAAAAGAATTGACCAGTAATCATTTAAAACAGGTAAGTTGCTTAAAATTAAGTATCGCACGGAACATAAGAGTAAATTTGCTATGAATATGCGTTTCCACTTTTCAACTATCAGCAACTGCGCTCCGAGACTCGGACAAATTGTTTAGTGGCCAAGGAACCTTTTTTTTTAAAACCAAAATGAACATAGTACTTATGCTTTTATGTATATACCGATAAATTTGCCGATATTAATATAAAATTATTGACAACCCCCTACTGTCGTTTTCTTAATGTAATATATAGGCAATATACAACCTACAATTATCTGTTGAAGTCGGTATTAATATTATTTGTTTGGATCATACCTCTAAAAGTATTTGAGGTATTATTGTCAAACGTCTAATGTGGTTACATATCATTGAGTAGAGGTGCAGTACATAGGAACTGAAACTCTTCACTTAATAATGTTTCAGTTTTTCGCCTTTGCTAATTTTCCTTTTCAGTTTTTGTTTGGACCATACATCTAAAAGTATTTTAAGTATCAACGTTATAACTTAAAGGTACATAAAGTCATTAAGGCGTGACGCAGTGCAAAGGAACTGTAACTCTTCACTTGATAACTATGAGTTATTGCCCTTCAATATCTTTTCTTACTTCTTTTGCTCGGAATGTAACTCAGAAAGTATTTAAGGTATCAACGTTTAACTTCATATATAGTGCATAAATGTCATTGAAGAGTAGTGCAATGTTTTTTTTTTTTTTGTTTCACTTACAGAATTTGCATTATTCGGTGGGGGATATAAATCCGCAAATTTGCCCTGGTGGCCTACAATTTGACCTATCGTGACGTTATTTCAAACTCAATCTAGACTTAAGTCATACAAACAAAAATCCTGATTAAGTTTCATAAAGATTGGGCTAAAACTGTGGCCTCAAGAGTCTTCACAATGATTTCAGAGATTTTCTAAGATTTGACCCGGTGGCGTATTTTTTGACCCCATCTCCAATCAGAGATATCATGGTGACAAACATTCTGACCAAGTTTCGTTAAGATTGGGCAAAAAATATGTTCACAAGAGTGATCACAATGATTTCAGAGATTTTCTAAGATTTGACCCGGTGGCGTATTTTTTGACCCCATCTCCAATCAGAGATATCATGGTGACAAACATTCTGACCAAGTTTCGTTAAGATTGGGCAAAAAAATATGTTCACAAGCAATCGTTTACAAAACACTTTGGATGACGCACAACGGATAAAGACCAATCACAAAAGCTCATCCTGGGCATTACGTGCTTTTGTGAGCTAAAACAACAACATCAAAAACAAAACAAGAGGGCCATGATGCCCTGTATCGCTCACCGGAGAACCCTGGCACTAATAGGCTAGGTTTAACAGTTTAACAATATAACATGCACAGAAGGCCATACTTGGCAGTAATCTAGTGACCTACTTTTTGAGCTTATGTGACCCATTTTCCATCTCATGCTTGATTTTATGCAGTAAAACATTCTGACCAAGTTCTGTGAAGATTAGGCCAAAAATGTGGCCTCTATGGTGTTCACAAGGTTTTTCAAGGATTTGACCCAGTGGTCTACTTTTTGGCCTATGTGACCCAGTTTCAAACTCATCCAAGATTTTATGCAAACATTCTGACCAATTTTGTCAAGATTAGGCCAAAATGAGGCCTCTAGGGTATTCACAAGGTTTTTCTGGAATTTGACCTCAAACTCATTATAACTTTCAGACAAACATTCCGCCCAAGTTTTGTCAAGTTTGGATCGAAACTTTTATACTGTTCACAATAAATATGTACGGACGAGGAGCGATTGATCAGAAAAGCTCACCATCAGCACGTTGTGCTCAGGAGAGCAGGAAGAAGAAGAGTATCATCTATAAGGTTTCAAAGTGCTTTAAAAATGTGAAGATCTGTACTTGGCCCACTTCTCTTTCTGTTATATATAAATGATCTTCCAGATACCATAACTTCTCAAGTTCGTTTATTTGCAGATGACACTGCCGTTTACCTAGCTATAAACAACAAGCAGGACTGTATTACACTTCAGAAAGACCTCGACAAGCTGGTGCAGTGGGAAAAGAAATGGGAAATGGAATTTAATCCCAGTAAATGCATTGTTTTAAATATTACTAAAAAGAAGAAAGCACTTTCCTTTGATTACAGATTACATGGACAAGCTTTAGAAACAGTGGATAATGCCAAATACTTAGGAGTTACAATATCAAAAGATCTCTCTTGGAATAAACATATTGACAACATTACTTCTTCTGCTAATAAAACTCTTGGTTTCCTCCACAGAAACATCCAGACAAAGAATAAGGAAGTTAGAGAAGCAGCTTACAAAACATTGGTTAGACCTCAAGTAGAATATGCCTCTACAGTCTGGAGTCCTCATACACAGACATATATAGATAAAATAGAAAAAGTACAACGCAGAGCAGTCCGATGGGTTAATAATAACTATTCTTATTACGACAGTGTCACCAGCATGCAGAAGGAACTTGACTGGCAAACCCTTCAGTACAGACGTGATGTCACCAGACTTCTTATGTTTTACAAAATAGTAAATAACCTTGTTGCTGTCCCATTACCTGCATATCTTGAAAGACCAGCGAGGATATCCCGCCACTTACACTCTTTATCTTACAGGCAAATTCATACTCCAGCTAGCTACTTTAAATATTCCTTTTTTCCTTATACAGTGATACTTTGGAACAGCTTACCAGAAAATATAGTCTCACAAAATGATCTTTTAGCATTTAAACAAAAGCTCCTCTCGTTTCAGATAGTAGACCGTCCCTGAATCAACAAAAAGATGTTTTTACCAGATCTTAAACCTAACATATTCACCTTTTTTTCAGAAAATTTTCTCACCCTAACAAAATTTTTATTTTAACAGTTTTATCCTTGCACAGACGCGCACCTGCCAGTAATACCCGAAAGGGGAGTTTGTGCAGTATATATAGATAGATAGATAGATAGACCAGCAGCCAAAAGGTGTGATAGCATTATCAAGGTCTCACATTTTCAATTTTTTGACGATTGGGTGATGAAATGCTGCCCCACTGTGGTATAATACCTAGCTTACACCAGCCCTCCCAGTCCTGTAACTACAAGGGAGTCATTATACAAAATATAACTCACATGCTTTTTGTAAGGCTAATACGCTTTCTCTTCAATTTGTTGTTTTGTATTGTTAAATTGGAGCTGTGAAATCAGTTTAGCGAAAAGGCAAGCTAGGGTTTTAGGAAAGGATAAAGCTTGTGTGTTTCTGTTGCTGTTTTTTTAAAATCTATACTTTGGCTTTACTTTTACTGTTGTTATTATGGAAGCTGCATCGCTAAAAGCAAATGAAATGAAAAATGCTTAACATCTATTCACATTTGCTGTTATATTCTGCTAAAAATGAAGTTGTCTAGGCAATATATATGTGAAAGGTGTGCAAAAAGATTTGACACAATTTACCTTCACCAAGAAGCTGAGCAAACGCAAGAATTCATACCAGAATAGGCCATGCAAGTTGTATTTATATCTGATGAAAGTTGATGATGATGAAAACAATTTCAAAATTTTAAATCATCGAAACAAAGATCAATGCTGTTTTAAACATGGGGACCTGTTGTGTGGCACATAGTTATCTCCCTTCAAAATTCATGTTGTGCTATAATGTAAGCCCCCATGGTTTTAAATATCAAACACCTCAATGGATAATCCTCAACCTATAGGCATATATGGAACATGAGAAATTCTTTGATTGGAATTTCATTTAACAATTAGCTGGGTTGCAAAGAGAATATCACAAAGAATGCTTTAATTGCCTAATCTTTTATTCGGATGTATAAAATAAAAAAAATAAAACTTATGCATGACTGTGTATATAACATATACATAACAGAAAGATTTATAAATGTCCCACTTTGGTGAGCAATGCTATTTTAGAAAACAGCAAACAGTCGTAATAAGTGTGATGAAATTTTTTAGTGAAAACTAAGAACATAATTACAACCGATTTTATATCATAAGCCACAAATGACATGAAACTACCAAAGGTGATTACTGCCAGGCAATATTTATATAAAAATAAATAAAATTACTAAAGAATTCAGATTTAAACTTCGATGAAATATGGCAATAAATGTGAATGTAATGTACATGTCTTTATAAATTATGCATTCTTTATTGACAAAAGCAGAAACTAGTGTGCCTTATGGTATGCATTATTAAATACGGATGTGTAGCTGTGGATTAAATTCAAATCATTATCTTAAAAATATGATAATGTCACATGAAAAATAAATAATACAGAAACATATATCAACATCATAAGAAATGTCTAATTCATTACAAATACTGATAAAGAACATGAAAACATGACCTCAGTTGAATGATGCATATTTATTCATCAGTAATTACTGAAGTCAAGCATTATTAAAAATGCTTCGTTTTTAAACAATTTGATATACTAGGAAGTGTTTAAAAGCATATCACATAATAAAAACAGTCAAAACATTACGATATACATGATAAATTATTTCAATATGAGGTGAAACATGTACTGTAATAACTTCCAATATCATAAGTAATTCTTAAATAAAATTAAATTCCTGTATATTTTAAAATCTGCAACTCTCTCATAAACTAAAGAGTAATTATACAGTAACAAAAGTTTTTTGTCGTCTGCCGAGTCCCAAAACTGTATCTTCCTTTTCATCCAGCCATTCTTCATAGCAGAAGTAGGACAACCCCCGTCTTCTGTCATCAAGGGAACGCAAATATCCTCGGAGGTATCCAGTTTGCTTTGGATCTGACATTTTATCATAATTTGTTGGTTCCATTTGTCGTGTAGGTGCTTGTTGGGTTACTTTCTTCTCCGTTTCTTTGTTGGCAAGCCACGTCTCATATGATTCACTCTTTTCAGCCTCTTGTCTTTTTCTATGGAATGAAAAGTAGAATTATGATTATGTGACTATTTTGTATTACATGTAATTCAAGAATTTCGTCTAGAACATTTTTCTATTTCCTTTGCAATTAACATTATTATTATGAGCTAAATAAGTAAAATCAGTTATGATTAAGATATATATATGTATAACCATGTTTGATAAGTTTGATTGTTTACCTGTCGTATCTCCTGCAATCAATACATAAAAGATGAAAAACCTTGTAGAAGTTTTTTTTTTATATTTGCATGTATATAAATTGATTTAGTTGAACCCTTTACCTCATTTGGACTAGTTTTGACATATAGGAAAACAGAGGAGACCCCGATCAAACAATTATACAATCTGCAAAATGCATTGTTTCATAATTATACCATATAAAGTTCCAATATTCATCAAGTCATTATGTGTACATGAATATTCATAAGGTAAAGGGTTTGATATTCTTATTTCATAAGACTTGAAGTCTTACTGGTAAAGTCCTTTGAGAAGACTGTAAAATATGTTCTGTTTGAAGCTGAATTCATATTTTATAATGCAAACAAAATTAATATATATTTTTTAGATAATTCATGCTGAAACAAGTTTTGCATATATAACAGTTGACATACAACACATTTTAATTTCTACAGAAATAAAAAAATAAAGTACCAAATAATGTTATATTTTACTATCAAATGTCTAAGTTATTTGTTCACACGGAGATACTGACTAACATTAATGCTATATCATTATGCAATGCACATGTCTATTACAAATCCATGCTGTTATCCTCAGAGATCTATAAGCTGAACAATGTAGAATTCATTTCCAGTAAAGTAATTAATAAAAAAAACTTTATGAGATACATGCCCTAATACCCATAAACAAAAGAGAAAAAAATAAAATGTAGATCTTCATGCAATTTTTTGCCCATTTAATTATATTTTCATTATTCAAACAGAAAAACACCTTTTTTATTTCTTGAAAAGACTTTTTGTCATTATAATTTTACCATTAAATTTACCAAGCTTTTTAAAAACAAGATGGCCATGGAGGCCCTTGATTGCTCACCAGAGTACCATACCATCAACCAGATTCAAATTTCAGACAGTTTCTGAATATTAAGAATACATAAGCAAACTAGATCACTCCCTGGAGGCCTTATTTTTCAAAGGATCAACTTTATTTAAACAATTATGGTAGAAAGTCAAAGGATAACCATTTGTGCCCAATGAAGTTTTGACCATTGTTTTCAAAGGAGAATTTTGATTTTTTTCTATAAAAAGTAAATTTATAGGAAAACAAGCTGACCCACAACTAGCCTCTTTTCATAGGATCAACTTTAATATTTTAGCAATTATGGTAATGGACTATGAGGTGATCATTTGCGCCAACTGAAATTAAATTCTGACCACTGGTCCGATGCAGAGAAGAATTTTCTATACAGGGTATCTATAAGCACATACACACTCACAAATTGTTGATGACGGACACAGGGTGATCACAATAGCTCACCTTAAACGCCTTTTTCTCTGGTGAGCTAAAAAGGCATACAGAAGAAGAAAAATATGTCCATATTTACTAAAATGCACCATTAAAGCATTAGTAATAATCAGTATTCTAATTATTTATACATAAGATGCAAAAAAATTGTACTGTTCACAAATTATAATGCAAGATTATATAACTGTTTTATGAGATTTCAGCTCATGGGAGGTAACTCTAGCTGAGTTTCCACCAGTATACGCACTTCCTACCACACCAAACTACATGCACGTGCTCAATGTGTTGGCACTACCAATACACATGCTGTGTTACAGAAACAGTGCTATATGAAAATTGTGATGACCATATAACAATATCTACCCAGTCTACTTAATTCTAACAATATAGAACAGATAAATAAGTAGATCTATCTAATTATCCAAGTCTTCTATGGCTGAAAAAACAGTGTACGTCATAACGTCTTTAATTTCCACATGAGATGAGCAGGTCATGAGAAATATTTGTGCCACAAAACATCTTAATTTGACAAATGTTCATTTTTAAACTCCTATTCTTAAAAAAATCAGTGATAAATTAAGATACCCTCTAAGAGTTTACATCCGAAGAACACCATTCAAATTACAATTTACCAGTTCAAGCCATGTGGAAACCAAAGTAAGAGGTCATAATGTATATTTCATAAGAGAGTCAACCTGTGAGCAGTTACAACCATACCACTGCATGTCAGCAATCTGCATAGAAATATTTTGTCACTATATCCTATAATGGAGACATGGCTTTTTCCTACTTAATCAGGGACTATTTATAGGCATTTTTGCCTCTGAAAACCTCTTTAAATTCATAATTTTCCCCAAAACTGCTGATTTACCCCTGGGTATTTCTTTCCCTTAACAAGAAAAAGGTGCTTCCGAATATTTGGTTTTAATTAAGCCTAAGGCATCTTCCCAATCATCAAAAAAAAAAGGCCTGGGAGGGCAAAGTTGCCTCATCAAAACTAAGAAATGCAATAAATGTTGGAAAAGGATACTGGATGAATGTCTGAGTATGCCAAGTTGGACAACTGTAAAACTTCCTGAATTTAAAAGGGAAATACAGAAAAAAACATCTTATGTCAAGACAATGAGCTGCTTATATCTAATGTTAAAATAAACATCAAGGATACATAGCAAATTCAGAGACATATTGCAAAACTATTGTTATTGCTTCTTTATTTATATGCAGTTACCATGGTTTTGCGCCAAGCCCTAGAAATGCCTATCCAGTGCCAAAACAAAGAATCTCATGTCAAGATTGTAATATCCCATTGCAAGAATACTGAACAGAAGTGCTATCAAATATCAAGTACTGGTATACTGTCTTTATCAAGTATTAGGACCATGCCTGTCAAAATGAACAGCTGTTGCTAGGATACAGAACAGATGCCTATTCCATGTCTTGAGAGATCTAGCTCTAGCAAGGATTATAATTAAACATAATGGACTCGCATATAGATTTCTGTTTTTGAAAATTAAAGACACTGTAGTCTGTAATTTATATATAATTATCATAATTTAGAAAATTACTCTTAAAATTACTATACAGATTTTGTCATGTGATATGGCTGTATCCAGAGCTGCTTAGGTCAAGATGACCCAATACTGTACCTGGAATCATCAAGCTGCATGTCGTCTGCTTTTCTGAACAAATCAAGATTACAGTACAAACTCAGTTTTGCTATTTGTGCTATCTGTGTATTCTTTGTTCTTCAAATGAACATAATTCCATTTAGGCAACAGTTTAACCTTTTTTTTTTACATTTTCATTTACTCCCAGTCTAATGTATGATTTTTTTCATGATTCTTTGCCAACATAGCTTTTCTTTATGAATAGATTGATCAATCTTCCATTTTATCATTTTCCTAGCAAAGCCTCTCCATTATTTCAGTGCTTCTGCTCCTTTCTAGTTATTAGCAGATAAAAAAATAAGTCCCACCTTGTGTTTTTTGTGCAAACCAGATCCACCATTTACTACCTATTGTCCCAGTGTAGCTAATGGACAAGTCAATTTGATGACATATGTAAACTTAAACTGTGGCCTTCAATGAATGTGATTTGGAGGATGTGACTTCTAGGTTACTAGTGTGGTTTACCAGTATTTTAATGCATACCAAGGTAGAGTAAAGCTCATGAATTGTTATCAAAGGTCACTGTGCTTTTGGCGGGTACAAGTCATCTGTGGGTTTTTCATTAATATACTTTTAACTCACAGCAGACTTGGGGCCAACATTTACTGCAGTGTTAGTTATAAAACATAATTAATCAACTGTGTACCCAGTCAGTTATTTATATACCAGAAATTAATTAAAATTTTGTAACGAGGAGTTTGGCAATACCTGATCTCTTCCATTTCAGATAAAAATGGGCATCATCAATATTATAACAAAAATAAAAAAGGAAAAGTCTAAATTTATATAGGAATTTCTGGGAACGATACACAAAAAAAATATACACACTGAAAATATTATCTAAATCAAATTACTGTTGTTAATTAACTTAAAGAAATGGCCATATACACAAATGTATTTAAAGAAAATTCAGTACTACAAAACTTTTGCAATGCTTTGTTCAACTGAACTTAATTTCTTGTGTAGGTATAAAGATACTCTGGAAATTATTTTGACATAATGATTACAGATTTACATAGAAATATTGTGATTTTCACGTTAGGTATGATAATAAAATGTATATGCTTGTGACAGCTAGGTTTAAAAAATCAGACAATACAAAGGCAAATAGTGTATTTCTTTGAAATAATTCAAGAATGTCTTTCATACAGTGAAAATTGCAGTGACTTCTCAGACCCCATTTCTAATTAAAGCACAATGTACCTGGCATATTACATCTTAGGTTTAATTTCCACACATATTCCGGTACACAAAAAAAAAATCCCCAAAATTTTAATATTGTTATGGATAAACTCTTTTTTCTATTTTAATTAACTAAAGTTAAGTTTTTGCAGGAGAAAAGACACTTAAATTTTCCCATAAAAATTGCCCCCCCCCCAAAAAAACTAAGTGAATGTGCATCTCATGTTTTACTAATGTACATCATCGTTTTGGTTTCTAGGGAGGCAAATATCACTAATGTAACTATAAAGAAATAAAATGAACTGTAATAAACTATATGTCGAATGTAAGCTTAAATATGTGGGTTGTAGCAGTCATTTGGTTAAAATTCTCACATTCTACATTATGTGGTAAAACCTAAGGATACTGTATATGCTTACAATATTGCAAGTTTTACACAAAATAGTGAAGTATACATTGTATTATGTATAAGTCTCATGCATGAACCCATAATACAATTTTTTTTATGTGTTTTTTTTTCTCTCCAAATTTGAAGAGTATAAATACATAATACACATGCAGTTTGTTAAATGTTTGCTACAATAAGTGCATGCTAATGAATTATTTTTAACCCTTCAATCCTCGCCATTTCAATATTAAAACATATCAACTTTTGATTGGAAAACAAGAATTTTCACCCCAATTCAGTTTTTACTCTTTCGGTCTTCATAATAAATTCTGCTGAGTTGTTTGTGTCTCAAGACAAACAAGTAACTGGTGTTGCACACAACACATGAGTCTCCTACCAGTGAAGTGCATAATTTTTCCATTACTATAGCAACCAGAATTTTGGTCCAAGAAAAAAGAAAAGCAATGTGTAGAATCTCCATACTGCCATCTATTTATATACCAAGTTTCATAATATTCTCTTAAAAGGCTTTTAAGTTATCACTGGATCCAGATTTCCTAACATCCAGACCCACGGACAGACAGTGGGATGGACAGACAGATGGAGGACAAACCTATAGTCCTCTCCGGTGACAACACCGGTAGGGGACTAAAAAATGCACAATGCACCTCCCACCCCCTAAAATGACTGCCACAACCCTAGCTGTCTCTCTCTGAGTACAGACTTGTTTGTCTCTGAAATACTTACTGTTTCTCCTCTCTATGGACATATATAAACATAAGGCAATGTGTTAGTGGGGTCTATCAAGTTATTACAGGTGTGAGAAATAAAAGGATCCAGAAATTTAAATATCACAGTTAACTTTATATGACTTTGTAAAATGAAATGCATGTAATGTATCAAAACGCTCAAGAGCCCTTTAAAAACAATGAAAAGAAAGTAAAAAGATATATAGTAATTCCATATAATAATATAGTTTTTGTTTCATGCTTAACTGCACTGTTTTTATTACTTTTCTCCTGCCATTTTTCCAGAAACCAGTGTCATTCACAACAGATCTATATTTACTACATTTACATCTACAGTGCCTCCCATATGGTGTAGCCTGCCACCATTTATGTTGCCTTGCTTGACAAAAATTAAACAATACAATCCACTCACAATTTATTTTTTAATCTGCCTTTTTAATTACCTTGAATTTGCATATGATTATTTGAATATCTAATGTTGATATAAGAAGTTGGGCACCTAAGCATTAGGGTATGATTTCTTGCCACCGTTCATAAAATAGGGCTCATTCTCGACTATGGCAACAAAATGCTTACCTTTCATCTTCCTCTAGTTTCTTTTTCTCCTCCTCTATTTTCTTTATGTTGATGATTTTTTGCTCTGCTGACTGTTTTCGTCCAAGCCATTCATTATACGATACGCTTCTTCCCTTGCTAAGACGGGCTGGTCCACTGAAACAGATTCATTCAAAATGTTAATAATAACAAAAGGCAGAAGTTAAAACCAATGAACGGCAAATTTTTTATATTTTTCATTTTTATTAGGCAAAAAAAATGATAGTTCCTTTTCTGGTCTTTAGCAAAAAAAAAAAGGGTAGGTAGGTTGGGATTTTTTTTTTTTCCTTGGAAGGAAGGTAAAAAAATGGGAAATATTTTTTAAAGCTGGAAATGTAAAAAAAACACTTTAGGGTCCGTTGCTAAAAGAAAAGAGGGTCGGTCGGGAGACCAGAAACGGAATATTTTTTTTTTCCTTATTACATGTATTTTCATTACCACCATTATTTAATCGAGTAATTATGTTTCATATAAACAGAAGTTAAAAATTATCGTTAGCAGAGAATTACATTTTATCTAGATTGAGAGATCTGTCTGAATCTCTATAAACAATAAAAAAAATGTCTAAAAATGGTACAGATCACAACAAAAACTTAATTTTAATATATCTAAATATCTCCACCTGTAAAGATTTTGTTTTAATTTTCTTGCAGTGTTCATGCTTACTGATTTAGCTTATAAAACTTAAGCTGTATGGTTTAATTTTGCTTTAATTTAGTTTAGACATTTTTCATATTATGGTACACAGAGCTCATAAAAATAATACTTTGAGTTGCTAACTATACAATATAATAAAGCATCTAAAAGTAATACAATTCACAAAATAAACCATTTCAGCATATAAAAAAGCAAAATAACAAAACAAATGTATATATGAACTCACAGTGCTTTAACGTTTTATCACTACATATTTTAGAACTTCAACCATCATGTACTACATTTTCATTTCTCAAGAAACTTTACAGAACTATCACCAAAAAGTATCCAAAAGATGATATAACAATATAATCATTTGATTGTTGATATATCTTGCTATTTGTAATATTTTAGTAAATGTTATAACAAATAAAAATAAAATGGGGCCAAAGAGAAAATGGATACTGGGTAAATAATCATGTAGAGGCTATGTACCAGAATATATTAGAAATTAAATGTTCATTGTAATAAAAAAAAAAACAATCCTGAACACAAATTTTATTTTCATTATGATAATCACATGTTACCAACATACCTATGATTACAGTTAGAAAAGAGAGCAAATGTTCAATGTACCACATTATCAATGTATTGCTCTGTTTATCTAGCAATTAAAATCTGGTAAAACTGAGATATATATGTATATCATGGTACCACACTTTCTATAACAAAGCTCAGCCTTATGCAGTTCATGGTGACAGACTTTTGCAAACTAAATGCAGGCCACAGACTATAAATAAAATACCTGTTAAAAATATGACAGAATGATAAAAAGTTGACTAAATTTTAATGCTGTCAACAATACTTAAGTAAAGTTTGAAGCAAGGAGATGAATTACAGATAAATGTGCCATACGTATGTACAATACGTACAGGATGTGAATGGTCTTATTTCCATGTTATGAGTAACACGTATTAGTAGCTGTTGCTGTGTAATGTTACATATCATCATATAATTTTATTAACCATGCATATTTTTTACCATAGAGTTCTGGAATTAAGCTTTTCAAATGTCTTGAAGGAATTTAAATCATTTTTAAATCATGTATCATTGGGATTGAAGTAATGTTCCATTGAGTAAACCTATGTGGTATTAATTTCAATATGTGGTAATCACTAAGCAGTTAATGATTAAGATGAGCGATAAATTTAATCACTTAGTGTAACAAGTTTAATGAAAAGGAAATACAGATCATTACCTATATGGTTATATCTTCTGATCAATCCAGGTGCAGGCACTTGAAATATTCTACTAATACCAACTGAATGTGTTGTCGTAATCGACATCAGGGCAATCAGGTGCTTGTGACTTCAAGCATTTTTTTCCCCAATATTTCTTCATGTAAGTGTTATAGTGATTCAAAATGACTTAAGATTTTGTGAAATCACAATATGTAAAATCAAAATGAGGTACTTCATTATTTCATAATTTATTTTGAAAAAAAATTGTGTACAACCTATGCAAATTAATTAACTAAGCTATGCAGAGAAAGCTACACCATGCTTTAAAAGTAAAGTATGCTGTACATCTTTTGCATGTATACATGAATATTTTGAAAAATCTGACATTTCTGGAGTGAAATATTTACCAAAATATGCTTGCATTCATCACACTCTAAAAACACTTGCCATAAACAATCATATCACAATTGAGGATTTGGATAAAAAAATCCATGCCAAATAATAAAGGTTGTTATGAGGCCGTGTCGTGAAATGAAATTTAAGGGGTTGATTGGTTAGGAATACACTCAGAAGAGCATAAACAAATGTAAAACCAAAACATGAATATTCAACTGCTAGCTCTAAATTGCATGCATTTTCTGGGTGGTGTAAGTATCTACCAAATAAAATCTAAAGTTAAGGAAATATAAACATGCTACCTTCCCTTGTTAGCTCTATGTAAATGCAGGAATTGAAAAAAAAGTTTATTTATTAGTTTAAAAGGTTGTGACAGAATCATAAAAAATAACTAAATTTATAATGCACTTTAAAATACATGAGTACTGGTATAAAAGTAATTGATAGAAACAAAGAACATATATAAAATATGTAATAATTAATTCATTAAAACAACATTTAACTTTTAAGTTTCAACATCTTATATCTAACATGAAAAGTCATTTAGAACTAAGTAAGAAAAGTAAGTAAGGATAGTAAAGACATAAGACTTAATAATCTATTAACAAAATTGTTAATGAACATAGTTTAAAGCAATGTTTAAACCAAAGATGCTTGCACCAAGAAATACCAAAACATTCCCAAATTAAAACAAATGGCTTGTAAGAGTGAATACAAACTAGTAAAAGCCCCTTTTTCTGATGATATGAAAAGGGCCTTAATTATTACTATGTTATTTCGGATGAAAGCTCCATTTTACTGAGTTTGGGGGAAGAACAATTCTGGGGTACCAGCAGCATCGGATACCCATGACTGCCTATTACATCTGTCAGCTGTGGGATACTTGGCTAGCACTTTATTATTATAAGGATATTCATAAGAGGTATGTCGATCAATAAAAATGCTGCTAACACAAATGAGTTACTCTTCAGTTGGAGATCTAAAATATGTAAGTCAGTAACACACTCCTCACAGTGATTATGTCACGCTGCGTTACCGTAAGTACGAAAGTTTCTATTTGTAAAAAAATCCCCACTACTAGTGGAGCTGCGAATGGTGGCACAGCTTTTCAAATAATTGATAACGAGCAAATGCTAACTAATAATCCCACTGGCGATGAATGAAGTAACGAAATGAGCGCTCATGGGTTTACGATGCTGGGGTACCGGTAAATAGCAACTTTTGGGAAAAAAGCATGAATTGAAAGAAATTTTCAGAAGGAAAAAAAACCTTATAACGTTCTCTGATGAAGAAAGAAAACAAGTGATTTATTGAGTGACCTTGACCCTGAAGTCTCAAGATTGAAACCTTTTATCTGCACATTTTCTCAGTTTGGATGACATTTGTGGATGCTTTTATCAAAATCTGACCAGGGGTTCAGGAGACACAGATGGAAACAATTTGTGATTGACAGAGGGACTGAAAGACAACTTCACTGCATGAATACAGTATGTGTCTTCCCTATACAAATATAAAGAGAGATACATATATAGAATATCTCTGACATGCATATGACCCTTATCTACTGGTAAGCAGATGTAAAGACAAAAACTTTTTCTGTTATTTTTCAGGGGCCACTATCAATTTTCTCAAGCAAATCATGGATAATAATCTCTCACCTTCAAATGTACAACAGAGAGTAGCATTTAAAACATAAGCAAGATTCTTACAGAGTTTTCCATTCACATATTAAATGCACAGATTATACATAATTAATATTGGGTTTGGTACAGACCCTATATGGAAATATAGGGGATCAGTAAGGTTTATAGGGGGCAAGGCGATTTGTTTCATTGACCACTTTTCCTAGTCATATACCTTTTTCTTCTTTTTAAAGTCATTTTGTTTCTGCTGAACCTATATGGATTTCTACTGATCCTACAAAGAAATATAGGGTGTCACCATGTGTTTCCAATTTGACCAATGAAAACACTATAAGAACTCATGGCAGCTAGGTGAAACAAATACTAATTGTATGGTTCTTACTGAAAAACAGAGACTAAGAAATTAATAATACTAGTAAACTTTTAGTGACAAGTCAATAGAAAAGAAATAAATGAGACCATGCAACCAGCATCTTTGATCTACATATCTCTAGGTCCCTGACTGAGATTGTGTATCTAATAATTATTTCAACTAAATCAAGTCTTCAATATTTATCTCACTCCCTCATTCAATATAGACTTTGTACCAAAACTTAACAAACCTGCGAGCACGGAGCTTCTTTCCCTCTTTAATAGCTGGTAATTTTCCATCTGAAAAATATCCAAAAATGTAATTTTGTTTTTATTGTGCAGGCAATAAAAAGTGTCCCTTCACTAAATCTTAAATTCTCTAACAAATTGTTAAATATTATAACTTTATTGTAACTGTTGAACAATGATGTTGAATAACTTCCATTATTTCTTTTCAGTATGAATCAGAGTAAAATTAATTATATACCTAAGATTATACCCTGATCAGGGACACAGATAGTGATATAGATGCATGCATAGTTGTGTGCATCATTTTCATTTTAAAAAGCAAAATGTATTTAACTAATGTCAACATTGACACAATATATTAAATACTATACTCAATAAATATACTCAATAAAGTATAGTATATTATTTGTTCACTGTAGCATCAAAAGAATCCCAGCCAAGACCTTGTTTAGAAGCTTATGGAAAACAATTAAAGGGGCATAACTTCTTTGAAAATGATATCTTTATAAGTTATATTTTATTTTAAGTTTAGGAAATAGGAATAAATAATGTTGCTTACCTCTGCCTATGTTTTCCAGCAGAGCAATATCGTCTTCATCATCTAATTCATTACGCTTTTTCGGAGATCCAAACCTAGTGCCCTCAAATTCTCCAGGAGGAAGTATGTTTGAAAAATACATCTGGCATTTACCACCTTTTTTCCACACTGGAAATGCTGAGTCAAAATACTGGTGAGCCATTCTTGGTGGCTCAGCACTAGGTCTTGTACGCTTAGCTCTTTCTTGCCAGCGGAATAGAAACAGATGACGCTCACATGTTTTATGTCCAAACTTTGCAGCTATGGAGAGAGCTGTCTGATTTGACTCGTCCTCAGCGTCAATATCCGCACCTGTAACACAGGATTAGGTTCACGTCCAGCTAACATAGAAAGCACCCTCACCAACAAGACAGTTCATGTCCTGGCCACAGACAACTGTTAGTTGCAAGGAGCAGACATTTGCCATAAAACTTTATAACCAGTAATTTATTAATCTCTTGTCTCAGAACCAATGCTATCATCTTTTTGTTTATCCTAGCTATTATTTCTGGTTTTTCAAAAGCTCAAAAAAAATGAATACTAAAACAGTATTTTTAATGTAGGAAATATACTTGAAATGAAACTTGGAAAATCCCTATTATCAAAAAAGAAAATTGTTTTATTCACAGTATTAACTCAGAAGTATATCTGTTGTTTGTTTTCTATACATTGACCCTTACCTCATATATATACTCATTTTGATGCATTGCCAAACAGAGCAGACCCAGATCAGACAGCTCCTTCCAGGAAGGTCTTAGATCCAGGTCCTCTCTGTTTGCTCATGCATACATTATTGTAGCTCAGATTCTAAACAGTCTGCATGGCACAGGAAAGTCCATTATTTCACATATCACTTAAAAGTTTAGTAAATTAAAATCAAATTTGTAGAGATATATTTTTGAGGTAATGGGGTTATACATCACTTAGTAAACTGCATTTCTTATTTTCCCACCAAGCAATATATCCATAACAATAATCTGTTTTTACTGAATTGTATAATGATAAATTAATACTTTGTCTTTGGTAGTTCAATGTACATCTCTTATCATTTATTTCTACTTCCTTCTGTTTAAGGCCCAATATTCTTTCTGTTTCAAGGACAATCAGTCACAAAAGAATCCAAACTTGAAGCATGTTAAAAACATCACTTTTCACCCTTACAAAATCAGGTTAATGAAACCAGTTAGTATATTGGGGACAATAAATTTCTGAGACAGTGATGTTGAAAAAAAGTTTTCATAATTAAAGATTTGGATTCTTTTGAACTTTTTTCTTAATGATTTGATTAAGTTCTTTCATTATTAATTGACATTCTACAGATATAAAAAATATCTAAGAACATATTAAAATTAACACTTAAATTTAAAAAAAATGTTGTTTGGGAAATTTATTGCCCCTTGTAACAACATTACAGCAGTCAAGTAAGTATAAAACTTTTAACAAACCTCTCTCCAACAACAGGTCAACAATGTGACCATGACCTTGTGATGCTGCTACATGCAGAGGTGTCCTTCCCAACATTGTACTGGCATTAACATCCGCACCTGTAGTGTATTGCAGTGTTAAACATGTCCTTTTTTTTTTTCAGAGTATATTCCCAGAATCACACAGGTGAAAAAGACTTGATCTGGTTTATTTCAGTGAATATTTAAGTTACTTAATTTACCTTAAGCACAAAATTGAAAAAAGTACAAATCATTAAAATCTCTTGTGTATTGCTGTGCAATGTTTTCCAGATTTTGACCTGTATAAACATGAAATAAACATCCAATCAAATTGCCTCAAGATGAATATGCATATGTTTTTTTATATTGGTTTATTCACTGAAAAGCTATACAAAGCTCTGACAAACAACCTTGCTTTTGAGTTACTTTTCTTCTACAACCTTCCACAAAAATTCTGGGTGGGGAAAAGCCAGCTGTTTTGGTATTATGCTAATTATGTAATAAATGTAATGTAAATAACAAGAGCATTGGATTTTTTTTATGAAAATTAAGTGCCATTGTATATTGTACATGTATATTCACTACAAAACTTGTTTCTGTAAAATATTCTGAAACTCTCAAAATTAAAGTTGATAATTAAAACAAGTCTTTGATTTTATATGGTTATTAAGGAAGATTTGGAAGGATGTTTAGAAACATTACGAAGCCATACCTGCATCTATAAGGCTTCTGACTAGTTTTTCATGACCTCGATGTGCTGCTACAAAAAGAGCTAAGAACGCTCGTTCTTCCAGCCAAGCCCTACGTGCCCGCTTTGTCATATAATCACTTCCAGGTGTATGATACGTTGTTGGCTGAGTAACTCCTAACCGGAACACCTGAATTGGAGGAGTCAGCAATTGTTATCTTGGACAGTGTATTTCACTGTATATCGAGGAACATAAAGCTTTATTGGTCAAATGAGTACTAATGTATTACCATTAACCTTCAGTAATTGAGTATAGATCAGTAAAAATAATTGAGTACTTAAGGAAATATTTCCCTGCCATTTTTAATTTAAATTCAGTAATAAACTTAATTATTGTACAGGGGAAACCAGTTAAAAACAGAACATGGTATCCCTGAAGCAGGTGCTTGCAGTACCATGTGACCCGTTCCACAACATTTTTACCAGTTCAGGGTAGCAAAATCTAAAGTTCAACCTGTCATCAGTCCTGTGACAGCAAAATTATGGATTTTTTTTCTCTAAATATAGGTTTTTTAATGTTAAAATTTAGGTTCAATACCATTCATAATTGACTGTGAGAGAGAAAACACCAATTTTTTTTGTTTTTTTGTTGGGTTTTACGTCCCACCGACAGTATTTCAGTCATTTGGAGACGATATCTACTTGAGACAGATACAGTGCTGCCACATGATACCATGATACCACACCCAGTCACATTATCCTGATACTGGGCCAACCAGTCCTGGAACTACCCTTACATGCTGAACGCCAAGCATGGGAGCTATATCTGTATCATTGTTTACAACTTAGGTATGTTGTGAACGGGGATCAAACCCACAATCTCCCGCTCCCGAGGCAGATGCTTTAGCCATGCAATCAGCCACCAGGGATGGTCCCCATTTTTTTAACAATCATGGAAGGTTGCATTGGGTGACCTGATGCATCAGTAAATGTGTATTGATAGATGTTATACATACAGATAGTTTAATTCAAATTCTTAGTCAATAGTCATCTGTGAATATTTAGCTGCTTTAAGCCTAAAGACCTAGTTTCTATTCAAAGTTTTCAATAGTTAGCATGTAAACCCACTTAAGTTAAATGGCACCCTTTCTGGAGATTTTTTAAAAAGTAATTTCTATAAAACTATGGTAAAGCAGGATAATATATCTGTAAGACTTAGACTGAGACTTTATTTGTAAAGGACGTCATATGATAGATGCAGTTATTATTTAAAAAAGAAAAATTTACACACTTGTAGATGTAGGCATCAAACATGTTAAAGCCGCTGTTCAAGACCCAAGCCCATATTTGTTCTGGGTGAAGATGGACTTAACAATGGAGGGGTCACCATTTAAACACACAAATCTAAAAGGGGGCCAAAATGTCTATCATTTGAATGCATAGTTTCCAGCAGATCCGAAGGTTGTGGTTTTGTACCCATTGGTGGGAAGGATTTTCATTACCTTCCCTGGTGAAAAGTACTGGTCCAAGCCAGGAACTGTTGAGAAGGATTAGTATAAGTTGTAAGAACTTGTGTCCCAATGGATATAAAATTAATCAGTTTAAACTAACTAATCAGTGTCCGACAAAAAGTGCAAAATCTCAAAAAATTAATGTTTGAAAAGAAACTCAATATGCTATTCCAAACAAGTCAAGATCAAGGTCTGAGGTTATTGACAGTGCTTCAGCAGAGCAGAAATTATCTGCAAGCTGTGAGAGAATCATAGGCCAGACAACAATTTCTACTCATCATCATCATTAACGCTTCTTCCACCATCGTTTATCATTGAATTGTTTAATGCATACCCATTTCAAAATTTGCTGATATTCTGGAAACATTACGTCAATATTTTGGCCCACAGTTTCAGAACAGCCCACACTTTTCGAATCAGTCCACAATTTGGTACTGACCCACAATTTGAATCCTACATATTTAATAAGTATCAAGATTTATTGTTTTAATATATCGATGATGAAATGCATGTTAATAATCATGATGGCTGTATAAATTCTAAACTTAGAAAAATATTACAAATATTTATCAAAACAAAGTTACCCAATCAATATCATTTGAAGCACAAGCTTCAATTAATTCCTTCCACATCGGCCAGACTCGCATTTGTAAAGTAGCACCAGGTACAATATCATTGCTTCTTATATCTGTATGATCAAGTAGTTCACCTGTAATGAAAGCAATCAGATTAGCAAATATCTTGTATTTATTGAAATTTGCATCACTATGTTAATACATGACATGTATAGTTTGGTAGTCTATAATTTGTGAGCATCAATTAAAGTAAAAATGATCTCATGAATTAAGGAAACAACAAAATATCTGTAAATTCAGTTCTATTCTAGATAACAAATGTGTGAATTTGATTAGGATAATTCTGTCTCACCACAACATTCCAACAAACCTGTGAGCAGCACATATCAGACATAACTGCAGCAGTCTGCTAAATTAAGATGCTCACTTCACAGACAATATTTGTAACAGAGGTGCCACAAGTTATCATGAAGACTGGCTATTTCTGCATGCATCCTGCTACTTCAACATCCAGTGACCATGCAATTCATTATATCATACCCTTATGTCAAACATAAACTATCTTTGCAACTCCATTTTAACTCCTATAGTAATTTTTCTTTGGGAATCAGATTTTATATTTATTTGCCAAAGCCAGCTCAGTAGACACACTCATGATAGGAGTGGTGTACTACAAAACTATTTTAGAGCACAAAATTAAACAAGTTTCTAGGGCTTAGCAATAACCAGTACATTACATTATATGATGAATCATCAGCTCTGTACAATACCAGAGGATTACACTTCAACTGTTATCTCATTCACAGTAATACGAGCATATTGCATTTTATGTCAGAGCTATAACAAGACTGGCAGCAACTATATAATCATTTTCCTACCCCGTTTCTCTTTCAAGTTAAGCCCATCTTAAACCCATTACTTCTTGAAGAACTTTTTGAGGATCAAAGTATTACTATTAATGTTTACATTCTACATTTCCAACCATGCAATACTAAAACATTTAAACTTACAGATATATTCCAAGGCTCGATTACACTTAACTGGTATGAATTATATTCCACTCATGCATGCAGGTGCACATCTGTTGCTTGGTCAAGCAACTAGTAGATAAGATAAGAGGTTGGGGGTATAGGATAGGAGAAGATTTAGGGATACCTTGTGGCACATGCACATTTAGGAGCAGAAAACAATGTGTACCAGTAAAGTGCAATTGCCTCATATTCCAAACTGAAAATTGAGGGGGGAAATATTACCATCATCTAAGTAGCTTATCCTTTGCATGTGAACTGGCACACCAGTTGCAAATTCCATGTACATTTTCAGTTCTCTTATTTTCATATCTGTTGAAACGTTTTTCAGCGGAAACTTTTCACCAGTGTAAAGTCTTACAAAAATGCTGAATACACTTTTCTCTCTCGTTTGTGCTCGAGCCCTTTGGCCCCCTTTCTTTTTTGATGCCATTTTCATGGATACTTTCAATTTAACATCTTAAAAAATTGCATTCTTCGATGACAGTCTAATGTTATTAATGTAATGCTTTCATTTGATCTATATTTAAGTAAGTTAAAGTGTCTATGTCATCATGGTTAAGTATCTCATTCCATTTTTAGTCGAAATCTAAACATTGTTTATTTTAGTGACAGGTACCCTCGTCCGCCATATTGTTTATACAGTGACCATAGTGTATAGCAGTTCCGCACTGACTTTTTTTAAATTATAAGAATTCTAATGCTTTACCATAGGTGAATGAAATATATATTGAATTTGTTCTTGTAAAATAGATTTTGTTTATTGAAAGTGTAATTTGAATGTTAAACTTTATATTTTTATTCGCTGCTGATTCGGTTCATCCAGCTTGCTTCCGGTGACTTACAAAACAACCTTCTCTGAGGCACTGAAGGAAAAATGTTGTCTGCAGGACGTCGATTGCTTTCTGCAGCTGTAGGAGGGGCTGTATGTGTTTTGCAAATAGCAGTGTTTATGATATATTTCTTGTTACAAGACACTCAGTATCGCACTTCTAATTTTAATTCAATGAAATCGTCCCGTGTTAAAACGTCCCCCATTCTAAACATCAAAACCCCAAAATCTAGTTTAAAAAGATTTTTTTTCCAACATGCTAAGTAAACCAATATTGGTAAGGTCACTCCATCTTGCTAAACCGTGTTTTTAGTTACTAATACTTGAATTGTTAAATTGTTAATCAACAATCATAACGGTGAATCACTTACCATTATGGTCGACTAACCATTTTTCGGGATGTAACAAGTTTTCGGGGTATTTTACTTTTACACCGTTTGCGCGTGAGAACGTCATATGACAAGTTGTTTTCACTGTCCCATATGATCAAAACAAATGTCAACCATGCTCTAATATTCAAATTAAGACATCATGTGACTTCTTGTGTAAATTCTGGACAATGTTTAGATGCACATCCATTTCATTAAAATCTTGAACTCGTATTTGATTAGCTATTTTGTAGATCAAACTCATCTGAATTATTTAAATTGACATATTTTCAAACAAATATCCATTTATATTTTTTATTTAATACAACGTACAGGTTTAGTATTTTGCGCAATCTGCAAACTAAATGTTATCAATTACCCGGATAATAAGTCGCATGATGGCTTAATTTGAATAAAAAAAAATGGGGGATATTTGGTATGAATTTAAAGGGGTTGGAAAATAGCTTGTGCGAGAAGCTTTTTAAGGTGTGTAAAGTATATGTTTTGTGATGAATATGTGTAAAGATGTTTCAGTTATCCATATGTGTCAACAATGGTAGCTGTCATTAAGTTTAAAATGAAAAAAATGATCGTCGAGCGGGGTGGGTGTAAGGTCAGCAGTTTTCCCGGATAAAGTTGCAACTTTTTTCCAACCGTGGATGCCAATCAGAAAAAAATAATCAGATCAGCATCTCAGACGAAAAAAAGGCTCTATAAATACCAAATAATATCAGCATTAATTCCCTGAAATGGAATTTTGATGCATATTTAACTAGCAGAGTATGTTGAGTTTAATTTGAAAATACCCTGAAAACTTGTTAGTAACTTTTTATGTCATCACCGTTGACTACATTGGAATGAACGCTGCTCTGCAGGGGTTTCCTTAAGGATTTAACTTTCACTTGCCCAGGGGGCAAGTTACTTTGAACATCTACTTGCCCCCAGTGAAAACAGCTTGTCCGATCTTTAAGTTAGTTAGTGTTTGTTAATGTTTAAAACTAAATATGTGTAGTATTAAGATGAATTTTAGTTAACATGTATCATACACAAATTGCAAGCGTTCTCACCCCCTATATAATGTAGAAAATAAAATATAAAAAAAACCTGAAAAATTTCATTTATGAAAATAAACTTGCCCGACAGGCTATCTCCTTGGAAAATCACTTGCCCTTGGTGATTTTAACCTGGCACGGGCAAGCAGGGGTCCACTTAAGAGAAACCCCTGCTCTGTTTTGATAGAGGTGAATTTAAGATCGCAAATGTGTACAGGGAGTGACAAAATTTATTGTTGCACCCCTTTATTCTAATTAAATGAAAATTTTAATGATATTTGATAAGCAAATATGGATCGATCTCGTTAGTACCCCGAAAACTTGTTAGACCATCATATTTAGTTTTCAGAATTCAGCCAGTAATTCAGAGGAGAAAAAATACTTCTGTGATTTTGAATGTTACTTAAATTTCAGAAGTAAATTACCCGCGACTTGTTAGACATAAAAATGAAATTATTATGTCATATTTTATTTGAAACAGTGCCGGCATGTCAGAAAGCTACACGTGAGTGCACCTGTGATGGGAGACAAACTTATGGTTGTAAGTAATTGTGTTCTGTCCCAGGACGTCTTTCCAAGAAGAGTATGGGGAAGGGGTTTTCATACTTTTTTTTTGTCAGTTCTTTTAAGCTCGACTATTCGAAGAATATGAGAGCTATTGTAGTCGCCCTGGCGTCGGCGTTGGCGTTGCAGCTTTTGGTTAAAGTTTTGTATGCAAGTTGCTATCAACCTTACATCTCAATAATCATTTATGGTTGACTTGAATGTTCATAAATATGTTCAGGGGCATCAGACAACCAAGGCAGATAAATCTTGACTGAATTTAATTTAAATTATGGCCCCTTTTTGACTTAGAAATTTTGGTTAAAGTTTTCGAGCAGTAGAAAATTTGGTTAAAGTTTTGCATGCAATCAACTATCCAGTTTGTATCTCAATAACCATTCATGGTATTGATTTGAAAGTTTATGGATATGTTTAGGGGCATCAGACAACCAAGGTAACTCTTGATGGAGTATATATCAAATTATGTCCCCTTTTTAACTTAGAAATTTTGGTTAAAGTTTTGCATGCAAGATACTCTCATGCTTATATCTCAGTATCCAGGCATGCAATTGATTTGAAACATCTTTTATATGATAAGGGGTATCATAAATTTTGGTTTAAGTTTTACATGCAAGGTACTTTCATGCTTATATCTCGGTATCCAGGCATGGGATTGATTTGAAACATCTTTAATATATTCAGGGGTATCATACTATAAAGGAAGAAAACACTTGATGGAATATATTAAAAACTAGATTTCGTTTGTCCCGAACAAACGATAGGGCTTTCTGCTCTAATGACCTTAGTGTCATTTGGACCTTGAAATTTGACTTTATTACATCAAAATCATAGGCGTCATATACAGGCCGTAGGCAATGAGGATGAAAGCCCTAATAAAAGTTTGGAAAAAGCTGTAATGACAAAGGCAATATGCTTATCGGTCCTGGTGTACACCATTGCATCCTCAAATGCACCTCATTCTCTCAAATACGCATCGCAATTCACCTTTCAACATGGGCACTCTTTCCTGTGTAAGTACGTCTGGATCTAGGGTAACCAACCAAATAACCGCCTTCTTTCCTTACTTCAATTTGCTAGATTTGAAATTTTCAGGACTTTTTGCACATTGTAGGCTACGGCATTCCTACAAATTTCAACTTCATACATCAACTTGCCGATTTTATATGATTTTTTTAACAATTCTTGCTAAAATATGCATATCGTCATAATCACGTGACCAAACAAATATTCCTTGCAGTATACATCACTTCACTTTTAAGTTTGTTTATCCTGAAAAAATCATAATAATTGACTCAAAGTTCATGAAGCTACAGCGTTTCAATTTCGTTAAAAGTCCTTGTTTCGTTTTTCTGCCATAACTCAACCGTTTGAACCCCGATCTTCAAAAACTAAATATCACCTTCAAGGACTTTCAAAGCACTACAATTTTTATTCATAGTGTCTAGGTAGAATATAATTCGTTTTCGAGATACCGATGGCCAAATAAAAACACCTAAAACTTACATATGACCTTGACCTTTGCGATTTTTCGGAACGGAGGTCACCATGCATGGTGGGACACGCGGTTGCACATTAATTAAAAGTAACATGCCAATCTGTCAAAAAATCAAGCCTGCAGGTCCTTAAAGCTGCTAATTTGAAAGCAAAATTTCTTATCACAGTGTGACGTCAAATGCTGTCACACGACGTCAGTTGTCAAATGACACAGAGAAGACCTCAGGAAACATATGCTATCCAATTTTCACGCTTCTAACTCATCAGGAGCCTTTGTAACACAAAATTATATTTTTATGACCAAAGTTCGAATCTCGATTTTGACATAAAATCTCGAACTTTCGGAATTTTTGAAAATTCAAGAATGTATGCACATCTACATCCCAACTTATACATTCTGTTAAAATATCAAGTCAATCGGACCAATATTGACGACTGCAGAGCGGGAACCAAATTTGGTAGCTTATTTGAACTGTGACATCAAATGACGTCATATGAAGATGAAAATTGTTGCCTTCAAAAGGGCCAAAGTAACTCTGATTACTGTTAAAATTTCATGCTGCTAGTTTATTGGCAGCCTGTTTTAATTTGCACCTCAAAAGGAGGACAAGTAATAATAATAAGAAAAAACATAACAAACCAAAAGGACTTTCTGCTTGAGGCAGAAAGCCCTAATAAGAAAAAACATAAACCCAATAGAACTTTCTGCTTGAGGCAGAAAGCCCTAATTATGGCCCCCTTTTAACTTAAAATTTTTGTTAATTTTTAGCTCACCAGCTGAGCTTTTAGGATCATCGTCCACAATTTGTTCGTTTGCACTCTAGCATCTTCATTTTATGAGCAATTATCTTCAAACTTTAAAACAATGTTTATAACCATAAAATCTCGGCCAAGTTCATATGGCTGATATCGACATTAGGTCAGGAGTTATGCCCTTTTAAAATTAAAAAAGCCAGATTTCACATTGTTTGCACTCTAGCATCTTCATTTCATGAGCAATTATCTTCAAACTTTATATCAATGTTTATAACCATAAGGTCTCGATTAAGTTCGATTATGGCTGAGATTCATCAGTTAGGTCAGGAGTTATGCCCCTTTTAATATTCAAAAAATGCCATATTTCACTTTGTTTACACTCTAGCATCTTCATCTTTTGAGCAATCATCTTCAAACTTTATGACAATGCTTATGACCATAAGGTCTCGATTGAGTTCGATTATGGCTGAGATCCGTCAATAAGGTCAGGAGTTATGCCCCTTTTTAGCTCACCTGAGCATAGCTCAGGGTGAGCTTTTGGGATACTTGATTGTCTGTCGTCCGTCAACAATTTTGATGTTTACACACTAGAGGCCTCAATTTTGATCCAATCTTCCTCAAACTTGGTCAGAATGTTTGTCTTGATGATATCTTGAACTCTTTCGAAAATGGGTCAGGTTGGATCCAAAAGTAGGTCAGTAGGTCAAATCTTAGAAAAATCTTGTTTACACACTAGAGGCCACAATTTTGATCCAATCTTCCTCAAACTTGGTCAGAATGTTTGTCTCGATGATATCTTGAACCCTTTCGATAATGGGTCAGGTTGGATCAAAAAGTAGGTCAGTAGGTCAAATCTTAGAAAAATCTTGTTTACACACTAAAGGCCACAATTTTGATCCAATCTTCCTCAAACTTGGTCAGAAGTTTGTCTGATGATATCTTGAACCTTTCGAAATGGGTCAGGTTGGATCAAAAGTAGGTCAGTAGGTCAAATCTTAGAAAAATCTTGTTTACACACTAGAGGCCACAATTTTGATCCAATCTTCCTCAAACTTGGTCAGAATGTTTGTCTTGATGATATCTTGAACCCTTTCGATAATGGGTCAGGTTGGATCAAAAAGTAGGTCAGTAGGTCAAATCTTAGAAAAATCTTGTTTACACACTTGAGGCCACAATTTTGATCCAATCTTCTTCAAACTTGGTCAGAATGTTTGTCTTGATGATATCTTGAACCCTTTTGAATATGGGTCAGGTTGGATCAAAAAGTAGGTCAGTAGGTTAAATCTTAGAAAAATCTTGTTTACACACTAGAGGCTACAATTCAGGAGTTATGTCCCTTTTAATGTTTAAATTTGTGTGTTAAAGCCATACTATCTCTCAGTCAAGTATGACTTCAAATTTTAACCACAGGCACTGTTTTGTTCATTGAACTGAAATGATGTCATAGATTATGTATTATGCTATAATTTAGTAACTTGTACAGGCAATGAAGGCAATTTTTTCAGGTGAGCGTCTTTAGGGCCATCTTGGCCCTCTTGTTTGCATTCAAGCTACTATCCAGCTTATATCTCAGAAATTGCTTGTGGAATTGACTAGAAGGTTAATGAGTGTATTCAGGGGCATCAGAAAATCAAGGAGGATAACTTTTGAACTGAATTTTATGCAAATTATGGCCCTTTTCTAACTTGGATTTTTGGTTAAAGTTTTGCCTGCATAGTGTTATTATGCTTATGTCTCAGTAACTAGGCATGGGGTTGGTTTTAGACTTCATAAAAATATTAAGGGGTATCAGACTATCAAGGTACATTATTTTTGACTATTATTATGTACAGGGTATGTGAAGGGCAAGAATTGAAATAGATTTCATTTGATTTACCAACAGGCATTTTGAATAGTCGAGCGTGCTGTCCTCTGACAGCTCTTGTTTTCTTTAAAGAAATATATGGCTTGGCGACAGTATTTTCTAAAGAAACCAAAAAAGAACTAGGGATAAAAATATTTTTTTGTGGGGTGGGAAACTGCATGAAATTAAAGGTAAAGACTTCTATTGCCCTTTCCCTCATATAGACTCATTTTGACGCACTCAGTAGGTACCACATCAAGCCTGATCTGCAGAAAACCACAGTTAAACCTTACCCAATTTAATTATAAAGTCCTAATTTCCAGACCACTGAGGAGCAGCAAACAGCATAAAACCAGATCAGCCTGCAAGTTACTCGCAGGCTGATCTGGTTTTATGTTGTTCGCATAGGTCTTTTCATGGTTTCCTCTTTGAGGGAAAGGAATAGTATGCCTATATGGCTTTATACTATATGTAAAATTTTTGTTTGGTTTGAATTAGATTTAGAACTTTCAGTTATTGTTTAGTTTTATTTTGTTGTAATAGCATTCTTCCCCTGTTCAAATCATTGACATGACATGGTAATTTTAATGCTATTGTATTTACTCAGAATGGAAATGTTATAGAAATGGAGAGATGAATAAATCAAATACACTGTTAATGGCTTTTTCTTTTGTAGCATCGACATACAGCAGACAACAACCCAAACACACCTTTTGAATTCACACAGGAGAATATAAAGGTAAATGTAAAGCCTTGCTCCATTATGAACATTATAATACCCTTTTTCAAATACACTATTTTACATTTTTATTTTTTGAAGTAGGAAGGGCAAGCGAATATCCCTGGGTATATCATTGAATTTCAGCATTATCCTGAATTGGAGTCAACCATAACCTGTCTTGTCCTTCAGAGTTTTCCATGACACACAAATTTGTCCATTTTGTCTCTTATATTGTTTGATTGGTCCTCAGATATTTCAATATTTTTCTCTTTATCATAAATCAAGGGTTTCACTTGACCCACATTTGAAAAAAGAAAAGAAAAGAACAATAAGAAACCAGTCACATTATCCCGACACTGGACCAACCAGTCCTTGTATTAACTTTACATGCTGAGGTAGTGTTTCC
>CM037783.1:40751061-40801061 GCA_021229015.1 Solen grandis | reverse complement strand
GCATACTTTTGATAAATCTGATTTGATAGTGCTTCACAGATAGGACAAATCCTGTAAAAGGTTATCTCAACCTGCATTTTATGCTGAACACTCAATTAATCAATGCCTACAAATAGATTCACAAGGATAGAGATATCTACAAGTGACACGAATATGAACCAAATGTAGTATACCTATAAAAGCAAAATTAATAGGTTAAACATCGACACAGTAACAGTAGTGTATTAGTAGTGATTTTTTTGCCTTGAATTATAATGGGTCTGGTACCCCTTGGTTTGTGAAAAATTAGCATTGTTTTTCTCAAAATTGTGAAAGAAGTAGCGGCGTTTCTGTTGATATTGTGAGGAGAAAATAAGGACTTTGACAGAATACCTTGCAATTTTCTGCAAAATAGTAGGGAATGGTTTATATTTTCAAGGAACTGAGATATTGAGGAAGAGAAACACCTTTGAAATTAATTCAGCTGAGTAGGAAGGATTTAAACCATGGCTTTATCAAAAATACACTTTCGAATTGAATCTATTTGTGTACCTTCTAAACTCCAGTTAAAGAAGGCAATATAAATCGCTGTAGTATTAGTGAATGTTATATTATGCAATGCTGTTTTAAGTTGAATGCAAACGATCAGACTGATTTTATTTGTTTTGAAACATAAAACAAAATGTTGAAGAAAATGTTAAGAGACCCTAAAGCATGCCGAGTCTGGAGCTACAGATTCTGTACATTCTCCCAAACAGTGAATAAAAAAACCTCAACCCCATACCAAATATTTTATACAGCCGACATCAACAAAAAATCTTAATAGCAAGGGGGCATAATTAACTCTTTAACCTATGAAATTCATACACAATCCTGTACAAATTTAAGATTTAATGATTATCAATTTACTGAACTTTAATGGTATATGAAACAATGGATTTTCCTTTGCCATCATGCAGAATGAGTAAAATCTGAGCGAAAATATTATATTATTATGAGTAAACAGAGAAACCCTGATCTGACAGAAGCTCCTGGAAAGAAGCTGTCTGATCTGGTCTGCTCCTCAGTTTGCCAATACATAACAACACATTGATATGAAATTAATGGTTAAAGATATTGGCATACCTTGTTATGAAAGTCCATAAGTTCCTGGTAGGACCTGTACACTTCGGTCTTCTCTCCGTTTGACCAGGTGACCTGGAATACGAATATTCAACACCTGAATTATGTGTCAGAAACTTGCACTCACTCGACTTCTCAATTATTAACTGACTTTACATGAGCTTTTCAGTATCTTCTTCTATGGCTTCCTATATGAACCCTCTATAACTGAAAAGCATAAGAGAAAAATGAACTACATAGCAAGTATAAAACCAGATTAGCCTGCATGTCACAAGCTGATCAGGTTAACACATTTCTTTTTATCAAGAACACTCTAAAACATCTATTTGACTGTACAATTAGATGTTTATAACAGTACTTACTGAAAATCTATTAACTGAATAGTGAACCTTGTAGAGCATGATCAGACTCCAAAGATGTGCAGGCTGATCTTGGTCTGCACTGGTGGCAAAGGCAGAATTCACAAGTACCCACAGCATTGTAAAGGTTAATAAATGCTATATGCCTTCAGGTACACATATATGTAGCCAATAACTCTTAAGAGCTAAATACTTCTACCGATATACATATGCAGTATCTGAAATACCTGATCATCTCCCAAGCTGAGTTCTAATCAACTCTGTAGAGGACAAATTACCTGACGGTATTCACCGACAATATCTCTGAATCACCTGCCAATCAACATTATATTTTCATATTTTTTGTGTATGTTTTTTTATTGTTGTTTACTGATGTGACAAACACTTGACTTAGCAGTAAATCCTACTACGGGTGAAGGTCATTGGCTTGGTGCAGCAGGCAAGGCATTGTGCATGTTTGAATGAAAAGTATAAAGGATTGTTTTGTTTCATTAGATCTTACCATGCTTAATTTCCTAAGTGGACTTCCTTTCTTTTCTTTAGACAGGGCAGGGGGGGGGGGGGGGGGGGGTGTGTGTGTGTGTGTGTGTGCGGCGGCGGTGCTTACTGATAACCTATTGACTGAATAGTGATCAGTGTTGACCATGATCAGACAGCACGGATGTCCGTGCAATCTGATCATGGTCTGCACTGATCACAAATGCCCTCTGCATTGTAAGGGTTGCATGGGTGAACTGAGGTTTTTGTTATTTTTTCAGCTCTAGATTTGTTTACGGGTTTCACATAGTGGATGAGCTATGATCAACTACCCTCACTAATATAAAGTAAAAAACAGTCCAATAAAAAACTGTTAAATGCCTATGCAGGTAAGTTGCACAACTCTCAACATATTTGTTTACAACATCAAACCTATGCCAAACACTGAAAAGCTAATGCTAGCAAGAAATTAAGATAAACAACAAGATACAAGGCAACAGAGATGAATTTCAATGTTAATGTAAAAAAAGAAAAGAAATTGGTTCGTGAATAGAAAACTGCCTAAAGATGTAGCTCTACTACATGTATTGAACAACTGGGGCCGTATTCATAAAGCTCCTTAGTTTTTAAGGAAAATAATTCCTTAACTAGAGTAAATATCCTAAGGTGTTTTATATATAAGACTAAAGGAAATCCTTAATATCTAAGGGAAATCTATGTGATTTTAAGGAAAATCTTAGAAACTAAGGGATTTTTTTTCCTAAGGAGCTTTATGAATACGGCCCCTGAATTAATTTCCAAAGCTGAGAAAACATGGTTATTCACCCTAAAAATCTCAAAAGCTTTTGTTTAAACATTTTCATTACAATCTTATCTATGCATTCACAATGATCAAAGGGTGTAAATAGATAAATGACTCATACAATTTTCTGAAAATACTGAATTTCCCTTACCAATTCTTGGAAACAGTAATAATTAAGCTACTTTCCTTTTCCCGAAAATAAACCTATGTTATCAACTATTCACCATTAAAGGAACCGAGTTTCCTTCTCAAGTTCTCAGGGATACAATGATCAACTTCTTGAAGATTTTGCTCAACACCTTATTCCCTCTGCCCTCTCATGTTTACCCTTATCAATAGCAGGACTGTTTAATCACAAACTAACGAATTGCATGATTAATACATTATAATGCTTCAAATCATTTTCATGTATACATGTAAATGAGTATTATGTGAAGTTACTCTTGAGGCATTAAATTTTTAAAGGTAGGTTGAAATTAAAAGTGAAAAAGAAATTGCAGCTTAACGCTTCCTAATAATTATGATACAAAATGCAAAATAAATTCAGGGAACCATTTTTTTTTTTTTTTTTTGAAGGGGGAGCGAGGAGAAAGAGAGAGAGAGTATGAATTCAAAACAAAATTTGTTTCACTTTCAATTCAATTAAAATACCCCTAATGGCCATTAAAACTTTGAAATGCTGCTGTTTTAACTTGTAATAAACCATTAATTTCAGGATATTTAGTGTAGGCTCGACGTCATACCACAGTACATTTTGTTTTATTAAGTCTTAGGGAGAAAACGTCTTGATTCTTTTGCATCTGTATGTGCTTGAAATGAAGAAAAAGCCCCCCACCCCCCCCCCCCCCCCATCCGTAAATATTTGCAAGAAATACTTATCACTCTATGTTATAATCATAATCTTTTAATAACTCACACGCCAGTAATAATCTGTGATCTGAAGAAGTGAGAAAAATACTGAATGAAGATCCAGGGAAAAACACACCCAAAGCTGGACCTGAACCCAGGACCCCTTGTGACTACCAACTGAGGTTATAAAATTGACTGTTCTTTCAAATCACTCTTCCCTGCCATTTACTTCTGAAATCCACTGAAGTAAATACCAGGGAAAAAGTCCCCCTATCCCCTGTGTGGAACTTGAACCCACAACCGCAAAAGCATAAGCACAGTACTTAACTGGCTGAATGAGAATTGCTATAGCTATAAATTTTTTCTTTCAATTTTTTTCAGAAAGCCAGTGTAGCTTATTACTGATAAAAGTCATGTCATTTTCGAAAAATAAAACAGGCAAATTAATGTATGAAAAAATACCGATGGAAAAACCCGAGAGATATTGGTGAAGGTTTACTGATAGGGATTCCATTGTTGTAAATTGGCTCAGTTTCAAAGCCTGCAAAAATGACAATGTACACGTACTGAATTACTTTAAATATGGATTTTTTACTGAAGATATACACACTGCATTGATCTTTGAAGAACTGCAGAATAAATTAATCCTTTCCATCTAAACAGCCTTCATGATTTCATTTGTTCATTCTTGGAATGGTCAGCCCTGCTTCAGGACAAAGTTAGCTCTGGGGCATGTTTCTTAATAAAACAACTTGCAAAAATTCTTTTTTTTTTTTTTTTTTTTTTTTAATTGGGTTTTATGTCCCATAGTATTTCTGTCATTTTCAGACCATGTCTACTTGAAGCATATATAGTGCTGTCACAATGCAGTATTTCACGCCGTAGACATGTGGCAGGACACCGCACCCAGGTGGCTGGGGATCAAACCCACAACCTCCAACTCCCAAGGCTTATGCTCTAACCACTTGGGCATCAGGACTGTAAAAGATTTCTTCTTGTGTGCAAACTTCACTAACAAAACAGCAAAATTCTACAATCATTTAAATGTCTCATATCAACTGAATAGTTATGCGTAACATAATACTGCGTATATAGCCATTTGTATTTTAGTTTTATCATGGATAAATTTCAAAGGATATTTTACACAACTACAAATGTTACTTGTACCAGGCCCAAGCTTGAGTAAAAATGCTACTAATCTGGAAAAAAAAGTAACTGCAACTAAAACCAAATAGCTGTCGTACTGACTCCTCACTTGAGGTAAGGCCACACTATTTTGTTTTTATGAGTAATAAGACCAGGAAATATTTCTGAAGGGGTAGGTGGTGCTTGGTTGCGAAAAAAAAAAAAAAAAATTCTGTGCCTTACCAATTCAGATGACTTAGTCTACTGATAACACAATGATTACACCATCATATATTCATAAATGCATCAGCAAATCAATGTGATTTTCATTATTTATGCAGATGAGATTATTAATATGTGACAAAAGAATACCTAGCTGTGTGTTAAAAACAACAAGAGCTTCGCTGTGAGCAGGACAATATACACCCGAAGAAAGGTATGACAGTGAACTATCTTTGACGAATGGATAAGCACTTTAACAACAGCAACATTTTAATAAGGAGATGCACACAGACAGAAAGGAGGAGGGCAAACTTACAGTTCCCTCTTGTGTAAATATTGGTAGGAGATTAATAAACTGACAAAAAATATTTTCGTATAATATCTGTATGACATGTTGCTTCAAAATGTGACCTTGACCCAATACAGCTGAAATCTGCTTTTGATCTACACTTCATCTCAGTATGGTTGCCATTTCTGACAAATAGTTTAAATCTGCTAAAGTGATTCCAGGGATACAAAGTGGACACAAAATATTCTAACATTTTAACAGTATGACAAGTGACCTTCAAGTGTGACCTTGACCTTGAACCAAGACATTTGAAAACTACACTCTCCACATCCTCTCAGTATGCTTAACATTTCTGTCAAATAATTTCAATTTTTTTCCAGTGGTTCTAAAGATACAGAGCAGACACAAAAAATTCTAACCATTATAATACATGTAGTATGACATGTGACCTTTAAGTGTGACCTTGACCTTTAACCAAGACATGCGAAACCTACGCTCTGCACATCCTCTCAGTATGGTTGACATTTCTTTCAAATAATTTCAATTTCCTTCCAGTGGTTCTTAAGACACAGAGGACACAAAAATAATACAGTGTAACCTCCGAAATCCGGACCCTCCAAAATCCGGAAACTTCTGAAATCCGGACAGTTTTCTTGGTCCCGAAATTTCCCATTCTTTTAATATGTAAATAATACCTCTGAATTCTGGAACCTCTAAATTCTGATTTCTGTACAATAATTTTGTAAATATTGTGTTATATCAACACTATTTTACTTCTAAAATCCGAACAGTGCAACTAGCTTGACAGGTAATCAGACCAGAAATTGTAAGCCCTGCGGCAATTTATCCCCTAATTTTCTCCTTGATTGATTGTTTATTAATCAACAGTGATCGTAATTTTGACATGCGTTAGAGTCACAATATATCTATTATTTTGACAAGCGTAAGAATCGCATGTTTGCGCCTCCCAAGTTTGCGCTGGTGAATAAATAGGCAATTAGATAGTGACAAAGTGATTTAAGTGGTGATAAGTGGGTTAATTGATATTTTTTGCAACAAACATATTTAACGGTTTAAGTGTAATTGCGGTACTGTTAGAAGCGTTATTAAATTAGGCTGCATTGGACAATATATTATATGTGCTAGTCTAATTCAATCCAGACTTCTGAATTCCGGAAACTTCCAAAATCCAAACTTTTTTATCGGTCCCACAGGTGTTTGAATTTCAGAGGTTACACTGTATTAGGACGGCTGACTTTCAAGTGTGACCTTGGCCTTCAACCAAGACATACGAAAACTAAACTCTGTACATCCTCTCAGTATAGTTGACATTTCTGTCAAATAATTTTAATTTCCTTCCAGTGGTTGTTAACATATAGAGCCGACATGAAATATTCTAACATTATAATACCTTCAAGTGTGACCTTGACCTGTAATTTGTATTGAGATAATCCATCCATCATTAAATTATAATCATGGTTCTTCAAATGCTTAAAAAGACTTCAGTGCAGATGCAAGCATCCACTGACTTGGAGTTAAAAAGTCTGTAAAGGCTTGTTTTAACTATAAAACTGCCATGATCACTTGATGGCCCATGATCACAATCTAATGAAGGATGGATTACCTTAAATTATGTTTCTAGACAGAGAGAGACAACTAGGTATGGGCTGTTTTGTTTAAACTGAGATCAACAGATTAACATTGACAGATATCAGGGAAATCGATCTGTGAAAACTTGAAAGCTTAAAATCTGAAGTTGGTTTGTTTTTCAGTTTGTGACAATATTCATTTTATACTGAAGGAAAGTTAATATATAACACATGAAAGCGTTATTTAGTCACTTATATATTGGTACTCAAAACAAAATGTTAAATGCATTTTTGAGAACTGTTTTTAGTTTTGTTTTTTAAAGGTAGCTAAGTTTTCACAGTATAGGGTTGCTACTAAACATAACTGGAGTGTTCTTTGGAATACATGTATCATGAGCTGAAGTGCAATGGAAAAAGTGTGACGGACAAGCTTACAGTAGGTGACACAAAAATACAACAGTTTGGCCTAATAGTACAACCACACTTATTTAACCAAACACTTCTCTTCAACAATTTCTCGGGGATTATTCAAAGGTCATTTCACTGTTGGGCAAAAGAAAATCCTCTCCTTGTTTAGAAAATTGATCTCCCTATTACGTCTTCCATTAAGACCCATTTTGAGTATCAAGAGGTCAAAACTATGAACACTTCCTAGTTACATCAGGATGCGTCTTCTGTTAGATCAATAAAATAATTATCACCCAATGTGATTTAAGTCCTTCACTATGAAAGTTTTCAGGGAAATCACCTAAGGAAACCTGTACCAAACACAATCAGCCTGTGAATAACAGATGAATCAGGGATTTTTGGGTGCAGGTTTTCTGCAGATGCTGACAAGAGGGTCATGCCCTTGGCCGGAGGTATTTTTTGGTTGAAAAAACTTGTAAACAAGAGGGCCAATATGGCCCTTGATCGCTCACCTGAGAAAGATGATTGCTTAAGAAATAAAGATGCTAGAGTGTAAAAGTGAAATCTGGCTTTTTTTATGGTGAAAAGGGCGTAACTCCTAATATACCATAAATTAACTAGTCAATATCAGTTATAATTGAACCCGATTGTGAGATTATGGGCATAAACATTGTCTTTAAGTTTAAAAAAGATTGTTAAAAAAATGAAGTTGGTAGAGAATAAACAAAGTGAAATCTTGCATTTTTTTTATATTAAAAGGGGCTCAACTCCTGACCTAATTGACCGATCTCAGCCATAATCGAACTCAATTGAGACATTATGGTCATAAACATTGTCATAAAGTTTGAAGATGATTGCTCAAAAGATGAAGATGCTAGAGTGTAAACAAAGTGAAATCTGGCATTTTTTGAATATTAAAAGGGGCTTAACTCCTGACTTTATTGACGGATCTCAGCCATAATCAAACTCAATCGAAACATTATGGTCATAAACATTGCCATAAAGTTTGAAGAAGATTGCTCAAAAGATGAAGATGCTAGAGTGTAAACAACGTGAAATCTGGCATTTTTTTAATATTGAAAGGGCTTAACTCCTGCCTTATTGACCGATCTCAGCCATCATCGAACTCAATCGAGACATTATGGTCATAAACATTGCCATAAAGTTTGAAGAAGATTGCTCAATCTTCAAGGAACAGGGTTAAGTATACATGTATTTTCATTTTAAAGGTTGAGATATCTCAGATATTTTCTCTACCTTTTGCTTAAAATTCTCTCCAAAATCTGCTAAATGAAATAATACCACTTCCTAAAATATATGGCCTTAATTATCACATAAACACAGGTCTCACTAACTTTGGTCAAATTAAGATGATTTTTTTATGCTCAACAGGATTATCCATGATTAATAAGAATCCCTACTACACTGAAAATAATGTAACAAAATCTTATGTTTAAGATACTGAATATTTTAACTACTGAGTCACTGTCTTTCTATTATATTTCACTAATTCTTGTTACATGAATTATCTGCTGGGATCTGGTTTTCATTGTTAATAATGCTTTAACTATAGCTTCTATAAATAAGATGTATATATTGAAGATGGCATGTTTGCAGCTCTATTCTTTCTAAATATAAAACATTCTAAATCACACTGCTTACGCATGTAAAGGCAAAAAATTCCTTTTTTTTTCCTTCTTTTTTTTTTAAAGCTAGTGCTAGTTACATGGTATGACAATACTATTATCAACAGGTATTTTGTCCATGGATGAATTACTCCTACTAAATATAGAAGAGTCATAATGTTGCATGTCACGATCTCTCCTCTACAATGCAAATAAATCCACCCTGTGTTGATAGTCATGACTCAACTGAATAACCCAGAGACCGGGTACCGATACATATACCTACAGGCTACATGGGGTCAAAATACAGATCACTAACAGTCAGTGACTGGTTTTTACTAAATCTTCAATCAATTTTGTAATTTCCATTATAAATTTTAATCATTATATCCCCCCTCTCTTTTTCTATCAGTACATTCTTAAATTAAATCCACTAGCTTTTCAATTAAAAAATTAAGCATCTTGTTTTATGATGTTCATTGAATTTTTCATTCGAAACCATTTCATAACCAAATGTTTTAAGTTATCAACTAAAACAAATTGTATATCCACAACTGCCCTCACCTACCCACACATGCTATCAGAATACCAATATGATTAAACGACCAGGGAGAAATATAATATCAACACTTAAACTAGCATACATGTATATTTTTTTTCCAATATCAACTCAAACTTTCTCTGGAAAACAAAGAATTTGCTTTAACCCTTTCCCTCATATATACTCATTTTGACGCCCTCAGTAGGTATCACATAAAGCCTGATCTGCAGAAAACCACAGTTAAACCTTACCAAATTTAATTACAAAATCCTCATTTCCAGACCACTGAGGAGCAGCGAACAGCATAAAACCTGATCAGCCTGCGAGTTACTCGCAGGCTAATCTGGTTTTATGCTGTTCGCATAGGTCTTTTCATGGTGTCCTCTATGAGGGAAAGGGTTATCTAGATGAAAAATATCAAATTCTTTATTGTTATTAGATAAAAAAAAGAGATAGAAAATTGACAAAAGCAACATAGCAATATCAAGAGATATCAAATGAATTTCTAACAAAGCCTGATCAGTTAATACCATCATGCAATTGTATACATTAAAAGCAATTTCATCAAAATAATTTAATAATAGTTTTTCTATTTTTCTTATTCCACCATTGAGGAGCAGCGAACAGCATAAAACCTGATCAGCCTGCAAGTTACTCGCAGGCTGATCTGGTTTTATGCTGTTCGCATAGGTCTTTTCATGGTTTCCTCTATGAGGGAAAGGGTTAAACATGTCTAGAGATTTCAGAACAAAGTAAGCAGAAGATATCTGCCTATAATAAAAACAGTTTCAAAGAAAAACATTCTCAAAGGAAGTTCAAAAATTCTCGGAGAATTATGCTGTCATGTTTCAGTAAATCATATATGCCTTTTGTAAACATATTTCTATGGAAGGCACCGTCTAGCAACAAAATGATACTTAACAGCTTTCTTTCAAAATAATAGACTGTATTTGCGTCATACCAATTCAATTCTCACTTTTTTTTCTCTCTTTTTCTTTCTGAAGTTAGAAAATACAAGATGAGGAACGATTTAAAGCACTGGTTAGTGTTTTCACCCGGGAGTGGACCTCTCGCAGATCATTCATAAATGACTTGACTTGACTTTTTGAGTTTACCGTCACTTTGACAATATTTCAGTCATATAACAACGTCCAGCTAATTACAGGTGGAGGCCGAATGTATTCATAAATGAAATTTCAACTTCATTTATTTTAAACTGATTATGAAAAAATTTATCAACTTATATTAATCACTCTCGATGGCTTTAGTAGTGATGTATGTGGTCATTATTGTGGGAGGAAACTAGGGAAGCCGTAGAAAACCCACATGTCCGGACGGGCGACCACTATACCTTGTCATATACATGACCAGGATTCCAATACATAAATAGGAAGCCCAAAGTATTACCTGAAGCTTGTATTCCTCCGTTCTTTTGTCTTTATCTCTTTGCCGAGAGCCTTTGACCTCAATATTACACACATGGACTGAAACAAAGAAAGAGAAAACTGATTAATTAATCCTTTACCTCATGAATACCTGGTACACATTTATAACCTGATGAATATTAATTTTCTGAACTTTTTATGAACGCTATCATTGATTTTTCTTTCAAGTGCTGACTACATAGAATCTGAGCTACAAGATATTGTTTAAACCCCTTGTACACTACAGCTCGGAAGATGTGTGGAAGGGTTGCTAGTAAAATTAGGCTAGTTTCGGGAACTTTTTAGAATCATTAATCAATAAAATGGGCAGAGCATTGAGTTTAGGGTCATTGGGGATGCCAACACCGTTCTGAATGTTTCAAGAAACCTTGCAGAAGACTTCCCGATGATGCCGAGTGAATGAAGAAGGGTTCCTGAGCATCCTGAATGGCTGCTGATGGTTTGCTGATCACAAAACCATCCTGAACATAGCATTCAGCGTCATATTAGAACATTTGATGTCTGAATTTTAAAACTTTTTTTATGCTCAAGTGCCTGAAAGTTTCCAGATGAGTTAAGAATGACACAGATGGGTCCCAGAACATCGCGAAGACTTGCCGAAGCATCCCAAATTTGCTAATTCGACCTTCGGGAACCATTTGGGGTCCTAGTGTACAAGCCCCTTAAGCAAACAGAGAAGACCCTAATCAGATAGCTTCTGGCAGGATTTTGAAAGTTCAGATGTGTTCAACAGTTCTAGTATTTCAACATATAAGACCTGCCTTTTCTTTTCTATCCTATCTCTGATTAAAATCACCTCTACAAATAAAGCCCCTGCCATTTAATTTTCTCTTTTCATCCTCAAACATTTAGCTGTTTACAAAAAGTTGAAACAAGTTTCTTGATTTCCTTTGAGTTTTGACCTAAACCAGACAAGAAAAGGGTAAAAACAAAATATTCCTTCAGAGGTGGGTCTATTACCTTGTGATAAAAATCTTAATTATCAATTCCCAGATCTCAATCTTCATCAGTTTGAGACATGGTCGCAGATTAAATGGATATTCCTCAGATCTTACATTGCTCAATCAGTTATTGAGGATGACAAACTCAAATGTAATGAATTGCAAAAGTGGTCATGGTAATTTCAGCCCACCCACATTCTGATGTTAAAACATAGGTGGCCCACTAATGCTATTTATCTGTGCTAGCGGTCTTTTCATCTCCTAGTTCCTGTATGCAAAATTTAATGTACAATATGCTAACCTAGAAATAAATGCATCAAAGGAATATAAGTGGATGATGTAAATGAAGATTAAAGCCCTGGAGACAGAAGACATATCCCGGTATTTCACTGTTAACCCTTTACCTTAATATGAATATTTATGTACAATTTTATGACTTAATGAATATGAATTTACTGAATTTTAAAAGATTATGACATTATGAATATCAATTTACTGAACTTTAAATGATAAATGAAACAATCTATATTTCTTTGTCATGTTGACTGTATAGAATCTGAGCAACAATATTGTATGAGCAAACAGAGGAGTCCATGATACAATAGCTCTTTTCATCTGTCTCTACTGTCTGCCTAAGCATCAAAACAACTTAAATCTAAGTTACATAAAGGATTGAAGGACTTCTTCCACGATCTTAGGTATGTGTAAGTACTCCAAATAAAATGGAACAAGAAACACATCAAATGACATGAAACCAGGTTTTCAAATGTCATCTCAGGCAAGCAAACTATTTTTAGTAACAGTGACTGAAATTCTCTTCCAATAAGCACAGGTACTTGAGGACAGGACCCTAGCTGTGCCCCCCCCCCCCCTTCACACACATACACAGAGACACGAAACGCTTTGAATATAGCGGTTTTTAACTTTAATTCGCCATTTACATTGAGCTTATGTATCAAAATATTCACATTCAAATAAATCTAACGTTTACTATCCATGTCTTTATAAACAAGAGGCCCATGATGGCCCTATATCGCTCACCTGAGAACCACTGTTCTAAAGGAGCAATCTTGGTTGCCACAGAACATCTGCGCCAACATTTTAAAATCTGGCAGTAGTTTTGGAGCAGATGTCTTTAAAAGTTTTCACTATATAAAGGCAAATTAGCCCTGCCCCTGGGGGCCATGTTCTTTTTATGGATCAGAATAATTTTAGCAGTCATGGTAGAGGGTTACCCAAGGAACATCTGTACCAAAACAATTTGAAATCAAGTTAGTAGTTTTGAAGGAAATGTTTTTAAAGTATTCTCTTTAATTTTTTTTTCTTTCCACTGCCATGGCAACAAGAGTTCTACATGGATCAAGTTTATTTTAGCAACTTTTGTAAAGGTTCACCAAGGGATCATTCCTGCCAAGTTTAATCAAATTCTGTCCAGCGGTTTCAGAGAAGATGTCGTTTACAATTTCTACTATAAACATATAAGGCAAATTAACCCCACCCCTGGCGGCCATGTTTTTTTTTAGGAAACAGAATCATTTTAGCAGTCTTGGTAGATAGTTACCCAAGAAACATCTGTACCAAAACATTTTGATATCTGGCCAGAATTTTTGAAGTAGATAATTTTTAAAGTTTACGGGTATAATGCTTTGAGAACATGCAGATGCAGGATTCTGCAAAACGTGCTCATGGTGAGTGACATCACATGACGTCTTATGACGTCAGGACTCAAAATATCTAAAGAAAATCTGCAGAACTGCAAACTGTGTAAGTTTCAGTTTTTTGTCTCATCTGAAAGCTCTATAATCCTATAATGAAAATTTAGGTCCTATGTTTGAATCTTGCTTCAACCAAAGAACCTCGGTCTTTCGGAATTTTGGTCAGCTGAATGGATATGCACAGCTAAGTCTTGAGATGTAGCATCTGTGAAAATTTGAGGAAATTCAGACCATAAATGGCGGCTATAGAGCGCGTACAATATTTTTCACTATTTTTAGCTCTGACGTCACGTGACGTCATAGTATGCTGAAAATGTTAATACATTAAAGCACATACATTATCTCTTATCTATGAAATTTTTATCATTCTGAACAACCGACATCATATCGAAATCATTGCCCAAATAATAAGAACTAAGTTGTATGTTGTGACGTCACATGACGTCAGATGACAAGAGTTCTAAATGGATCAAGTTTATTTTAACTCTGGCCAGTAGTTTTGAAGAAGATGATTTTTAAAGTTTTCATATTTTTTTCTTTCTGTTGCCATGGCAACCAGAGTTCTACATGGATCAAGTTTATTTTAGCAACTTTTGTGAAGGTTGACCCAAGGAACATCCCTGCCAAGTTTAATCAAATTCTCTCCAGTTGATTAAAGTTTTCCCTATATACATAAAAGGCAAATAAGCCCCGCCCCTGGCGGCCATTTTTTTATGGATCGGAATAATTTTAGCAACTTTGGTAGAGGTTGACCCAAGGAACAAATTATTTTGAAATCTGGCCAGTAGTTTTGAAGAAGATGATTTTTAAAGTTTTCAAATTATTTCTGTATTTCATGTGAACAGTTATGAAGGAAAATTATCCACTGACAGTAGGAATTCTCCAATATTATCGATGGGCGCATTTTCATTGATTTGTTGACACTTATTCCCGATGGGTGCCCTCCAGCATCCTGCTGAAGTTGGTAACCTTGTTGTTTATTATGTATAGACTATCGCGATTCTTTTCTTATTTATTGAGACAGGGTCCTGTCCTAAAGTACCTGTGCCAATAAGGTATCTACCTACCAAGTATGAAAACTGTATCTCTATTTCACTAGGAGATAGAAGACGGGAACAAAATGCTTAATATTAAGCCTGCCCACCCAACAACATACCCCATTCTAATAACCAGAAATATGAATCTAACCCTTTATCTTGTTCAGATTTACAACTTGATGAATATTAATTTACTGATTTTACTTTAAAATCATTGATGGTGTATGAAACGACATATTTTCCTTTGATTGTGTAAAATCTGAGCTACAATATTGCATGAGCGAACAGAAAAGGACCTGGCCCCATGTTCTAGAAAACACATACAATCTCAGGCTCAAGTTTGAATATCATACTCAAATCCCTACTAGACTTATGGGCACAGCTTGAGTCTTGAATACCGTATACACCGGCAGATTAGGCACACCTTTTTTCCAGATAATTCAAGTTTATAGAGGGGGTGCGCCTTATATGATGATATAAAGCTTTTCAGGTTTCTTTTTTCAATCACCGAGAAGTGAAAATTACCGGTATACGATCTCAGAAAATGGATATACTGAAAGCCAATGAATACGATAATATGACACAAAGTCTATACGAAACCATGATAAACAATACCAGATTATTGCTTTTGTTCTTATTAGTTATCCTACAGGTATATTTCATGATAAAATGATCGTGAGAAACTGAAACAACTCGATGGAAGCCATTTTCAATATAAACAAATAAGTTTATTTTACGGGACCTCATGATGTATAGGAGAAACTTGACAGGTGGCAATTGTTACGTAATGTTTGTTAGTTGGGAGAATTTTGACAGGTGACAATGGTCCCTAGTGTTAGAATGCAGGGACACGGTTGAGTAATGTCATGTTATGAAAATGTGTCACCTTTATCCTACCCGTCGTTAATGTAACGGTCTAACGGTGATCTTATGCCATGTGTAAATAAAACGGTTCACCGTATGATTAGCCTGGTGACGTACGGATAGCTTTCGGTATGTCAAAATGTACAACGGTGCAAATTTCAAAACAAGATTTCGCCGCATACGATACGATAAGTGAATTTTTTTTTTTTTCAAATAAGTTACCCTGAAAGTTAGGATGCGCCTTATACGTAGCTGCGCCTAATCTGACCGTGTATACGGTAAAAAAAATAATACATAAGTATTCCGTTACTGGAATTTTTGGTGTCATATAACCTTTGCCTCTATAATTTTAATCCAGCTTATATGCTGGAATTAGAACAACATGTACATGTATATAACTTTCTCATCATGTAAATCCCATTTATTGCTAGCTATTGGGCTGGTTCCCTCACCTTTGGCTGGGGACTGTGGGCTGTGTGGTGGATGGACCTGTAACCGGGGGGAACACATGGGAGACAGCTGCTGGTCACATGGTCGCATCTCACAAGATTCAGACAGGATCAATGACGACGTCATGTCATCCACAGGCTGAAAGAACACAAGGACAGCTTGATAAGTATATGATATTAAATGACACCTTTTATATAGCATAAAGTAAATACAAGAGCATCATATGCGGATGCCAATGTCTAATTGTTGTTTTACTTAAAATGGGGATATACATTATGTCAGAATGGACTAAGAGTTATGGAACTTGATGAGAATGTAAGCCCTTGTGATCATGAACAAATATGGGGAGTTTGATGACAGAATAGTTTAGAAGTTATGACAATGATTAAAGTTTTTCACGACAATGCTAACGACAATAATGCCGACAACACCAGAGTGAGAACAATACCTTGCCTTTTTTTCTCTGAAAACAGACAAGCTACTAAGTGTTTCTTAATACAATTATATACTAGAGCTTTCAATGATGGTGATAAATACCCTTCCTACATTGCCTTAACTTAATATGATGAAATTATATTAATTTTATTGCGAAATGGGACACGACAGGATTGAATAACATAAAGTACACTTATAGCAATAAATGTTAACTTAATTTTGGACAATTTCTAACCCTCTTAACCCTTTCCCTCATATAGACTCATTTTGACGCACTCAATAGGTACCACATAAAGCCTGATCTGCAGAAAACCACAGTTAAACCTTACCAAATTTAATTACAAAATCCTCATTTCCAGACCACTGAGGAGCAGCGAACAGCATAAAACCTGATCAGCCTGCGAGTTACTCGCAGGCTAATCTGGTTTTATGCTGTTCGCATAGGTCTTTTCATGGTGTCCTCTATGAGGGAAAGGGTTATCTAGATGAAAAATATCAAATTCTTTATTGTTATTAGATAAAAAAAAGAGATAGAAAATTGACAAAAGCAACATAGCAATATCAAGAGATATCAAATGAATTTCTAACAAAGCCTGATCAGTTAATACCATCATGCAATTGTATACATTAAAAGCAATTTCATCAAAATAATTTAATAATAGTTTTTCTATTTTTCTTATTCCATCTTTAATCTAGGTATAGAAACTTTGTCAAAGACAGATGAGAATCCATGACAATAAAAATGAATTCACATAATCTCACAAACATATTTCCAATACAATCCCTCAATCATAAAATGGCAATAAAACATTTAGACCTTTATAATTTTTATCTATTTCATTTGGTTGACTTAAAAATATAAACTTAAGCATTCCATTATTGATTTTTACAAACCTTCCCAATTTAGTTTCCAAATTAAGATTTCTTGATTTTCGTTTCAAAGTATCTTTCCTCTGTGTACTTAAAGTAAGACAAACAGTTTAATGAAAAGATATCAACTTTTGATATATTGCCCTCTTATTAAATACATATTTATCATACCTGTCTATATATGCATTGGTCAATATTTACATTCCTTGTTGGAAATGTATATTTTATACAACAGATGTGTGCCACAGAATTTACAATCAATCAGCGATGTTCAAGTCAATGGATAAACAATATTCAGGGTTACAGATAAAGTGTGTATTTGCTTAATTACGCAAATAAAACAGGTAAAAACCTAATTCTTTTATAAATTCTAGCCTATCACAAAGCTATAAAAAATTAGGTTACTCAAATATCAAAAAAAAATTAAAGCATATTGGTACGCAGCATTATCAAATTGAGTAATATTTACAAACACTCGTTCATGTTTGACTGGTTACTCGCAAATCTGCAAAATTGACAACTATTTCCAGTAATTTCGTAATTTGGGTTCCATTCAAATAAAACATAAATCCAGTCTGTCTTATTTGTTTATTGGATGTTTTTCTGTGTGTTTGTTCAAACATAGCAACATGAGGCAGGAAAAAAATGGGTAAACGGTATTAAAAAAAAAAAAAATTGTGGGGATACCTTATGCTGCATGCAAACCAAATGCCAGGCATTTGTTTTATAATACTTGACAATCAGGTATAGGTAAGATCGCCTGTAGTGGCACCGAGGTTGTTTTAGGTATTGGAATGTGTTTAAAAACCAACAGTAGTATCCATTATAACTGAACATGTTAACCAGTTATAAGTTTGTGTTTAAATTTGATAGTTAAAAGTGCTAATATTTGGATCAGGATGATCAAAAATGATTGTTTTTATTTAACAATGACTTGTGAAAATGATAAATCCTTCATATGAGAATTAGTAATTCAGGACCTTATTGCATACAAGCAGGCATACATACCAATCACAGGGATTCGGCACATAGTTTTGGAGAAAAAAATCTAGGTAGTGTCTATATATATTAACAAGGGATGCAACTCACCGAGGGCGAATTTCGATACCGGTGATCTTTCCACGGTCTGATCACAAACAAAAAACGACTGGGAATAGTCACGTGTAAACAACAATTTACACACATAATTGCGCAGAGTTTAGCAAACCAGATTGATTAAATATCCAAAATTATTTTAATATCTTAGGTTCATTTCGTCCTATACGGTATAGCACTTTAGAAATTTGGGTTTATTTTTTAAACAATCAACTTTCACTTTCAAACAACCATTTTTATTATGTCATTGGTTTGTAAATACATTCTCGCACACCAGATTTTATTGGTCAACCGGATATAGTCAGCCAATGAAATGCAGCGTACTAGAGACAGGTTGAGTCATCATAATGGGTGATCAAAACAGAAAGTAGAAAACTTTTGGAAGTTATCGCAATACCAAGAGTGATGTCCCTTATAGGACAAAACTTTGCAAAATATGTGTGTAAATTGCTGTTTACACGTGACTATCCATGTTACGAGGTTGTGTCCGACTAACGAAAACTGGCAGTGTTTTGGGACAATATTACACAATGGTGAGAAAAGGAGATATATCAGTGGGACAATTCCAAATTTTAGTTTGGAAAAAAAAAAAAGCAATTGACCCAATTTTGATGGAGTAACCATATTTTCATTACTCACTTGAAATTGTGAAAACCCAATTCTCTGAAATGTTGATGAGTAAATACCCAATTGACCTAAAACCTTATATTTGAATTTTCATCTCCTCAATTTTTTTTTCAAAAAGATCAAACAATGAATCTTTAAGGTTTCATTTTTCCTTTATTTAGGTAATATACCTAACCTTGACCCTATAAATGTGACCTTCACCTTTGAGCTACAGAGCTGGGTCATACGCTTACATGCAGTCTCCATATGTTGAACAATATTCCATATCATTTGAAAATTCTTCAACGACAGCTCTGAAAAGGTCCATTATACTGATTGTTTGGTCTTCAACCTCTGATTGTGACCTTGATTTATGAGGTTTGAACCAGAGTTAAACACCTGCAGACTGTCTCATCAAACTAAACGTTTAGTGATTTCAAAATATATGACAAAATTTTGATCTAGAAGAAGAAAATTAAAGCATGCAGATCCCCCAACCTATTGCCAACCTGGTAAAAAATAAATCAAACATGAGTTGACATACTTAAAACAATACTTCAATAATCACTAGACATTAATGGTTTTAACCCTGACCAGTTCAACATGACAACACAAAGTTCATTAAATGATAATACAGAAAATTCCCCATCTGTGATCAACATGTAGTGCAAACGCAGATAACTGCATATATACACTTCATCAGCTGTTTCAAAGGTTGTTTTGATCTGTGCTGGAAAGTCCCACCATGAGATGATAAGACTTTCACAGACTAATCATTTCCATTTAAATACAATCAAAACAGACAGCAAATCAATGTCCACAAAATGGCATAGGGACATGATTTGTATCTTTTTTTTGTTGTCTATATCCCTCAGACAGACTAAACTAATGATGCACACAGTAAAACAGCTGAAGTATGAAATTCGTAGGCTCCACAAACTAGCTGTGCAGATCCTAAAATGAACCACTCAAATCTATAATTAATTATTATAGCCTTGCTGAGATATAATTGACAAAAGTTTCCCGCCTATGATGCAAGATGAAACTAGAACTGTCGCCTAAGGGCTTACTAATACCCCCCCGCAAGTGTTTTTGTCAAACATGGCTTTGGAGCATGAAATCAGAATTCTTGTATGCAACACTCCATCTTAATATACAGAGGACATATGTGCCAACTACATGGAAATCTAGTGATCCTTTGTAACACATACCTATGGATATACCTATGTCTATGGATAAATATCATTAAGATTCACTGAAATCTATCAATGGAAGAAAATTGTAAAACAAATACCATCAAGGGACAATCTTTAAACAGGGGGGGGGGGGGGGGGGTAACCCAATGTTATATAGAAAAAGCGCTACTACAATGTCTAAGGTTGAATGACAGCAAGTTTCATTGAAATCCCTCCAGTAGTTTAGGAGGAGTAGTCTGCAGAAAATTGTAATGCAAAAATCATCAAAGGGGCATAACTTGGAAAATAGGGGAGGTAACCAAATGATATATAGATAACGCGCTTATACAATGTCTAAGGATCACTGCCAGCAAGTTTCATCAAAATCCTTCCAGTAGTTTAGCAGGGATTTACACTACTTTTGATTTTCAGGGGTCCACTGGACTCAGGATCCTTAAAAACAGGGGTCCATCATTAATTTCAGGGGGTCCAAGCTATTTAACCTCACCAAAATATACTACTCAAAATTTGCTAAGGATCACTAGCTATTTTCCAGAAGAGTTATAAGTCTTGCGACTTTGAGGGCATGGAATTTAAAAAATTTTAAAATTTTTTTTTTTTTTTATACCAAACCTTTTTAAAAAATTTGATAGGTGGATAACAGACATTCTTGTTTTCTTACAGTATCATTTCAAGCATCCTTAACAAGTATTCCTTGTAGAAAACAAAAATATCTGGATATTCAAAATTCTGTTATACACCGTCTGCAACTGAATCACATAATCATTGAGTTCACTAACAGTATTTTCAACGCTTTGATCGTGATCAGCTTTAATAGCGGTTGCGAAATTTGAACGCATATTTAAGACTTGTAATCTGTTCATGTAGACATCAGTGTCTTGATGACGAATTAATAAGGAGTTTTGAAAGTTTATGCAACCCTCTGTAAAGGGATTTGATGAGCTTTTCGCCGAAATGCAGGTATTACAATACGTACATGCCTTCGTCACGGAACTGTAGCCATTTAAATTTTTCAAGCCATATACTGAAATTTCTGCTCACGTTTTGATTTTGAGGAAGATTGTAACTGTAATCAGGGTGACCAGTTGACAATAAATTTTCATGTTTCTCTATTTTCTTTTGCCCCATAAACTTTGATAAGACATGTGAGCGGAAGCGTTCAATGATTGGACGGTAATTTTAAAAGGCCAGTGATTGGCTTGTAAATTTAACTAGTTAAATTCCAAGAGATTTACGAAGACATTTGATAATGAATTGGCACAGATATTCTGGACAATTCGTGCGTACACATGGACGCAGACTTTATTTTTCGGTGCGTACAGTCTGTGATTCATGCGTATATGGACGCAGGATCCTGCGTCCGGTAAATCCCTGGTTTAGAAGGAGTAGTCCGCAGAAGTTTGTAATGCAAAAATCATCAAAGGGGCATAACTTGGTAAATAGGGGAGGTAACTCAATGCTATATAGATGTCTAAGGATCATTGCCAGTAAGTTTCATCAAAATCCTTCCAGTAGTTTAGAAGGAGTAGTCCGCAGAAGTTTGTAATGCAAAAATCATCAAAGGGGCATAACTTGGTAAATAGGGGAGGTAACTCAATGCTATATAGATAACGCGCTGCTACAATGTCTAAGGATCATTGACAGCAAGTATCATTAAAATCCTTCCAGTAGTTTAGGCGGAGTAGTCCGCAGAAGTTTGTAATGCAAAAATCATCAAAGGGGCATAACTTGGTGAATAGGGGAGGTAACTCAATGCTATATAGATAACGCGCTGCTACAATGTCTAAGGATCATTGACAGCAAGTATCATTAAAATCCTTCCAGTAGTTTAGGCGGAGTAGTCCGCAGAAGTTTGTAATGCAAAAATCATCAAAGGGGCATAACTTGGTAAATAGGGGAGGTAACTCAAATGCTATATAGATAACGCGCTGATACAATGTCTAAGGATCATTGACAGCAAGTTTCATCAAAATCCTTCCAGTAGTTTAGAAGGAGTAGTCCGCAGAAGTTTGTAATGCAAAAATCATCAAAGGGGCATAACTTGGTAAATAGGGGAGGTAACTCAATGCTATATAGATAACGCGCTGCTACAATGTCTAAGGATCATTGACAGCAAGTATCATTAAAATCCTTCCAGTAGTTTAGGCGGAGTAGTCCGCAGAAGTTTGTAATGCAAAAATCATCAAAGGGGCATAACTTGGTAAATAGGGGAGGTAACTCAATGCTATAAAGTTTCATCAAAATCCTTCCAGAAGTTTAGGAGGAGTAGTCCGCAGAATTTTGTGTCTACGGACGGACGGACAGACGGACGGACAACCTGATTCCAGTATACCCCCCCCTAACTTCGTTGCGGGGGGGTATAAATACATTCAGGATAAAACAGAGTACATCAGTAACAATTTACTAAAGCGAATAGTGCATCTTAACCTGTCCCCTCTGTTACAAAGAAGTGTTCAGTAACACTGCATGAACTTATAGGACTCCGAGAGTAATTGGCACACTTCACTGATGTTGATGTTATTTGCTGGTTGATTGTAACCCTTTTGACTAAATGAATATTCATTTAATGAACTTTAACATATCTATGGTATATAAAATAATGTATTTTTCTTTGCCATGTAAACTGTGTAGAATCTGAGCTACAATATTATATCAGCAAACAGAGGGGCACTTAAATGCCTCAAAAAATGAATCTACATTAAAGTAAATGGTTAAATAAGCAGATGGGGAAAACCAACAAGGATTAGAAGAGTACCAAGCCCTATTCCTTACTACATGAGAAATATAAAAAAAAGACCTGGACACAACCACTACAAAACCAGATCAGCCTGTAAACATTCACAGGCTATGCTAGCTGATACGTTTCAGTGCCTTAAAAATCAAGAGGCAGCATGAAACAACCTGTTAAGGCTGATAAATCATTAAATGCTTTCAGCCTATTCAGGAAATCTTTTGGAATCCATGGTGTAAAATAATGTATCAGAGATCTTCTACACATAGATATAAACATGGCACAGCTCTCATTGAGATGTTATCCGCAATCATCTCTGCGTACACACCATCTGGTTGTTGACAGTGTAAGTCTCGGTAAGTTGTTTCACAGACTCTATTCAGCCTCCCTGCGCTGCAGCAACATGCCCTCAGCTGCATTCTTGTGGATAACAACAGCAGGTCTAGCATGAACACCACGGCATCACAGTGGTATATACATCACTTGTCATTATCTTCATCAGTCAAAGAATGTGTTTGGGATATAAACCAGCATTGGCTGTACAAAGCACCAAGCCGAGATGATCACAGACATGTAAACATGATATGAAGATTGTCAAGACTTGTGACATGCTGAGTTCTTATCTGTCCTTGATTAAGAAGTGCTGACACTTTGAAAAACAGCTTTGATAGCTTAAGTGATTTACATACATACATTTTTTTCCAGATATAAATAGGACAGACATTAAACAGTGGCGCAGCTAGGCTAAAAAATTTTAAAATATAACATTTCACACCACAATCATGATCCATGTTGAACTTAATTTAAAATTATCAAGCAAATTGTATCATCCTGATAACGTTGAACAGGAAAACAGAAAAGCCCTTTTGGTTAAATGTGGATTACACATTGCATTCCAATATAACTAAGATTATCCATCGTATTCATATATAATTGAGGTATACCCACAACATTCAAATACAATTGACCAATTGATGGATTCGCTGCGACAGTATTTCAGTCGTACAGCGACGTCCAGCTAACTACAGGTGCAGGAAGACCTTGAATGTACTGAAGCATCCGTTTGAACAACCGACCTACTGCAAGCCAGCTGGAAGGCTTCACATGAAAATCTGAATGACCCTGCCAGGATATGAACCCACGCGGTGAGGGGCCGAGTAAGCGTTAAGTCTTTACCTTCTTTGCCACGGAGGCCCCAAATATAATTGAGGATTGCCCATTGCCTTTAAATATAATTGAGTATTACATATCACATTCAAATATAATGAGTATTACACATTGCATTCTAATATAATTGAGGATTACCTATCACATTCAAATGTAATTGAGGATCCATAAAAATAATTCAGTAATTAAACAGCTGTTGTAAACGCTATCATTTTTTATTTAACAAGCATAAATCATAATGAAAAAAATCATAATAGTGTTAAATACACAGTTACAACACATTTATAAATAAATTCATTTTTTTTTCACACAATTTCCAACTCAGTGTGTTATACAAAATATGAGGAAATCAAATCCAATTTCAGAAGATGTATTTAATATTAGCTGGGACAAAAGTAGTGTTATATGGTAAAGTTAAAGAATTCTGTATTCAAAATTTTAATACAGTTTGGCTGCCACATGATTTAAAAATGATTGTGTACTTAGCTATATATCTTAATTGTGTAATTCAATTACACAAAGCACGCAGCCAATCTGTTCCTCTGTTGAAGCAGACTTATCATAGAAAGGAGTACTTGTAAAACAATACAACAGCACTTGAGAGAAATAACTATTTTCCCCAAGAAGGCACAACATAGTAAGTAAATGTTTAAATCACAGTGCTAAATATAGGAAAGTTTCCGATATTGATTTCATATCATATAATGAATATGAAGATAGGCAGGGTCCAAGGAAGTATGATTGTAAATTTTTGGGACATACAACTACTTATCTGCAATACTCGAGAGAAAGGTTATATAAATTATACTGGTCAGTGTGTGGTCATTCAATTATGACCATGGTTATTTGGAGTCCTAGGACTCCAGTTCTTTTGAAAAAGGACTCAGATATACGAGAGGACACAAGACTTTTTGGCAAATCTTTTTTCTGGGACTCCAGTTTTCAGAATCCTAGTGAGCTCTATGATACCGTAAAATTATTTATTCAAGTCACATCTCTTTTTTTTTTGAACATCAAATTTCATATCCAATTCCATTACTTTGTGTGTTCTCAGATTTAGTTTAGTTGCATGTGTTTTCTTCTTCAGAAAATGTGCACCTTATATAAATAATAAGATAAATTTCTTGTTTCTTCTTTGTATGGTAGTTTTACATCCAAACTTTTTTTTTTTTTTGCACTCCACCCCCCACCCTCCACAACTTCTTTATTAGAATCTAAGCACAATATCATATGAGCAAAATGAGGAGACCCTTATCAGACAGTTCATAAAAGAGTGGTCTGATCTGGGTCTGCTCTGTTAATAATTTAGCCAATACATTAAAATGAGTATCTATGAAGTAAAGGGTAAAAGAATAAAATGAAGGTCGGAATTCTTAAATCAAACCACATCTGCTTCAAAAGGCTTATAAGAACGTATTAAGACTCCCTGGCAGTGTTCCCACTAAGATTTGAAAAAGGGGGTGAAATTTGTGCTTTTCTTGATTTTTGTACCCTCTCTATAGGAGATTTGTTACCTTTCTCTCAAAACTGGAGGTTCTTGAGACCGAAATACTCCCATATGGGGGTATTTGGGAACACTGTTCTATAGACCTGATGTATGTCTTATTAGGCGATTAATGTGTTACAAATACAATCAGTCAAAATCGCATGTAATTAAATAATGAATTCATACTCTCAGCTGAGACAGATACTGTACAGCTTGGATCAACTCATGAGACAACTGCCTGAGTGTGACCCAGTAACCTCGATATACATTGTGAATGAATGCAAAGTGTGACTCCATCACATGGTGAAATGATAACCTGTGACACAAGAACACAGGTAAGCCCAGTGTGACTAAGATAACACGGACAGTTACATATCCACAACACAACCAGGTATCATGCTTATGACACTGACCTAAGATTAAAAAAAAGTTTAAACTTTTATTTACAACAACTGGAAAATGAACTGTGTATATACAGACTCAGAGGTTGGAAAAAGATAAGTTTAGAAAACTAAACCGCAAGCCTTGGCAAGCTGTTTATATTTTCTAAGCTGAGCAGGATAAACTTATCTTTATTCCACACTTACCTAGTATTCTATTCATCCTATAATTTCAAAGCATACACAGGAAAACATGAAAAGAAAGAACGTAACATAAACAAACTATCCGATCACATGACCTTCAACACCGTGACGTCATACATGTAGCAAACTAGAAAGTAGTCACGGATGACGTCAGAGTATATAAAAAATCAAAGTATAAATCTAAGCTTATTGGATAGGCAGTTTATACCACAATGTGAGTTTGGTGATATGAATATTTATAAAAAGCACCGTAGTCCAGTGGTAATCATGTACCCGACTGTGGATCCAAAGATTTTGGGCTCAAGCGTGCTCCAATAGAGGCAAGGATTTAATGACCTTCCCAGGTGCAAAGTACCGGTCTAAATCAGGAACTGTCGAGATGGATTAGTAAAAGTTGTAAAAACTCTGTTTCCATATTGATGCAATATAAATAAGTTCAAACATGAAGCAAGATGAGACTATGCAGGTTGATCATGGATGCCTACTGTTTAATCTTGGTGGTATCTCAGTCATTTGGTGACTAGTCTGTATGAGATAGTCATATAGAGCTGCCTCACTAAAATACCACACCATAAACTGTAGAAATGACATGATGTCAGTTGTCACATCTAGTCACTGGACCAAACTGAGTCCCGAAACTACTTTAAGGTGCTTAAAAAACCAACACTATTTTTAGGAATCACAACAGGCGATCGAACTTACAACCTCCAGCTTACACAACGGATTTTCTAAGCACTTGGCCACTAGGACCTATTTAAATATCAAGTTGAATGCTGACAAGCAGCAATATAGTGGGAAAATGTTAACCCTTTACTTCATGAATATTCATGTACAAATATACGACTTAATGAATATTATATTCTTAAACTGAACTTAAAATGGTAAATGAAATCATGAATTTTACTTTGCCATATAGACTGTGTAGAAACTAAGCTACAAACAGAGGAGAGCCTGATCAGACATCTCCTATAGAAGCTGTCTAAACTGGGACTTGGTTTGCCAATGCTTCAAAATGAGTCTATATGAAGTTAAGAGTTAAGTAATCTCTGCATCAAGACATCTTTAAGCTGGTGATATTTAGATGCTCTTGGATGACAGACTTCCAGCTGTGTCGCAAAACCTAAATGTATTCTGCAACTGATGGTTTCAAAACCACTAATTACCCCTGAACTTATATACTGGTATTTATATATGTTGCTGACAGCTGTTTTTAAGTACAATATTATGTGCTTTGACACTATAATTAATTATGAGGAATGAATATCAACAATATTGATTAACACCATAAACATTTAATTACCAAGGCCTTTTGATTTAACAGCTTGTAACTGCACTGCTGTCATGTGGAAACATTTTGTTTGTTGGGTTTTACACCCCACTTTTCAGTCAATTGGAGACTATGTCTACTTGAGACAGATACAGTGTTGCCACACTGCAATATATGTGGCATGATACCATAACAAGTTAAATTATCCTGACACTGTGCCAATCTGCCTGAGATCTGACCTTATATGCTGAGCCCCAAGCAAAGGAGCTGTACCAGTGCCATTTTAATGACTTTGGTATGTCATGGGGATTGAACCCGTGACCTCCAGCTACCATGCAGACGCTCTACCAAAGAACATTGAACTGCTGTGTTATGTTTCAGACGTTCATAACAATATTATGCATATGTAACTAAGTATTCTACTTGTGAACAGTATGCATTTATCAACAACATATTTGTCAATCAGCAAAGCTAGGCACATTGTACAAAGTTTTGCCATTTCAACACCATATTTTCAGAATAACCTAATGATGTTAATAATCAGTCTGATCACTTTCATAATATGTGATACTTTTTTTTAAATATTAATCCTTTACCTAATAAAATTCATGTTCAAATCTACAGAAGTTTAAATGGTATACAATTTTTTAAATTTTTTCATTTGGCGTATTGTAGAATTTGAGCAACAATATTGTATTCAGGAAGAAATAGAGTATTTAACCCAGGCCAGACGTATATGTCAGCTCCTGGAACAGGCTGCCCCAGGGGTATTAAACATCCTGAAAATCCCAGAATTTGACTCCAGAGCTCTGTATGTATCTGTATGTGACTGGACGTTTCAAAACTGAATTTTCCATGGGACTCCTATGGTGATAATAAGTAGTACATGACTGTGTATTAAGTATGTCTGTGGGTGCTGTATATGACGATTTACATGGGTCTTATTGAAACCCCTGCTGCCCACTGAGTTTTTTAACTGGGGGTACAATTGTTGTTTTTCCTTAACTTTGTAACTTCATATAGAGAGTCCCTACAATTTTGGGGGTATATCAACATGGCTAATTTGGGGGATAAAAAACCCTCTACAGGGAGAAAATGGACATGCTGTTCGAAGGAGCTGTCTGAACTGCGGGTCTTGTCTGGGGTCTGCTCTGTTTGCAAATGCATCAAAATGAGTCTATTAATATTTTAGGAAGTATAGCTTTAATGAAAACATGAACTCTGAAAACTTAAACATACGTAACTCTGATCCATTATTCTTGAATATGACCTACAACCATCACCCAAAAACATTAAAAATGTAGATGTAGGGAATAAGTGTGTTTGTTTACACACCACACTCTTTCCAACTAAAGGAAAACCATGTGTACAATAAGCGTGGGAGTCTCCATAAATAAAACCCCAGCAAAGTCTGCCAAGTTTCTCAACTTTTTCCATCTCTTTCCTTGCCTGTGTAGTAAATAAACTACTCAGTCACTCCAGTGCAAAACAATATGTTGGGAAAACTGCCTGGTGATTATGTCATATCTACAACACACTCAGACCTTCTCCCCAGTGATCTGAGAAAGATGCCAGATCTACAGGTGGAATAATCCAATCCTGCAACCGCAGCAATCGACGATTTCTTCCTCACAACATTCTCTATGACAGGAGTTTTTACATTGTTGACATAATATGTCATTTTCATTTTCATGGATGTGCCATTCATATGATGCTGAATAAGTTGAACAGATACTATCTTTCCTGCTCAAAAAAAACACAAGTATAATCTCAAGCTTATACTCAAATCCCTTTGCATTTGAGTATGATAGCTGAGCAGTTTTCTTGAAAAAAAAAAAAAAAAAGCTTAAGTTTAAGAATGACAGTCTCAAGTATTGACTTGTGCTAAGAATGTGCTTAAAAGACGTTGTGAACACGGACACCACTCATTGATCAAACTTAGTTGATCATGATTTAGATTAGCATACTTAAGTATGAGTTCAAGTACAAGTACTATTTCCAGTATCACAAGTATTTGGGACCTGAAACCTGCTCATTATCATTGCTTGTGCTGTGTACTGATATCATCATTACATACCATTACCTCATGAATATTCATGTAAAATTACCTCATGAATATTCATGTAAAAACTGATATGAATATCATGTTACTGAACTTTAAATGTTACATGAAATAATTATTATTTTTTGCCTTGCAGACTCTAGAATCCGAGCCACAATATTGTGTAAAAGCAAACGGAGAGGACCCTGGAAGGAGATGCTTGATCTAAGTCAAAATAAGCTCTGTCTGCAAAGGTATTAAAATCATGTCAGAGGACGGAGGGTTAAATTATTTCTTTAATGGCATCCATGTAGTTATAGGTTATGTTATCACTAGGGCTGAGGTTTGTCAGTCAGGTCGCGAGACGAACCGGTTCGCGATACGGCAATGAGATTCACAGATCGGTTCACGAACTTTATCAGCTTAATTATTAAGGATATTTTATTTTCATTTGTTTGGACCGTCATTTGGAAGTCAAAAAAAAAATAGTAAAAAATGGTTTTCTTAATGGTTATTATTCAATATGTCTTCTTAACTTTTGAACAAAACAAAACAACAATAAATTGTACAATGTACATACTATATGCTTTAGAACCTTAAAACATATAAAATAGCATAACTTTGGCTCACTGGACCTCTTTGAAAAATAAACAAAGTTTCATCTGCGTCGGAAAAGCCAAAGTGGTTCCAGACTTTAGATTTAAATTTTGCCGGAGTGTTTTTAATCTTCACGGAGTCCATTTTGCAGCAGACGATCAACAATTAAATTCGAAAATAAGAAAAAGTTTTCAATTCAATCTTTGATAAAATGTGAAAGTACGACTATTGATTTCTTATTTTTATATCTCAAAATAAATCAAACAATTATCAAATTGATGATTAAACAGCATAGGCTAATCGGCTTTATGTATTCTTTGTTTCGAATGTACGGCTCGTAAAGCTATATGTACTTCCGATCTTCAATCAGCTTTGAATTTTAGACTTACCTTTAATGAAAATCGCATTTATTTTGCCTTTTTAATTTTAATAATTGTCGTCTTTTTATAAAAATGAAGTTCGCGAACCATGCAAATTTAAGGTTGGCGAATATTTGTGTCTGAATTTCGGCAATGAATCGCGGACTCTCGCGTGTTCGGATATTCGTTACAGCCCTAGTTATCACTCGAGATTTTTTTTTTGTCCATCTTAAGTCAATAACCAGCTAGCCTATTTTTAAGTCATATTTTAACAAGCGGAGGCATTTAAATTCCCATTTACAATATTTAAGTCTTTAGAGAATAATTAGAGTCATTGGAAAGACCACCTGATTCAGAACTGTTGTATTACATACCGGTAACCATCAAACCAGTCGAATTTCAAGATACATGTATCAAACCAGTCTTGCTCTGTGTTCAGTTACCATTAAGTCCCTATTAAACATAAGCATATGCATCCCTGGTTTACTGTAGCATACTATTGAATCATGAATGCATGCAGGGAACCAACTCCCTAACAGTTGTAAGCCTTACATATATATTCTAAAATGAAGCAGGCTAGGGCAGATTCTACTGCAAAGCAGTCGCAAGCCTCACATGATATAATGGGATACGAAAACTGATACAAATTAAATTGTAAGCACTCAGAGCATCTTCTTTTTCTCCTAAGTCCTGATGGATCATGCATCATCTTTCTCAAAGAACAGTATAAAAGTGTCTAGTGAATAACATACTGTTCATACCTTTATAGGTTTTAACAGCTGCATTTAACAGAACTCATATATTTTTTTCTAATGTAAAAAAAAACACCACCACCTTGTCAGGCAGTTTTAACAAAACTCATTCCCAAAGTTCTTGTTTCAAAATACCAAATCCTTTCAGTGTTAGGTTTCACATTCTTGCAACTTTGATCTAGGACAATGTGTTCTTGATCGGAAGAGGATTTCTTACAGAACAAAACAATCAAGCAATGTTGTTGCCAAAACTGAGGCAGACCAAAAAACTGAAGCTAATGGAATTCACGCTAATTATTTATCTAGCGTATAGAGCAATTTTGGAAAATCTACTTGTTTCCCTGGCACAATCAACTGAATTCTCCCTCCCTTGTGACAAGTGTATCATTCAGCATTCAACGCCAAAGAAAATGATGATTGCTAGAATTTAGAAATCAGACCGTTACACGAAATATTGAGAGACAAGCTGGGTGAAATCAGGCTCTTGGGCAATTGCTTTCTGGTGTCTTGCTAATTTTATTGATTTCATGAAGGCCTCTTACTGCGAGGAGAAGACTGATTTTATCTGATAGCTGAACCAGCTTCTATCATTCTGTAATCCTGCACACTTTCAACTGGATGTTTACTCTGATTGTACTTTGGAATTATTAATGTTTGTTTGTTTTTTTCTGCCTATCTGTCGGACCCATTCTAAATTGAAAATTGCAATATTTTTCCCAATTGTGATTTTTTTTAAATGAAGTGTTTTGTTTGCTATTAAATTGCATTTACGAAAGAAAATGCCTCTTTAAACAACATGTTACACATACTCAGTTGCTTTTCTGCTTTTCAAAAATTCCCAATATGGTAGAGATGTTGATTGTTATTCCCAAAACTGGCAGAAAACACCCCTGCTAACGGTTTACTTTTTCAAATCTAGAAAGGAATAAAATCTGAGTAATACCTAAAAATCATACAAAACTTCCGTTTAGTGAGTTCAAGGTAATTTATTTTTCAATACAGTCTGTCCAACTGTTCAGCATAGTTTACAATATACTCATACCACTGACGGTGAATATTTAATTAAATCAGGAATCTCTAAAGATATCATAGTAATAAAGTTAGTTTGTTTGGTTTAACGTCCCACCGACTGTAATTCAGTCATTTGGAGACTATGTCTACTTGACACAGATATAGTACTGCCAAACTGCACTATCACGCCATAGACATGTGGCATGATACCACACACAGTCACATTATCCTGACACCGGGCCAACCAGTCCTGCAACTACCCTTACATGCTGAGCATCAAGCAAGGGAGCTATAACAGTACCATATATCATGGCTTTGGTAGGTCGCGGCTGCGGATCAAACCCACGACTTCCTGCTCCTGAGGTGGACGCTCTAACCACTCTGCCATGAGGGACAGTGGTAACAAAATGTTTAAAGCTTAATCAAATCAATTCATGATAAACAATATATGAAATTTGAGTTAGTCTGTTAATTTGATCAAGTCTGCATGAGGTCAAGTGTTAATCCAATCATTACCATAACAAATGCCATAAATATTTCATATGAAGAAAGTCTCAAGAGCAACAGATTTACAACACTTTTTTTTAAAACACTCTATAAACAGTTATCACTTGTTACACTCATATTTTGAAACTAAGATGGTATTTTTTGCAAAATCAATTTACAAAGTAAATGATAATTGTTCAACATATTAAAGCATTGTCAGATACATATATCTGGAGGCAATTAACAACTATAAAGATTTAAACACGGACAAGGAGCAAATTAATCATATCAAACGTGAAATTGACATAAAATTACTTAATGCATGATGTAAATGAAGCCAATTACTGGTTGCATTCTAATTATAAATATGGAAATATATGGTATTTGTTTATTTCTCATTAATTTAGAGTATGAATTTCCCCAAAGGAGAATTTAAGTTTTAAAGTTCACCTAAGTATTCTTCTTTATAATTTAAGTAAACATACACAGATCCAGACCAAAACAGCTTCTAAAATTAGACAAGCCAGTTACATTTTACACTTAATAATATTTGGCCATTCAAACACGGTGTGTCTTTTGTAAGTGATTTTTTTTTCAAAGTGATGTCAGAGAATCTGAAAGAGAGTACCGGTATTATTTATAAGGGAAAGAAAGATATTAAAGTGGATTATTTTAACAGCGGGTGTAAAATGCTAGTGGAGCTTCCTTAATATATATGCTCCTGTAAATGTCAGAGCTGGTTCCATTGACAAGACTTGGGTGAGAGGAAGTGAGATCTAGGCAATGCACATCTGGCACTAATCATGTACACTAGACACAGCAGTCGCCATCCTTAACATTATGAATATTCATGTTTGAACAAATCTATGATGTTAACAGAATGTTAATTTACTGAACTTTAGAAAACAGACTGTTGAATCTTGAGCTACAATATTGCATGTCATGATGACCAGCGAAGACCCTGATCAGACAGCTCCTTGAACAAACTGTCGGATCTGTGTCTGCTGTTTGTCATGGTGTCAAACTCAAGTCTATTTGAGGTAAAGGTTACAGATCAAAAGCTAACTAAACTTCTTCCATCATTTACAGGACAGAATGAATGACAATGTCTTAAACTTGGCACATCTACATAAACTTTAAAGGCACTTGACGGATGACCAAAGGCTGAAAAGGTTCATTTCGTTTTCCTTTAAAGTTAAATAATTAATTTTTGTAGACAAGTGAACTCAGTCTTCAGTGCCCATACATTTACTTAAAAGTACAAGTTCAACTACAAGCTACATTTTTTCTACTTTTATGAACTTTTGTTTGCTTTGTAAGTTTATTATCAATAATTTTTTTGATTTTAAATTTCAATTATTTTGGGACTTCATCTACATCAGAAGATGCTTTGCTACTAGTACAACCAGCAAAGGCCCTATGGAGAGGCTGATTCTGAAAGCATATATCTGATTGGTCTAGTGAACACTTTGGTCTATGTGGCCGCTTCAATGGTCAAAGCAAATAAAATTAGGTTTTCTGTCAAGTCTTCTGTTAATTCTTGCTAAGAACAAAAGCGTGTATGTAAATTGTGTTGGATTTAGGGACCTCTCTGATTCCAGAGGGTTTGACAGTATTCAACTCTGATATGGGGAATCATAGCAGTTTACAAGTTTTTTTCAGGTCTATGTGCCTTACAATTTACAAATATCTTCAAACACTAACAACTTGAAAAATACCTAGAACAGTAAATGGTATTAAACTGAAAGCCATGTACCATATGGAACCATAACTTGTCCTGAACCATTTCAACCTTGCATCAGTTTTCAATCTAGCTTTTTCCTGAGGGAGCTCTTTGGACTTGAGGTATCAAAATAGAGATATTAAGAAAAACATTTTTTTTTACATATTTTAGATCTAGTACTTAAATTTCAATTTTTGGGCACTTGCAAATTAAATGTTGACAATTTTTGTTTTTTCTTTCTATAATACATACTTTGCATTAAAATGATCAGCCAATGATATGAATCTCCTCTTACAACTTTAGGTGATTTAACTAATTCATTGCTTCCTTTGTTTGGTAAAAACTATACTTTAATAGTAATAGTAAATACTGTTGTGGAGAAGACACTGTTACATTGCACAGCTTTTATTTTTCTCTCTTCTTATTAAAATCTTAATCCGGGGCAGTTCATTGACATCTTACTCTCTGTAAGTTTTGTAAAGTCATGCATTTTTCCAAAAATTTGCCATCCATCCAAGGATTCATTATCTTTTCCCCCCAATGTAAAAAGGAAAGAAAGTCGCCATATCTTCCCAAAAGTATGGTATAAGCAGGGGTGTAAAAATTCACTTGTCCGCTCATTTTGGCGAGTGGAATGATGGAATGGGTGAGTAAGAAATATTACGCGGTCATCCAACAGGACGAGTTCATTTTCAAGTCTGATATTTTAATTTTAAAATACATGAAAAAAATATTTATTTTAAAATGATGTAATTAATCATATTCTGCACTGCTTATAACTTCCTTTCTATCTCTCAAATCCATACTTATATCATCTTAGCATCCAAGCGCCGTGAAGTTACGTATGAAGCCAACAGGTGCTCGTTTCCTAGTAATGGAGCAGACTGGTTTACGTAAATAACAAAAGTTATGTCCAGTAATCCATTCGTCCTTCCATTTAATAAATAACCAAGAAAAGGTGTTATTAATTAAATGATGGATTGTGTAAATAATCAACACACATTTCTCTCCATTTCTCAAATAAAATAAATGTGGACACTTTTACAATGCTAAGAAATATATATGACACTAATTTTTTTTTTTTATCTATTTTTGGTACACAGTCTAAACTTGAAGGGTAAAAATTACTGAAGACATTGCTTATTCCCCGAGAAAATGTCAGGTAAAAGTGAAAAAAACAGTATATTCAGTTCCTTTTTTGACGGTATGTGGTGCAGGGTTTGACACTTACTTTTCAGCCAGGAATCCTGACGGAACATCTGCTTTTCAAATTAGAAGTCCCTTGCTTAATAAGAAGTCCTTTAAATTGTATAATTTAAGTTGGAAAATTCAGTTAGATTGTTGGATATTTAAAAATATATTAAAGTGCACTTGTAATAAACTTTAATTATGTTTATATTAGATTCAATAGAAGTTTGTAAGACTTTAAGATCATAAAATCTTTTATGATATACAAATGTGAAAATTTTTTTTTTTTATCTTACCGTATACACGGTCAGATTAGGCGCAGCTACGTATAAAGCGCATCCTAACTTTCAGGGTAACTTATTTGAAAAAAAAAAAAAAATCACTTATCGTATCCATATGCGGCAAAATCTTGTTTTGAAATTTGCGCCATCGTACATTTTGACATATAGCATATTACATTTTTTACATTAGACCTAAGCTTTCTGAAAAAAAAACAAGAGGGCCAAGAAGGCCCTTGATCGCTCATCTGAGAAAGATGATTGCTAAATAAAACAATAAAGTATTTTTTAGGAAAACCAAATTAACTTGAATATCAGTTATAATTAACCCGATTGAAATGGGCATAAACATTGTCTTAAAGTTTAAAAAAGATTGCTAAAAAAATGAAGATGCTAGAGTGTAATCAAAGTGAAGACTGGCTTTTTTTATATTTAAAAGGGCATAACTCCTGACCTAATAAACTGATCTCAGCTTTAATCGAACTCAATCTAGACATTATGGTCATAAGCATTGCCATAAAGTTTGAAGATGATTGCTCAAAAGATGAAGATGCTAGAGTGTAAACAAAGTGAAATCTGGCAAATTTTTAATATTAAAAGGGGCATAACTCCTGACCTAATTGACGGATCTCAGCCATAATCGAACTCAATCGAGACATTATGGTCATAAGCATTGCCATAAAGTTTGAAGATGATTGCTCAAAAGATGAAGATGCTAGAGTGTAAACAAAGTGAAATATGGCATTTTTTTAATATTAAAAGGGGCTTAACTCCTGACCTAATTGACGGATCTCAGCCATAATTGAACATAATCGAGACATTATGGTCATAACTCATAAACATTGTCTTAAAGTTTGATGATGATTGCTCAAGAAATAAAGGTGATAGAGTGTAAACACTAAAAATTGTTGACGCCGGACGACGGACGCTCACGGGATCACAATAGCTTACCCTGAGCTTTGCTCAGGTGAGCTAAAAAGCCAACTGACTGACCCATTTTTTTTTCTCAGCCTGTACACCTAAATTCCCCTTCCCCATCATGTGAAAAAAGGCCTTTGTTAAGCAAGACCTTTAGTGTGCCATGGGTGTCTGGATAGCGTAGTGGTAACATGACTCGCTTCTCACCATTGTGTCCCAGGTTCAATTCCTTGTCACATACGTGACAGGGTACAGTGGTCACCCGTCCAGGCACGTAGGTTTTCTTTAGGATCTCCGGTTCCCTCCCACAATAATGTCCACATAACCACCACCAGAGTCATCGAGAATGATTAAGTTGTGTGAAAGTTTTTCATAATCAATGTAAAATAAATAAAGTTTAAACTTAATGGCACAAAGGCCAAGTATAGATTGAAATTTGATTTAATTATGTGGTCTAATTAATCAGACTACATGTAAAACAGTATTAGAAGAACCCTTGTGAGCAATGCGCAAGACAACACCTGTAATATTTTCTTACTTCATAACATTAGTAATGGTTTATTTCTATCATATATCAAACCCACAATTTCTCCTTTCTTCCATTTCAATAGGTGGCTAACCCCTTGGCTAATGAAACAAGTTCCAACTAAGTGACTTTGACTCATTGCAAGCTAATCATGATGTGGTCTGATTAACTCACTCCTATCAAATCATGTTCAATTGTAGCAGTCGACACTAGTGTCCGGAATCCTAAGGACACCAAAAGTTAAGGGATTCCTGAATAAATATGCCAGGTGAATATCTGAACACTTACTTTTACAGTTAAAAGTAAATTGAACAGCTACATTTGTTGCTAATGTTATAAGTTACATGAAACATTATAGTTTAACCATCTTTGATATTCGCAACTTTTTGATCATTGATTATGCAAATGACGGCATCATATATAAAACCTAATGATGCGACAGAGACACCTGATCTTCAGAAGGGACTCCTGAATTTCAAATCAGGAGATCTTTCAGGATACTCTAGCTAAAAAGTAAGTGTCAAACGCTGAAAAGGAATAAAAAAGTAGACACCAGTCACAATCCTGTTAATGTACTAACTGTAAAATTTATGGTAAACTACACTGTGCTCCCAGTTTATGTAAAAATCAGCTGCCATTTTAAAAATTAAAATTTCCTCCAAATTCCTGGCCAAAATCTGGATCTCTAACTTTTGAAAAGTGATAAATGCTCAAGAATCATAAATACAAACCAAATGCATGGCACATGAGAAGTGAAAATATAAGAAATGTCAAAATATTTTTAGGAAGCTTAACTTGTCATTTTAACCTTTAAAAACGACATCCATACATATTCTCAGATTTTATTTCACTTTCAGTAGTTACCTTCTTAAGAATCCTATCAGCTTCCTCATTGGCCTTTCTGTAGTACTCATACATCTTTGTCTTCTGATGATAACTAAAAGCAGGGTGATTCATTGCCATTGACAAAACAAGAAGAATATTTTGAATGGGCAATTCATCCATGTCGTCCATGACTGTTAAAGCATCCTTCAGATTATCTTCCAGCAGTTGGTAAATAATACTGGAGCAGGTTCTGTTCGAAGAATGTAACAACGCCAAATACACAGCCATTTTAGTTCTAAATATTCTGCCATCTGATTCTTTAAATGTTGACAAATCCTGACGACTGTTTGCTTTACCTTCAGACTCCCTCAAATGATGGAAATCTTTTTTGGCCAAGTCTTCCACATATGACCCCATGAAACGTAGCTCCATTGGCAGACACATATGTAGCATTCCACACATGAAATCTATCCGTTTGTGAGGAATTAGATTTTTGAACCACGTACAGAGCTCTTCCTTACACACCATTTTAAAAGCTTGACACGGTAAAAGCACGAAGAAATGTGCTAAAATTGGTAAAAACTTAAGATCTTGACCTCAGAGTAAGATCCATTTCTGAAGTTTCAGAGGAACCGTATGTACATACGGGCAACCCTATACAATCGTCCAATCAAATGCTGCTATTTATTTACCGCAATAATTATGGTGTAATATTTGTCCCCGTTATGAAGTTACTTTATGCAACAACCGAAACACATACAGTTTGTCATACCATATTTATACTTCTGTTAAATATGTACAGGATTAGAAAATTAAACATCTACATCAATAAAATATTTTACCGGTTGAAAAGTTTATTATTACGTAATGCACAACACCAGTAAGGAAGACAAATCTTGTTCTAGATTAAATCAAACTCCCAAACTCCACACAGTGATCTCCCTTGCAAGCATCTACAACTGTAATGGGTAACTACTGCGTGGAGTTTGTCAATTTCTCCGCAGCAGTTACTTCCCCTGATTAGTCCCTGTGCAGTTTCCTTTGATAATCAAATCATATTTTATAGTCTTCCAATCACCATTTACACGTTACGATTATATATATATATATATATTTTTATATATATATATATATATATATATATATATATATATATATATATATATTCAGGCCCGGATTCACCGGGGGGGCCGAGGGGGCCTTGGCCCCCCCAGCTGCCCTGGTTATACATTTTTTTCTAGGCTATAAAATCCATTGATTACATAATGTCTGAGCTGTCTAGAGGAAATCCCCATCGTTGGCCCCATACTAAACCAACCGCATAACCACCTGACCAGCCAGACTCCTATTGTCTTATGCCCCCCTGCTGTTAATGTGTAGGTAATCCGAATCGGCAGTCATCCATGACTTAGTGATAAGCTTGTGTTTAAGGTACTGTGTATGCAAATTGATTGACACCTTCACTGATTCACAGGCTATTGTCGAGTGATACATAAGGACATCTCGTCTACCGAGCGATCTAATGATGGAAGAAAAATAGGCAATTACAAAAACTTAAATCAGTAAAACTATTCTAGACAGGTGATGTTAAGGAAATAACATAAAAATCGATTAGTATAAAATTAGCCACTAAAAACAACAACTAAGTTGGACATTAAAATGTAATTGCTATGGAAATATTTTCACTAGAGCCCAAAGAAATTATTGATTTAACAAATAAATTTGACTAAATCTAATCAACGAAATTTTAAATTAGCTTCTCTCTACATCTATAAAATTTTAAATCTTGAATTAAAAGCGGGCAATTTAACTGCCAGGTTGATGAACTTTCAGGTATGAAAAATTGCCGATTTTATTTTGGAAAAAAATATTAAAAAGCTATTCTGCGGGGAAGATGCATACCTATCGCTAGCCATGTAAATTAAACTTTATCAGAAATGGGTTGTCATCAGCTATACTATTTTTACATAACTTGTAAGTATTATTTTTACGAAGCAGTTAAATTCTTCTTAACTAACTCTCTCAATATATAAATACAAAAAGTAGGTCTATACACCATCATGTTCACTTTTCTTATTATTTACGAATAAAATAATAATAATTATTATAAAATATGTGTATTTTAGATTTATTAATATAATTAAGAAATGAAATAATTTGAAAATTGTTAACTGCCATATTTTGGGACAATGTATGTGTAGATTATGATTACTAATTCAAATCAAATCCAGGTAATCAGTTATTGTTCAATGTTACTGATAAGTCAATGAATACTAATGCACAGAATACACAATTTATGTGCAAAATAAAACGGATATTAAAGATTTTATATTAAATATCAACATCTATTGTTTGTTTTTTCACTGTTTAAACATTTAGAAAAACCAAAATGTTTCAACTAAAACTAAAAATGTACAAAAAAAAAAAAAAAAATGACACACAAAAGGGGCCCACGCCTACCCTATATCGTGCGCCTGATTTTTTTCTGAGAATTTCTGTGTGAAGACTGCTTCCAGATCGACAATTTGACAGCCAGTATCATTAAGGTCGAACCTATTCCCTTCCACAATTTTGACAAAATGATTATGTTTAACGTGAAAATTGATTTTTTTTCTCAGTCTTTGACAAAACTGTCTTTTACACTGTTGAGTCAAAAACTAATGATCATAAGTCACTTTTTGTGGGGGTTCAGGAAACCCTTATTAAATATTTTATGCCAGTTTGTGAATGAAAATACAAGAAAAGCCCGTATTTCTTACCCGGAAGAAGTAATGCCCTTTCAGTAATATCAGTGCCCCCCCCCCCCCCCCCCACTGTTATTTTTATTTTATTTATTTTTGATCGGGGCCTGTAAGTAAATGCAATTGTGATCAAATTTATACGATTGCACAGCAGTTATTCAATAACATCACTTTGCGACGGTAAAAGATAACATTATATCGCTCAATGCTTAAGGCTCGGTCCCATTTGGCTTTTTTTTTTTTGCTTCGGGGATGGGATGCATATGCACTCCCGATGGAAATAGTGTCGCGAGCCATGTGGAGTCATCGGGAGGCCTCGGGTGTACTGCAAAAAGAATTCATTGAAATTTCCCGATGTGTTCTCGATGTTTTATCGGGAAAACAAGCCGGAAATATCCGAAGAGAAGCTCCGGTCAGCATTCACGGAGATTCCGCGATATTTTTTCTTCCGATGAATCCCCGATGCGTCTGTGATGTCTTGCCGAAGTATCAAGAGGGGGGGGGGGGGCATTCGGGGATATTAGGCGGCCTTTCTGTGACACATTCCCGATCTTAAAAAAAAAAAAAAAAAAAAAAAAAAAAACATGGCAAGGGTTGAAAAGCGCACCCAGAAATTAGTTTCTGTTTTGGCCAGTCTTAGACTGAGACGGTCAAAAAGGCCATTGAACATTGCTTGCTTAGGGCATCCCATTAAACCCCCCAAAAGTCTTTTCTTGACTTTGTCGCTTAATTCCACCATCAAATTTTCATACTCTCAATAATCTTCCCCGAGACACGTGGGATGGTTCGCAAGATCCCCTAATCTACGGGGATATTCCCCCGATGATGTTACAAACTCAGTGAAACTCCGGGGCACCTTCGCCGATCATCGGAGGAGGTCCCCCGGTGCTTTTCCGAACATCGGGACTCAAGGCTATTGTGTCATAGCCGAAACAACAGTGAATGTTCAACGGACCAATCCCGAAGCCTAATAATTGTCATTTTTCAACGGACTGCTCAGTCTTTTTTTGGCTCAAACATCGGGAGCCATCAGTAGAAAAAAATGTTAATTTCCACATCACCGATTTCTTTTCCAGTGGGACCTAGGCCTTCAAGTTTCAAATATATCGGATTTAAAAACAACAACAACAACAACAAAAAAAAAACTTCACTATTATCCCCAGATACCCTTCAGAATGCATCTCCATCACACTAAAAACTTTTTTTCCGGGGGAGCATGCCCCCGAACCCCCCCTACCACTCATATCACATTCGGATTTTGGCCCCCCCAGCAGAAAATTTCTGGATCCGGGCCTGATATATAAGATACGCCGCACTAACAATTTTTGCAGGTGCGTAAAATAAAGTGTCATATTAAAGGCATCTAGGTATATCTCTTTTTGTTCCATAATCAGGTGGGTGCATTTGTCATCGGACGTCATGCGTGGATTGTGGTTCTAAGTTGACCAACATATTCTTTTGTACCCCTGAGGTAAATTGCTGGATCTGCGATGGATCTGAACGCTCACAGATAGACTGCATGCGGCATCCAACTATGTGGAGGAAACTTCAATTGTTTTAAGATATTACAGCTGACCCATCTCTTGAACGCTTTAAGTCTATCAAAAATAGTCCATAGGGCTGTAATGTACGAAGAAAGCAATTTTGATGGAGATATATAGCGCATGCGTGGCGGAAATTGTGAGTTACACAAATACCAAAATCATTTTTCGGCGTTAGCTGTATAAAATGGATTTTGACCTATTTCTTAAACCAATCTAATCTTGGTTAACAACCGAAAAGTTCGAAAAAGCACTCGTTTCATTGGTTTGCATAAATTATTTTAGGATATTCCATCATGAAATGGGAGTTTCAGGGTGCATATCTTTCTGTATGATTGTCAATTTGTAAGTAACAATTTAATCTACCTTTTTTTAACATAAAAAACATCCAGTTGAAAAAATCAAACATAAAAACACCCATTAGAAAAAATAATCAGTTGTGAGTCTTTAGAAAGGTAGTGAACTCATCCCTCAAGCTAAGATCGATAACCTATTTATAGTAACAGCTGGTGAATGGCTCGTCAGCTAAACTCATAAGTGCTCCGAGACGGAACCTTTTTATTTTTCGTTATATTACATTTTTGTCCCTTTCTTTCATTCGATTTTTTTTTCACTAGCTAGTTTATTAAATCTCCTTAATTTGGCGACAAATACCTTTTCTAGAATTATTTTAAAATCACAGATTTACAAAAATTGCCAGCATAATTATATTAAATATATAATATTGTAACACTTTTTGTCTTTTTTTTTTTAACTTTCATATCTTTCTTTTTCTCTTACGCCGAATATCTTTTTTTTAAATATATTTCTTGTTTTCTTTGTCAGATGTGCAGAATTTCCTATTATTCAGTAAAACTTTAAGAGTTCGCGAAAATTTGATATCACGAAAAACGCATCACCGAATATTAGAATCTCTATGCCTCTGACAAAAGAATAATTTAGGTCTTTTCCGCAATGGACGGTGAAAATGTGAAACTGTACACTTCAAGATGAGATATAATCCATATCCACTAATTCAAAAGAAACAAATATCCTCTATATCTATCGGAAAAAAGTGGGAAAGCTGCTATAAAACACAGCACATGTATCGCACATCGCACTTCGAAATGGGATCATTTGTGTTTGCAGCAGGTCTCAAGTGAATTGTGGGGACAGCGGGAGAGATGAGGGGCGGCTGGCCACGCTGGAGAGGCGACTGGACGATATGTCGCAGACAATACAGAATCAGAGCGGTATCATCCGGTGGATGGCGGCAAAACAGAGATCTCTGGTGGGTAGGATGAACCGAGCTGAGAGCAGACTTATTGACACGGTAACTATCTGCTGACACCGTTGTTAATCCCTGAACAGGCTATGAGAAATTGGAAATATTTTTAATATGAAAAATATACGTAGACTATAATATAAAAAATGGACCACATACGTTGATATTATCATGGGCAAGCATCCACCTTTTATCTGTACTTCCAGAGAGTTTACAGCACATAATAATTACGCAACAACCGATAAGGTTATTGCTCGATGTTAAGGATCACAAAGGCAATATTATACACATGTATCGGAAGTATAATATATTAGATAAATGATTTTTTTTATCTGTAAATTAAGTTATGATATTTTTTAACTTGGCGTCGGAAAGAAAAGGAATAGAAGAGAAAAAAATGCATTTTAATTTTCAGTAAATGAAACAAGTAACTGAAATCAAACGTCATTTTACATTGGTACATGACTCTTTAAAGGTAACGCTCCCATTACAGTTTTTTTACTATATAGACAAAGAAGGAAAATTAAAACTAGCCATGATAATTTTCGTAAACTTTGCATGATTATAGAAAATTACACTAGAAACAAATTTATGGGAAACAAATTGGGGGTCACAATTCTACTTTTTGAGTTATCTGCCCCTGAAAGTGAGTTTTTTGTTGTTGTTGCTTTTTTCTGTCATTTTCAAGGGCAGATAACGCAATATTATGGGCTAGCAACACTTCATTTAATGTCAACTCGATGTTTGGTACTATCTTCTCTGTCACTGTGTAAAAGTTTTAGAAATTCTATCAACAATTTTAACTAATCCAACGCAATATAAAATTTGTTGAAACATAGTGAACACTCTATTGGATACAATTGTTTTAAACTTTGCATAATGACTGGAAATGAAACAACAAACAATAATGTGAAATAAAACTAGATCAGGGTTTCTCAATCCTAATGCAATATTGTAGCCCAGATTCTACACAGTATGTACGGCAAAGAAAAATACAGTTGAACCTGTATTAGCGGCCACCTGTACTAAGTGGTCAAACTGTATTTAGCGGTCAATTTTAATGTTACCAAACTAATATTTTTGTATACATAAACTTCATTTAGCAGTCACTTCTGTTAAGCGGCCACTTTTTCTTGTTCCCTTGACTGGCCGTTTAAGACAGATTTGACAGTGTTTTGTTTTATATACCATTTTAAGTTCAGTGAATTAATATTCATTAATTGCATTTGAATATTCACTGGGTAAAATATTATCTATGGTATATCAGGACTGAACCCCATGACCTCCAGTTCATCGGCCAACCGGAAAAAAAAAAAAAAAAAAAAAATTTAATTACTGGATTATTCAAATTTGTATTACTCGAAATAATTGTCTGTGTTTTGGTCCGTACAAATGATTTTCACACGTATCATTCGAACTAACCGACAAAATAAAAAAATAAATGTAAATAAAAATGAATAGGTGGTAACGTTTTAACCCGTTATTTCATGAAGATGCATGCACAAATTCATCATTTGGTGAATGAAGATTTAATTCATTGAACGCTAAATGGTTATATGAAACAATGGTTGTTTTTCTTTGCCGTGCAGTCTTTGTAGATTCTGAGCCACAATATTGTGTGAGCAAACAGAGGAGATTTATGTTCGACAATACGTCAAAATGAGTCAATATGAAGTAAAAGGTTACGGACTTGATGCTACCGTTTACAGCCTGCTTTGTTTAATAATTCATTGAAAGTGTGTCTTTTTGTGTCACCTGTTGTAAGAAGATACGACACGTAGGGGTCACTTTCCGTCGTCTGTCCGTCACACTTTTATTCCGTCACGCTTCAGTAGGTGACACACGTGTTCCAGAGAACACTCTTGTTTCAATTTAAATAATTATGGTAATAAACATAGTTTTACGTCTGTGTATGACGAAAGGAAGATCGACCATGACTGACATCAGACGGGTAACTGATTTCATTGTATGGAGTTTTCAAAAGCTTAAACCAACACATTTACACTGTATTAAATGAAAGATTTTGCTAGATGAGTGATCAATAAAACACTTTTCGAAGCAACGGTGATATCAAATATTCGTGTTTGTCATTTGTCCCGCCCGACTCTTAATTTTGACATGTACAATGTTGGTTTTTATCATGATATTTATTTATGTTAGATACATGCAAAACTAATTGCCATTTCATTAACGTTCTCATACTACTATTAATTACAATTCGTTATGTTAATTGGATAAAATAAAGGTGCTTGGTGTTACGTTCTTGCATATAAAAACCAGCAACGGTCTTGATTTGGATTTTTCAAACAAATGCTTTATTCGAAATAAATAGAGGTCCTAGGCATTTCGAATAACCGGGATTGGACTGTGTTTGCGGTAAGAACCAGTTCAATACACTCTCATTAGTTAATCATTCGACTTCACCTCTCTAGGCAACCGTTTCAGCTGTTGTTTAGCCATTGTGTTCGGTAAACCGAGACATTTCAAATTGCAGTAAACTCCACATACGATCAGCTCAGTACATTTCAAATTGCAGTAAACACCACATATAATCAACCAGTACATCTCAAATTGCATTAAACTCCACATAAAATCAGCTCAGTACATTTCAAATTGCATTAAACGCCAGTACATTTCAAATTGAAGTTAACTCCACATAAAATCAGCTCAGTGCATTTCAAATTGCATTAAACGCCAGTACATCTCAAATGGCAGTAAACTCCACATACAATTAACTCAGTACATCTCAAATTGCAGTAAACACCACATATAATCAACTCAGTACATCTCAAATTGCATTAAACTCCAGTACATTTCAAATTGAAGTTAACTCCACATAAAATCAGCTCAGTACATTTCAAATTGCATTAAACGCCAGTACATCTCAAATTGCAGTAAACTCCACATACAATTAACTCAGTACATCACAAGTCCAAAACCTTACTCACCAGTCAAATTCTGCCTCGCATTCCCAGGAGAGTATTAAACACATTTAGCACATGGCATTTTCCTCTCGTCCAATCAGGTGCCAGTATTGGTTCATAGTCACCGTGAACTATAACGCGTAGTCCACACTTTTGTAAAAAATCAATAAGTGTGGACTATGCAACCACATAACTCACACTTTTGTGACGTTTTGTCGCTAGTGGAGGAAAATACCATGTGCTAAATAGCTTAGTTCATAGTTGCCTTCAACTACACGACATAGTCACTCGGGCTCCGCCCTCGTGACTATATCGTGTAGTTGAAGGCAACTATGAACTAACCTATACCACTAACCAGCTCCAGGCTATATTCCACGAAGCCGCTGACCTAACGTTCCCGGGAAATCGCTATTCTTCACCTGAAATAAAAAGAAAACATAATCAAAAACCTTGGTTGCCCTAAATGTAATCTAGCAAAAATTAAAAAAAAATCAATCACAAAAACTTAGAGCCATGAAAAAAACAATCCTAAACTATACTGGAAATTTTTAAATAATCTGAAGCCTAAAGAAAAGGTTAAGGAAACCCCTTCGTTAGACGAGTTTTATAATTATTTTAAAAACATAAATTCTAGTACAATCGATGACCCAAGATTTCCAAATAGAAATGACAATGCTGAAATAATAAATACAAATATATATCTTAACTCTCAAATCACGGAAACAGAAATAAGTAAATGTATAGCAAAACTGAAAAACTCAAAAGCACCTAGTCCCTTCGATAATATAATAAATGAGTATATAAAAGCCACAAAAACTATTTTATTACCAATTTACTGTAAACTTTTTAACCTAGTTCTCGATACAGGTCACATTCCAAATTCATGGCTAGAAGGTGCTATTATTCCGATTTATAAAAACAAGGGCAGCTCGAAAGATCCGTGCAATTACAGACCAATAACAATTCTAAGTTGTTTAGGCAAGCTATTCACTTCAGTCCTTAACAGTAGACCAACACAATATTTAGACGACAATAAAATATTGGAAGAAAATCAAGCAGGTTTTAGGAAAGATTATTCGTGTTCCGATCATAATTTCACACTCCATTCTTTATATCAGATATTAAAAAAGAGAAAAATCAAATTATTTGCTGCTTTTATAGACTTTTCACAAGCGTTTGATAAAATCTGGAGGGCGGGACTATGGCAAAAACTTCTAAGTTATGAAATTAACGGTAAATTCTTTAATGTTATATACAACATGTATAAAAATATAAAGTCATGTATTTCTCTAAATGGCACTCTTTCGCCAAATTTTATATCGGATATCGCTGTTAGGCAAGGCGAGAACCTCTCCCCTCTTCTATTCTCTCTATTCATGAATGATGTACAATCAAACATGTTTAACAATGGTGCAAAAGGCGTGGAGTTGAAGGACCCTAATGATTTAACTTTATGGCTTAAACTATTAATTTTTCTCTACGCCGATGACACTACTGATCAAACAGACTTTCAAAACAGCTTAAATATTTTCAACAACTATTGTAATGATTGGCACCTACATGTAAATGTTAACAAAACTAAAGTTGTAATATTCGGCACAAGGACTTCATGGAATTTTCATTTTAAAATTGGGGAACACGCGCTTGAAATAACAGACAGTTACCATTACCTGGGTCTGACTCTTTCCAATAACGGTTCATTTCTAAAGGCACGAAAACATCTCGTGGAACAGGCAAACAAGGCAATGCACTTTCTCTTCGCCAAAGTAAACAACTCTGACCTCCCTCTTGATCTTACCCTAAAACTCTTTGATCATACAATATTACCTATACTGACTTACGGGGCTGAAATATTTGGTTATGAAAATGTAGAAATACTAAAGAGGGTACATAACAATTTCTTAAGAAAAATTACAAATACAAAGAAATCTACTCCAATGAACTTTCTTTACGGCGAACTTGAACTTATCTCTTCAAATTTATAAATACATCCTGAACTCTACAGATTACGATTTTAAATGGCCAAATAAAATAAAAGAAATACTTACCTCATTTGGAATACCTGACCTATGGCTTAATCAGTTTCAACTCAATCAACATAATGTACATAAAATTGTGAAACAAACACTTATTGACCAGTTCAAACAACAATGGCATGAAAAACTACAAGAAACAAACAAGGGAAACATATATTTAAGTTTTAAAGGCAGTCATGTTTTTGAGAGTTACCTACAAATCTCAGATAAAAATATATACTTACCTTTATTGAAATTCAGAACTGCTAATCACAGGTTACCCGTGGAAACTGGTCGTTTCGATAGCATACCTTTCGATAACAGGAAATGTCCGTTATGTGACTTAGGCCAGGTAGGTTGCGAACGCCACTACTTACTTATTTCAAATTGCAGTAAACTCCACATACAATCAACTCCATACATTTCAAATTGAAGTAAACACCACATACAATCAGCTCAGTGTATTTCAAATTGCAGTAAACACTACATACGATCAACTCACTCATTACATCTCAAACTGAAAAAAAAATGTGGGAAAAAAGCCGTTATAGTCTATATAACTATTATGATCTTATATAAACGTAAATTAACTCAAATACCTTAGCTCAATTAAAGGTCCGTTATGTTTTAGGGTTGAATAATTACTCTTTTTCTAACGTGCACATACATTTCGCGCCGAGAAATTACGATATCTCGCCGAATAACGCATTTTTTGGTTTTAGGTCTTTGCTATGACTGTAGTCAGACGTTATTCATTCCGCTATAAAGCATTCGTAACTACTTGGTCACCTCCGGCAAGAATGGTCGAGGTGATCCGAATGCCATTTACAGAAACGAAAAACTTCATGAAAAGTTTCCATCATTGATGTTATTTTGGATCTCATACTCGGTCATTTTCAAAAAACATGAATTGCCAACGGCATATTCATCTTCATCGTCGGAACCCACATTCGCTCATTACGCTTTGCTTCTTAACCGACCGTGGCAAAACTTCGTATTCATGAATTATAGATTAGGCATTTTATTCGGATTTTGTAAGTCAGCTTTTATTTTTGTTACCACAATGAAAAGTATTCAGAATACCAAACGTGGTTTCATTGGTCAGCAAGTAGCTTATTATTATTCATAAAAACGAAGTTTTGCCAGTTGAAAATCCTACGGTATATACGGTAGTGATAACGAGATATATAATGTGGATTCCGACGATGTACATACCGCGGGATCCGACGATGACTCGTCTTCAGAGGAGATCAAATTTATGTTTCGCAATACAGATTGAGAGGGTCAAATATGTTGAAGAGAAGAATGCGGAGCTAGAGAAGGCGTGTAACCTTGGTAATGATTTCAATGCAGAAAAATAAACCGTGGGAGCGAATCTAACTGCGTATGATTATAAAAAGACGTATGCATTTCATACTATTTTAATACATTTCATCTAAGTTCAGAAACACCTTATTACATCATTTATTTAGTCACGAGGAATTGTTTTTAGATTTAGTAAAACGACCTGTTTTATCATGATTGTTTGTTTGCGT
>CM037783.1:40700961-40750961 GCA_021229015.1 Solen grandis | reverse complement strand
CGTGATTAAAAAAAATGTGTGGTTTCTCCATCAAAGGCAATAGCATTTCGAACGGTATTAAACCTATATTTAGAATTATTCAGAAATATATATTTCGTCTGCCGTCACATAACTGGTCACAATCACTGTTAAAGCATGCAATTACTTCACAGGCTTTACTTTCGAACAGGTGGTACCACAACCACCTGCTAAGGGGATACTGTATTCTACATCTAACCAATTTCCCCGAAGTGGCGTTTGCCCGTGTAATGTGTCCCACACTTGCCGAGTTTATCTTTTAGAAAACAAAGACCTAACCAATATTGACGAGGATAAATAGAAAAAAAATACCAATCATCTGTGAACGAGCTGCTTTAAGTATTGTCGATGTTCTTGACCTGAAAATACGGTATGCATCATTTCACACAAAAGGTATAGACTGGTGCGTATCTTACTTGATTAACTTGTTTTACCACTATACTCTTATCTCACGACACGGTACGTAGTTCAGTCTGTAGAACGCTCATTTTGTAAGCAAGGTGTCTGGAGAGTGTTTGCAAATGCACTTCGAGATTGCCTTATAATTATTATTTATGACCCATATATGTCTTAGAAATTTGAGACAAGCTTTTATCTAGAAGGGGGGGGGGGGGGGTACATGTTACTAACAATGAGAGAGACACACCTCTCAAGCGGTCTGGTAGAGGATCCGTCCTGTATACCAGGGTTCCTGGGTTTGATTCCCGGTCTGGTCATATATTTTCTTCACTCAGTAACCCATTTCTCGTAGGCTGTTCTTATTAAATTCGTTTATCACTGGGCAAATTTTAGCAGTCTACATGCATGTTGCACTGGTTCAGTCTTCTGTAACTTCATATCGTCCAATCTATCACAACAAATAAACAAACAGGTGTTAAAACACAGAAAGTAGGAAACACCACTCGTGTGTGACGTTTTCCTTTCATTAGATTTGCTGAGTGTGCGATATTTATCATTTAGTAAACATGTGTATCCTTAGTATGACAACAAATAAACAAACAGGTGTTAAAACAAACGCATGAAAATCATGTAATATCTAATCGACATTAACTAGATAGTCAGATAAAATCATTGCACCAAATGTATTGGGTCAAATTGACTTATATAGCAAGGTCACACAGTCAAATGCATTATGTAAAGGTCCATCCTCTTAAGCAACTGTCTTAATATTGAAGTGATTCAATGAAAGACTTGATGTTATAGAACATTGAAAAAAAGGTCAGTCAGAGCGGACGTTCACCACCTGCCCGGGTATCACCAATTGTTTTTGAAGCAAAGCCATTTCAGAATATTTTAATAACATGTAATGATACATGTCATTTTTGCCAAATATCCTCACCGGTGAACCGGTTGGTTCAAAGATTTTAAATCAAGTGTGTCTTCGTCCAAACTTCCATTTTTTTTAAAAATATTTTTATCTACCGAATCTTAAAAAAAAAGTTCATTAAATTAATGAGAATATAGCCGATGAAAAACTCTTATTATCAAATTAATCAGAAATGCAGAACAAAAACAATACAGAAAAATACATTATTCCTAGTAAACATATAATATGGTGATGAAATAAACTAACATATTGATCAATTAAGATACATAACAGGTTATTCCTTTTTTATATGATTATTCGAAGAGATGCGTGAAATTCCAAACGGTAAGTTACAAAGGCGGTGTTCATGTCAATATATGAAAAAATCATCATCATCAACAACAACAAGGACAATGACAACCATTAATTATGGTGGCTCCATTTTTAGCTCGACAATTCGAAGAATATGAGAGCTATTGTAGTTGTCCTTGCGTCGGCGTTGCAGCTTTTGGTTAAAGTTTTGAATGCTAGTAACTATCAACCTTATATCTCAATAAGCATTTATGGTATTGACTTGAAAGTTCATAAATAAGTTCAGGGGCATCAGACAACCAAGGTAGTTAACTCTTGACTGAATATAATATAAATTATGGCCCCTTTTTAACTTAGAAATTTGGGTTAAAGTTTTGCATGCAAGATACTCTCATGCTTATATCTCAGTATCCAGGCATGCGATTGATTTGAAACATCTTCAATACGTTTAGGGGTATCATACTTTCAAGTTAGATATCTCTTGATGGAATATATTACAAATTACGGCCCCCCTTTAACTAAGAGGTTGATTTCAATCATCTTTAATACGTTTAGGGGTATCTTACTATCAAGGTAGATAACTTTTGATGGAATATATTGGAAGTTAGGGCCCCTTTTTTAACTAAGAAATATCGGTTTAAGTTTTGCATGCAAGGTACTTTCATGCTTATATCTCAGAAATTGTTTATGATATTGACTAAGTTAAGGAGTGTATTCGGGGGAATCAGAAAACCAAGGAGAATAACTTTTGGACTGAATTACATACAAATTATGGCCCTTTTCTAACTTGGATACTTGGTTAAAGTTTTACATGCACATCGTTATTATGCTATGTCTCAGTAACTAGGCATGGACTTGATTTTAGACTTCATAAAAGTATCAAGGGATATCATACTATCAAGGTATATCATTTTTGACTAATATTATATACAGGGTATGTGAAGGGCAAGAATTGAGACAGATTTCATTTGATTTACCAACAAGCATTTTGAATAGGTGAGCGTGCTGTCCCTGATAGCTCTTGTTTTGAATATGCGGCTCCATTGTTAAAATTCCATACTGTCGCCACGCAGTGTCAATAAATCACGCGGTGCCTGTCAGAATAATAAAAAAATATCACCGATGTTTTCCCGACGGTGCCCGTTCTGTCTATGTCACAAACTGAACTCATACATCACTCTGATGTCATTTGCGGATCGTGAATCACACACACACACACACACACACACACACACACACACACACACAGAGTTGATGAACTTGGGCAGAGATCCAGGTCAAGTTTGATTATGATCCATGTCAGACTGATAGGTTTGTACTAATCAGGTATACCAAAGGTTCACATTGCATGCACTTCACATTTCCGTGATTTAAAAGCTCCTGATCAAACTAAATATGATATGATTTTATCAAATTTTATAGTAATTTCGACTTCATATTCTCTCTGAACAACAACAGCAACAACAACAACGGTGCTGAAGGGCCACATGCACTTAGAGTTCCGCTGTGCTAAACGCACACTTTCTCTAAGGGTGTCTCTTGTGCTAAGCGGTCATTCGCTTAAAGTGGTCACAAGTACTAAGTGGTCACTAGCACTAGGTGGGCACATGTACAAAACGGTCACTTACACGAAGTGGTCACATGTACTAAATTGGTCACTAGCACTAGGTGGGCACATGTACAAAACGGTAACTTACACGAAGTGGTCACATGGACTAAGTGGTCACTAGCACTAAGTGACATTTACACCAAGTGGTCACATGAAATAAGCGGCCATTTGTACTTAGTGGGCTGATGTTCAAACCATCACCTGCACTAAATGGTCACATGTACAAACCGTCACCTGCACTAAATGGTCACATGTACAAACCGTCACCTGCACAAAATGGTCACATGCAATAAGTGGTCACATGTTCAAAATAATCACATGCACAAAGCGCTCACTAAGACTAAGTGATACGTAATACATACAAGATGAAAATTGCACTTAGTGGTCACCTGGTCAAGCGGTCACCTGCATTGAGTGATCATCTGTTTTATTGTTCAAGAGATAGCATGGTATTGTGATTTGAGCCCTTATCTGTATACATAAAGAAGGTAAGAGGTGATATGCTCATGTAACGATATTGATGACTGTAGTATATTTAAATGATTATTCATTATAGGTCGCATAGGTCATAAGGTCATGAGTCATAGTTCTTCAATATGTGAACAGATGACCCATATCGTTCAGGCGAGCGATCATTATTATCGCTCGGTAAAACGTCAGCAGTGTATTACCGGCCGTAAACGAGACTCTACACTTGATCTATATACATACAGTTATATTGTATAGATAGTGTATGTAGTCAGTGTCTTTGGACTTATTTGCTGCCTTAAGCTTGTCGCTCGACCATGAAATAAGTTATATCGCTTAAACGTAGTATAGACATTAGTTAAAAAAAGGATTTCACTTCAAACGTATGGAACATACGTCGCGTAAATATAATGCTGTGCATGGAAGAGGATAAACATTTGAATACATGCGATCAGTATGAAACCGGGACGGGTATCTCAAAGGATGCCTATAACGATTTGCTGGAAACATGTACGGATATTCAAGTTCGAAAGGAGGAAAACAGTGGTACTAATATGTCAAAGTTTGACACAATGAAGAATTTGATCATCGTCAGTGTTTCATTCACACTTCTCAACTCCGCGTTCCTGTCCTTCTCCAACCTGCAAAGTTCTGTTCACAGACACGGCGGACTTGGCACGATCGGATTATCTCTGATTTATTCGTCTGCTATTGTTACTAGCTTATTTCTTGCGCCGCTAATTCTGGCTAAATTCACTCTGAAGCGCATTATGGTCGTTTCTATGGTGATGCATATAACCTACCTGTTGACCGGATTTTACCCGGCATGGTCCACTATAGTCCCAGCATCCGTCCTAATTGGAACAGGTAAGTGTGCTGTGTTCGATTTTTATTCTGTAAACCCAATTATGACTTTGTATGTTTTATTGGGTGTAACGTCCCACCGACACTATTTCAGTCATTTGGTGACTGTGTCTACTTGAGACAGTTATATAGTGCTGCCACAAACCTCCAGTCACATTATCAGGATACCTTGCTAACAAGTGCTGGGATTATACCCTGTATATATATGCTGAAGGGAGAAGAAGGGAGCTACTAGAAACCCCTTTTTACGACTTTGTATGTCACGTTCGGGGATCGACCCACGCCCTCCTGCTCCCGAGGTGAAAGCTTGTGCACCAAGGACGGTCCAGTCATAACTGGTCGAACATATCCCAATATTCCGTCCGTACTTCAAACAAATTATTTTGCTGATGTTGACGTTACATATTTGAAAAATAGCTAAATGTACATGCAGTGTTCTGCTATATAACACTTAGCACAAGTATCATGTATCGAGTTAATTTAATGTGAATAGCCTTATTAACGCTACCGTGCAAGGTAATACATATATGTCGGTAGTCACACAATCGGTAATATAGCTCCCAGCACATTTACAGTTGTTAGCTGTACCGCAGTGTTATTGTCTCCAAATGATTGAAATACCGTCGGTGGGACGTTAAACACTCATTACTCATACTCTGCATATGTCGTGCTTGTATCACGTTTTTGTGTATTTTTTTACTGGCAATTGTGTTCAAAGGCGTTTACAGGTACTTCCTGAATGTTTATATACTAGTTCACAATTAAGCAACACCATTATGCAGGTCAAATATATTAAACCAGAAATTGCTGGTATTGATAGATATAAACAACGATAAGTGTTGAAGGATTTGAATATTAACTGGCTCGTGCAAACAGATTATCTACATTTATGACTTACACTTTCAGTCACATTGTATATCGACAGTTTACTTGAACACCGATCATTCGATCACTCCTTATTATTCTAAACGTTTACCACAGGTAGAAGAGGGCGGGGTGGGGGTGGGGGAGAGGGGGGGGTGCTGAGAGGGTTCAACATACACTTTTTAGGTGACTAAAATTGCCTTGATTTAGATTAATTTTTGTGTTTTGTGCTCAGAAGTGGGATCCCCATTGTAAGTCCCTTACTGAAATAAAGTTAACCAAATGACCAGCATCCGCTCTCACCCATCTGCTCTAATCCGAATCAGTCAAACGCTTTTAGTTTTACTGAGTGTACAACAACTGAGCGTCTGAATGTCACAGACGTCAATTAATGCACCAATAGAGATTTGTATGAATTAAATCGCATTTTATAGCAAATTTGATAAACGAGTATCAAATCAAACCCAATGTTAAAACTGCGTAAACTCTGTCGTAACAAGGTCTTAACTTTTTTTGTCAGTTTGATGGACAGCTTACATTATGCAGTCTCTCTCTCTATTACAGATTATAAGATTATCATAAATATATGTGTTTTAATAAAAAGGAATCAAACTTTAAAACAGCAGACGCACAAGAATAGATATATTAATGCAAATAAATTATATACCAATAATACTATTTTTGATATAGTTAAAAAAACAAAAAACACTATATATGTATTACTTCATCAGTGAATTATGCCAAGGAAAAATAACCTTTTGGATTATTTTTATTTTCATATTTATGTATGTTCTTTTTTCTCACTCTTTTTTTCAATCTATTTTGTTATTTCTTTATTAGTAATTTGAAATGAGAAATATTACAAAAATATCCCCCCAACTGGATCGGAACTCGCAACAAAGCTTTGGAGCGAGTGTCATAAAGTTCACATTATTAGCATTATGTGTCATATGGAAATAAATCTTTCATGGATCTATATATAATGGTTAAGGTGGCTGTGGGTTCGAGCCCCGGCTACCGTCCATGGTTCTGTATACGAAAAATTCTTTCGGAGGATGGAAGTTAAGTTCTTGTCCTTGCCAAGAACGATGGTTGAGTTAACTGCCCGCCCGATACATCAATCTGCAAGAGTTTTCGTCCGTTCCGCATTCAAGCAACTCGACTCAATGATAAAAGGGTCATGGGTCAAGAATCTTGTCAAAAGAGAAAATAATAAAGTTTATTTTACATACCAAAGACATAAAAATGAAGAAAAAAATACATTAATGCAAATATTTCGACACTTGGTAATAATTTAGCTCAAGGATTAGATTTCAATGTATAAACTGTATATGTAACTTTAAAAAAATGTCATTTTTGCCCCAGATACCCCTAAGAATGTATCTCCATAATCCTAGAAACATTTTCCCCGGAGGATCATGTCCCATGACCCCTTCATTAAATAGGTATCTATGAAATATAAAAATTTAAAGCAGCTCGTTCACAGCTGGTCATCGAGTAAGAATTTGATTTTTAACTACAGTCAAACCTGTCCTAAGCAGTCAGTCAAGACAACAAGAGTGTGGGACCGCATAACAGAGGCGATCACTAAATGAAGGTTAAACATATAACAAAATGTTGGTTTGGTATTTTTGAATTTGACCGCTAAATGCAGGTTGGTCGATTTATACAAGTGACCGCTAATACAGGTTCAACTGTTTATTTGTGTTTTACGCCTACCAATCAATCCTAATCTGAAAACGCATGGTCAACAAAAGCAACATGCCGTGATTAAAAAATGTGTGGTTTCTCCATCACAGGCAATAGCGTTTCGAACGGTATTAAACCTATATTTAGAATTATTCAGAATTTATATATTTCGTCTGCCGTCACAAAACTGATCACAATCACACTTTAATCATGCGATTACTTCACAGGCTTTACTTACGAACAGGTGAAGACTGTGTCACGTGGTACCGCAACCACCTGCTGAGGGATACTGTATTCTACATCTAACCGATTTCCCCGAAGTTGGCGTTTGCCCGTGTAATGTGACCCCACATTTGCCGAGTTTATCTGTTAGGAAACAAAGACCTAACCAACATTGACAAGAATAATCAGAGAAAAAAAAATAATCTGTGAACGAGCTGCTTAAAGTATTGTCGATGTCCTTGACCTGAAAATACGCTATGCACCATTTCACACAAAAGGTATAGATTGGTGCGTATCTTACTTGATTAACTTGTTTTTACAACGTCCCTCTTGTCGTACGACACGGTTCGTAGTAAGCAAGCTGAATCGGGACTGAATCCCAGTCATGCTGAACAAATTGAATTTCTAACACTGGTGAGTGTTGCAAATGTACTTCGAGATTGCCTTATAATTATTATTTATGTTCCATATATGTCCTAGAAATTTGGGACAAGCTTTTATCTAGAAGGGATGGTACATGTTACTAACAATGAGAGAAACACACCTCTCAAGCGGTCTGGTAGAGGATCCGTCCTGTATACCAGGGTTCCTGGGTTTGATTCCCGGTCTGGCCATATATTTTCTTCACTCAGTAACCCATTTCTCGTAGGCTATTCTGATTAAATTCGGTTATCACTGGGCAGTTTTAACAGTCTACATGCATGTTGCACTGGGTTCACGTCCTTCTGTAACTTCATATCTGTCACAAATCTATCACAACAGTGTAGTGTGTGTAGTCTTTCATTTAACTGAAGTAGGAAATACCACTTGTGTGTGAAGTTTTCCTTTCATTAGATTTGCTGAGTGTGCGATATTTATCATTTAGTAAACATGTGTATCCTTTAATCAGTATGTCAAGAAATAAACAAACAGGTGTTAAAACAAACGTATGAAAATCACGTAATATCTAATCGACATTAACTAGATAGTTAGATAAAATCATTGTATTGGGTCAAATTGACTTATAAAGTAATTAGATCTGTATTAAAGAAAAGGATTAATACGATATACTGCCATTTTTACTTGATAGCAGATTCTTATTCGTTAGAATATTCTTACCTGGTAAGTGTTAGCAAATTCTCTTTCGTTAGCGTCATCATGATAGTAAATTCTTATTTGTCAGCGTTAGTGATAGTAAATTCTTATTTGTCAGCGTTAGTCATAGTAAATTCTTATTTGTAAGCGTTAGTGATAGTAAATTCTTATTTGTCAGCGTTAGTCATAGTAAATTATTATTTGTAAGCGTTAGTGATAGTAGATTTTTATTTGTAAGCGTTAGTGATAGTAAATTCTTATTTGTCAGCGTTAGTGATAGTAAATTCTTATTTGTAAGCGTTAGTGATAGTAAATTCTTATTTGTAAGCGTTGGTGATAGTAAATTCTTATTTGTCAGCTTTAGTGATAGTAAATTCTTATTTGTCAGCGTTAGTGATAGTAAATTCTTATTTGTAAGCGTTAGTCATAGTAAATTCTTATTTGTCAGCGTTAGTGATAGTAAATTCTTATTTGTAAGCGTTAGTGATAGTAAATTCTTATTTGTAAGCGTTAGTGATAGTAAATTCTTATTTGTAAGCGTTAGTGATAGTAAATTCTTATTTGTAAGCGTTAGTGATAGTAAATTCTTATTTGTCAGCGTTAGTGATAGTAAATTCTTATTTGTAAGCGTTAGTGATAGTAAATTCTTATTTGTCAGCGTTAGTGATAGTAAATTCTTATTTGTAAGCGTTAGTGATAGTAAATTCTTATTTGTAAGCGTTAGTGATAGTAAATTCTTATTTGTCAGCGTTAGTGATAGTAAATTCTTATTTGTCAGCGTTAGTGATAGTAAATTCTTATTTGTAAGCGTTAGTGATAGTAAATTCTTATTTGTCAGCGTAAGTGATAGTAAATTCTTATTTGTAAGCGTTAGTCATAGTAAATTCTTATTTGTAAGCGTTAGTGATAGTAAATTCTTATTTGTCAGCGTTAGTGATAGTAAATTCTTATTTGTAAGCGTTAGTGATAGTAAATTCTTATTTGTCAGCGTTAGTCATAGTAAATTATTATTTGTAAGCGTTAGTGATAGTAGATTTTTATTTGTAAGCGTTAGTGATAGTAAATTCTCATTTGTCAGCGTTAGTGATAGTAAATTCTTATTTGTAAGCGTTAGTGATAGTAATTATTTCAGCGTTGTGATAGTAAATGATTATTTGTAAGCGTTAGGAAAATTTTATTTGAAGCTTATATAGTAAATTATTATTTGTAAGCGTTAGTCATAGTTAAATTCATTTGTCAGCGTTGTGATAGTAAATTAATTTGTACAGCGTTAGTGATAGTAAATTCTTATTGTAGGTTAGTGTAGTAATCTATTGTCAGCGTTAGTCATATAAATCTTATTTAGTAAGCGTTTAGTGATAGTAAATTCTTATTTGTCAGCGTTAGTGATGTAAATAATTATTTGTAAAGCGTTAGTGATAGTAAAGATTTGTGCTTAATTATTGAAATTTTCAATTTGCAGCTTTAAGTATAGTAAATTCTTATTTGTAAGCGTTGTAAGTATATTGGAGATAAAATTCTTATTTGTCAGCGTTAGTAGATAGTTAAATTTTATTTGTAACGTAAGTTGATAGTAAATTCTATATTTGTCAAGCGTTAGTGATAGTAAAATTTATTTGTTGTAATTCTTATTTGTTAGTGATTAGTAAATTCTTATTTGCAAGCGTTGTGAAATGTAAATTTATTTGTAAAGCGTTAGTGTTAGTAAATTCTTATTTGTCAAGCGTTGGTGATAGTAAATTCTTATTTGTCAGCGTAAGTGATAGTAAATTCTTATTTGTCAGCGTTAGTGATAGTAAATTCTTATTTGTCAGCGTTAGTGATAGTAAATTATTATTTGTAAGCGTTAGTGATGTTATATTCTTATTTGTAAGCGTTAGTGATAGTAAATTTTATTTGTCAGCGTTAGTGATAGTAAATTCTTATTTGTAAGCGTTAGTGATAGTAAATTATTATTTGTAAGCGTTAGTCATAGTAAATTCTTATTTTTCAGCGTTAGTGATAGTAAATTATTATTTGTAAGCGTTAGTCATAGTAAATTCTTATTTGTCAGCGTTAGTGATAGTAAATTCTTATTTGTAAGCGTTAGTGATAGTAAATTATTATTTGTAAGCGTTAGTGATAGTAAATTCTTATTTGTAAGCGTAGGATATAATTATTATTTTGTAGGTTAGTATAGTAAATTCTTTTTTTGTAAGCGTTAGTGATTAGTAAATTTAATTATTTTACAGCCTTAAATTCTTATTTGTCAAGCGGTAGGAAATTTTAAATTATACAAAAATACTTAAAAAATTATTTTAAATATAATAATGTATTTTTTTTTATGAGAAGTGTAGTCATGTAAGTTTAAAACATTGAGTATAATTTCTTTACACGAGGCCTTCTGAAATAAAATCAATTGTTATGTACAATGGTTTTTCAAATCTCTGAGTATTGAAACTATTTCAAAAACAAACAAACAAAATAAAAACAAGTCTTACGTTCTTAACAAAAATCACTTTACTATTTATGCAGATAATGTGGTAATGATGAAAATGATGTAAAAAGTGATGATGATAATGGAAGAGGATTTGTCTGCTTACATATCATTGAAACTATTTCAAATCTCTGAGCAGAAACCCAATATTAACATCAAAAAACAAGAATCAATGCGTATATTTGATACATTAATAGCAAACGAATTGTAATATCATTTGGACGTTTACACATATATACTCAATACATTATACCCTATCGTTCGGTGATGTCCATGCTCTTTTTCAAAATTTTAATATTGCTAACTCTAATTTGTTAGCAAATTGTCATTCGTTTGCAAAATTTTATTCGTTAGCAAATGCTTATTTGTAATCGTAAGCAATCTTATTTGTTGTCAAATTCTTATTTGTTAGCGTTAGCAAATTCTTATTTTTTGCCAATTCTCATTTGCTCGCAAATTCATATTTGTTTGCGTTAATAGATACTAATTCGTTAACAAATTCTTATTTTCAATTAGGTTTGTTGTGTATCGTAAAATTCTTTTCCACGAATAAATAATAAGTATACTCATATATCGATATCTGTTATCCTTGCCACAATATGCAGGTTTTAAATGTGATATATGATTGATCATGGTATTTAATTACGTTTTTCATTCCAATATTTCAACGTTAAATTATTCTACATAAAGAAAATAATAACATTAAAGAAAAAAGACTTCCACTAAACCGTTTCTTAGGATACTACAACTGATATACAATGCAATAACAAACATTAGATAAATCTAAACTTAGTTGATATTGCTCGGGAGCAGCGGAACAGTCGAACCCAAATCAATAAATAGGCGAATGTAACATTGGATGAACCAAATTATACATTAAAAGAGAGAGATATACTGTCGCAGCGACGGTAAACTGCAATTACAACAACTTTGTCTTACATAATACATAAATTATATATGTCAAAAATTGAAGCATGCCATCAATTTACAAATGTTTGACGTCTGTAGTAAACTTGTATATTTGTCATCTACGATCATTTATATAAGGTATATGAACATATGATATTTATATACATACTATCCTAGCGTCATTGAATTTAAGCAGGTTGCATGAACTCGAAAAAAGAAGACCCACATGTATATTTGAGTTTATGTAGTTTCAGGTACCTATATGTACATACATGGCATCTATATTCGTACATGTGCTATTATATTTCGTACGTGTACATCAACATCTGATAAAGTATTTAATATGCCTTTTTTTATCTGTAAGTTTTATTACAACTGTATATATATTTATGGCATAATTTCAATATGTTCATCTATGTGCGTTTGTCTCACCTATTTTATTCTTCATAGTCATTCTTCATCTATGTAAATATGCATGTCATTTTCCATCTACGTGTATGTTCATCTACAATTCATCTATGTACATCTCTGCGAATGCATTTATTTCACCTCTGTACATCTGGATGCCCTTCTTTTATTTATGTACATCTGTTTCTACTCATTCCATCTATGTATTTTTTTTTTTTTTGATTTACATGCCTTTATTCCATCTATGTATATCTACATGTCTTTATTCCATCCATATACATCTAAATGCCTTTATCACAACGACAAACATATGTCTGTCTAGTTTTATCCGAATTTCCTTTTTGCCTTTACTCCATTAAGGACACAAAATCAGTGATTATTTACCTTTGCATCCTTCATCCTAGATGCAATATTTTCGCTGTGAATGGAATGTTTTAACTTCAATGCATCCCACTGGACGCATAAAATATACGGAAACACTGTTGGAATTCAAGTAGGATGCATACTTTCTATATTGGAACTCATAATTTAGCATTCCAGGTTCCAGGACTCATGCAGCAAACTGTACAAAAAAAAATCACTGGTACATATATATGCCATATATATATGCCACATATGTATGCTATTCCATGTATGTATATCGTATGCCTTAATTCTATGTATGCATCTATGTTTGAATTCATGCATCAACATGCCTTTATTCTATATTATAGACAGCTGTATGCCTTAATTTAATCTATGTATATTTCCATCTGCATTTATGCCGTCTATGCACATATGCAGACGGGGCCGCCGTGGCCGAGCGGTTACAGTCGTGGACTACAAGTCTCTCAGCTCCTCACCTCTGTGGGTTCGAATCCTGGTAGGGACTTCGGATTTTTCATTTGAGGAAGCCTTCCAGCTGGCTTGAGGTAGGTCGGTGGTTCTACCCGGGTACCTCTGTGTACTCGGGGTCTTCCTCCACCAGCGACGGTAAACCCCAATACAACAACAACAACATATGCAGACTTATTCTCCGTCTATGTACAGCTCTATGTGTATCTGTATACCATATTTTTTTCTAAATGTATAGGTGTCATCAACCTGTGGACAGCCCAGCAGGCGTACCTGACCGAGCTAGCCAGACGGTACGCGACCGTCACCAAGACTCCTACTGATGGCTCCATTAGTTTCTTCTTCGGAATCTTCTATGGGATTTACTTTACAAGTTAGTTATCTCCTAATTGCACTACAGTAAAATCATTAATTTCGTGAAGAACTAATTTTCGATGAATTTCGTTTATGCTCAAAGTGGCGTTTTAAAAGCAACCATTGTTATAATTTATTCAACAATGATTACAAAAAGTTAAGTAGCAAATGTATCAAATATAAAGCATACTTTGCATAGAAGTTTGAAAATTTATATCAGAGTACAAATCTACATCCGCACTTTTGAAAACCACAAGGCACACTCCTTCTATCTTCGCCATTGAGGGTGCAGCTAGACTCGCGTTCCGTTGTTAATAGGCTTTCAACATTTATCATTTGATCATTTTTACCCACCGGGGAACTGTTCTTTAGGGAACAGATGTTTCTGATTACACTTTTAGGTTTTTATCAAGATACAAATTCAATTTAAATGTAATATATATATATTTTGAACTAGTTAATACATTGACTTTGTATAGAGTGTTTGACCTTAGGATCTGACAAAAGTGTCAACTGTTTATGTAGAATTGAGATATCATTTCATTTGTGTTTTTTTTCTCTACTTCTCAAACGAAATTTTGGAAATATATTTATATAGGAGTCATCATGTCCGTCAGCCTGTCCGTCTGTCCCACTTAATTGTCCGGTAACTCTTTCATCCCAGAATCTCATGTTTTTCACAAAGATTGAGTATGCAGTAGCGCCATGACCTTGACACAAGGTCAATTATTGATGGTCAATATCATATGCTGATTCTTGTTCCGAAATAACTTTGTAACACCTTAATATTCGATGCTCTAAATGGAAAAAAAAGTTGGTTTTGACATTGACCCTTGCATACGGTCAAGGTCATAGACATCGCAAAATATTCTAAAATGTTGTCTAGCCTATACATTTGTGACATTTTGAAATTAGAAATTATACTTGAGTGACAGATTGCTTATTACTTGAAAACCCGAACGTCATTTGATCATTATTCAGGTCACAGGTTCTACATGTATACAAAACCTCTTGACATAAGAAACGCAACCGGTACAGGAATTGCTCAAATATTGAGTATTTTGTCACATGATCCAAGGCATATTACAAATGGTGGAGATCATAACCGCTTCTGATATTTTAGCGCGTTTTTTTTTTTTTTTTTTTTTTACCTTCTAACACACGAGTCTGTACTTGCGCGCAATTACGCAAAATAGTGCAATGTTTGATTCTTATTCCTGATACATCATTTTTATTCGACATGTTGTGTTTTGTTGAAGGGTCATTTTACCAAGGCGCAATATTTAAAAACCAAAATGTAGGCAGTGACAATGCAAGCGGCTTGCCGCTTTGCCAGGGCCGTGATAAGGGTGTAGTTCCGGTTGGACTAGGGATCCTGGGGAATTCCCGTGCGATTTTTTTTTTAATTTAAAGCTGTAAAAAGTTCATTCTTGTGAGATTTTGGTGGGATTGTATGTCTACATTTATGTATGGTCGAGGAATCTTAGAGGGGGCGCGCGCTAGGGGCGCCCCCCCCCCCCCCTTTGAACCTGCCACTGCTTTAATTAAATTAACGCAGCCACGGTTTTAACTTAGGTGATGAATATAGGCATTGGTGATGAGTCCAAATTGGACCCCGTCCCCATTCCCCCACCCTGAGGCATAACATATTTAAGCTATGATATCATTAGACTTTAAGGTAAAGTCCCTGTAATTGTTTCGCTATGTCTTGGACCACTTAAGCTCTACCAAGATTACCAAGAAATCCTAATGAATTCTAACATTAGGAAATCTTGGTTTTCTCCGTGAAAGGCGTCGAGGTTCGAAATGCAGCGGAACCATTTCACGTTTCAATAACATATAAATTAACATCACTTCAGCTCAGATATGGGGGAACTTAGTGTCTTCTGTCATCTTCCATCGCCCCTATCCGGAGGCCAACACTAGTCTCGTTGAGGACAAGTTAATATGCGGCTCCTCCTACTGCCCGGCAGATGTCAATCACAGTGCCACGTTGGAATTACCCAGTCAGCATAAAGTACGAGCCCCCTTTTTGTCCTTTGTTTGTTTGCTGGGTTTAATGTCCCATTTCAGTCATTTGGAGACGATGTCTGCTTGAGACAGACATAGTGCTGCCACACTGCAGTATCACACCGTAGACATGTGGCATGATACCACACTCAGTCACATTATCTTGACACCGGACCAACCAGTCCTGGAACTACCCTTATATGCTGAGCGCAAAGCAAGGGAACTATAACATTATCTTTTTTTACGACTTTGGTATGTCGCGGCTGGGGATCGAACACACGACCTCCCGATTCCGGGGCGGACGCTCTAATTACACGGCCACAGGGACCAGTTTTTGTCTTTTATTCTAGGTTATATAGTGTTTTGATGTAAATATTTCGTGTAACTTCGACATAAATCACCTTCAAACTGCACGCAAACAACGACAAATACAACAGCTAATATAAAGCACATGTGTTTTAATATACGTTGAAATCTATTACACAACCCAAAGCACGATTTAAAGGCGATAAGAAGATTACAAATTTCAAAATAAGCAATAGTGCACTTTGAAAACACGGACGTTTAAAATGTTAAAGTTGAATAAACGCTTCTTTTAAATGGACGTGTAGCTTCACAGATATTCAACACAAAGGCAAACCACGTTTCAAAATATTCAAGTAACAAAGGTGGCGAATAGATTATTGAAAACTGTAATGTTCGTGTCATTTATGAAATTGTTCGTATTATAACGAATTTAAAACATTCAACCCAAATGTAAAGACCAAGAATATTTAAATACATGTATGTATAAATTATTTTATAAATGCCCGAAACAACAACAACAACAACAACAACAAGAAAGTATAGACGTTTTCGTGTGGCTTGACTATGAAATTGGGTCCATTTCGTACAAAGCTTTCATCAAGACACGATTCAGTATTATATACGCCATAGAGAGAGAGAAAGAGAGAGAGAGCAATGAATATTTAGAAAGGTAGAAAGTTGACATCTCATGCAGATTTATCGAGATACGTGTCTAAAGCATGGAACGCATGCATGCACGGTAATATTCTGTTGTTGGGTGATATGCAGTTTACCCACTGTAAGGATGCGTGTACTGGTTCTACCCAGAAACCACCAAAAGATATATACTGTAAATAAATGTTCCAAGTCTTCCAAAAAGACCCGCTGAAAAATAAGCTACTCCTACTTAAGACTAACTATTACTGCAAATCTTCTACTTTCAGTTGTACGCTTTCTCCGGGGCATGTGTTGCCATAGGTTGTGTTTCCGTTTTAGCGTTGTCCATCTGTCTTCAACCAGTGCCTGTCCACTATAGACCGCGGATCGGCGTCACGGATCTCATCAAAGGAGTATGTGTCCACTTCCTGCGGTCTCGGACACAGAAACTACTGACCGTTACTACAATTCTAAGGGGGATGAGCCAGGCTTTTATCGCAGGGGACATAACTCTTGCAAGTACCTATTGATAGCCTTTATTTCATTCTTAAGGAATTGAAAAGACCGTTGCCCGATCCCTTACTGCGACATACCAAATTCGTTAGATATGGCACTGATAGCTCTCTTATATACAAGGTAGTTCCAGGACTGGTTGGCCCGGTGTCAGGATAATGTGACTTAGTCAGGTATCACGCCGCATGTCTACGGTGTGATACTGCAGTGTATCAGTCTCAAGTAGACAGAGTCCTAAAATGATCATAATTCTGTCAGTTGGACGCTAAACCTAACAAACAAACAAACCTTCCAAAGGCATGCTCGGTATAATCAGCTGTGAAAAATCACAACCGACTAGAAAATGAGACATATATATTCATTTCATTTAAATTCCACATGACGATATCGGATAATATTCTAGCCCGATTTCAATGTATATATCGCACCCGGATGTATCGAATAACCCGTCGTATCGTACATTCTTTTGATACAGGTAATTTGTACAGAACAAACCCTGAACAGACAGCTTTTCTGTTTGCTCTTACATTACAGAAGTGCTGTTCAGATTCTATACATCCTCTAAGGCAAAAAAAAAAAAAAATGTTTCATGTTTCATTAAAAGTTCAGTAAATTGTTTTCAGCACGTCCTTCATTTGTACATGTATATCCATGAGGTACAGGGTTAAATATTATATAAAGATTGTTACCTTCTCTTTGATATACATGTAGTGTAGGTATGAATACAATTTTCAATGTAACAGTTGTATGAGTTGCAACAACAACAACGACAATTCTGTTTCTATTTCATTACAGTACCAGTAACCACAGTGGATAAACGAACTCACTGTACCATGTCTTGCAAGCCTATACAATCCAAAGTATGCCCTGTCTTGCGATTACAAGCACTTACTACTTTCGATCACCGTACTTTTCTTGGGAACCTATATATTTTTAACTTGTACCTTTCTTGCGAATCATTTATCCACTGTGAGTAACGGGACACTAAAGTGCATAAGGCAATACAGTTATCCTTTCTCAAGTTTTAAGCATGAATCACTTGAATGCAATGAGTGTTGAGACACGATAATGTAATGATCGAGCCCGCATTGTCACGTTTATATGTAAATCAATGTCTTAATTACAACGTTGATTTTTTTTAAGTAAAAGTGCATTGTTTTTTTTATACATAATCATAACTGGTTTCTATAAATAAAAAGTAGATTTTGAACGCCCATGAGTCTTTATTTTGGGGATATAATTATTTTGGGGATATAAATAAAGATGCATGTTGAACAAAAGTAAGCTTAGTCTAAATCGTTATTTAAGAAGCGATCTATAGATAGAACTTGTTCGATTGATAAATATATCGAACATCGTATACACAATGTATATATACATGTATGAATATGTATGCATGTGTACGTGTGTGTATATACAGATAAACTTAACAGATATAATTATATATATTGCATAATTATCTGTGTAAGTATCAAGTTACTAACCGTATACCTATTTTTTGTGTGTTAGTGTGACTGGTCTCTGTTGACGGAAGTTTAAGAATAATGTGTTAATGTATATAGCCTTTTGTATTTTGCAATAAACTCTTTATATATTCATCAAGCCACGTGGATTTTGTTAAAAACAGATTAAGTGTCAGTCGTACACTCAGCTTATAACGAAATCTTGATGAGCTGACCTAATACTAAAGTACTTTGAGTATCATATCCTCAAATCCAGTTTGAAACTAATGGGCATACTTTAAGTCTGAGTATGAAAATCATACTTAAGTATCATTCATTTTCAAAACACGGGACCAGATGAATTTATTATATATTTCTTACGGAATTCCGTTAGGGCCATCGCCTATAAAACGCGAAAACACGAAAGTACGATGACGAAAACGCGAAATAACGATGATGAAAACGCGAAATTATATCGCATTTTCATCATCGTGTTTTTCCATTTTCATCATCGTACTTTCATATCGTCGCGATTTCGTGTTTTCGCGTTTCAGATTCTTTCATTTAAAAGCGAATATGCAGATGGCCCTAATGGAATTCCGTTATTAATAACATAAATAGATGTTCGTCGTTAGAGTACAATCACACATTTACACAAACACATTAAGTATACGCTTTGCAAACATATTCAGAATCAAGATTGAATCTGTTTAACAGTCCGTGTCACACGTCCATCAATCTTTTTTTCTCATTAGAATACGTGTCGATGTATTTTGATTTATTTGTCTTTGAAACGTTTGTTACTGACACAGCGTTAATCCTATTTAATATTTAGTTACGTATACATGCCATACCATCGCTTACAGTAGTGTGCGACTTTAACCCTTTACCTCATACAGAGATCCACAACTCTGATATAGGTAAAGAGCGAGTCAAGAGAAGCTCTAGTTAAATTACGTGTAAGATCATGTGACCGCGAGATGACATGAGATGTGTAAAATAGCTCTTATCAATTTTAAATATACTGTCTCTCATTAGATAGCAGATCTCTTTTATGATTGATGCTTTAAAGTGTATATCTGTTAGGCGTCTGCAAGATGTTTCTCAGCGAGATTTTGTTCAAATCCCATTCACCTTTTCTTTCTTTCGTCACGAGAAATGACGTTATTTCGGACTGTTTCAAATCTCTGTTGAAAAAGACTTTGGTCTAAATCTCACAAAAGCACGTAACAAATATCCAAGTCTCGCAAAGCTACGTTTTCAACAACTTTTAAATCATTTATTTTCGATGACATTAAATTTCGTGGAATCTGTGATTAATTTAATTTCGTTGGTACATATATTCGTGGAACCATGTTCTAGAAAACATGAAGTCTATGAAATAAACAGTTTTCGTGGGGATAAATATTCGTGGATAAAGTCATCCACGAAATCAACGATAATTAGTTTCCCACGAAAATTATTGATTCAACAGTATCTCCTTTTCTAATGAAGATATATGAAAGTCAATCATATTTGATAATAAAACATTACCTTACCATCAAAGTGATACCTTATATATAAAAATAAGTCAAGATATCAAAAAAAGTTTAATGGTAAATAGAAGAGTACTTACAAGATGATAACTATGTAAATTGTGTTGTTTTTCTATTCAAATCATATTTTAAAGGAATTTTTAAAATAAATTAAACTACAAATAATTCATTGCAGTCGATAAAATGATTATTTTATGATACGGTTACATTTTCCTCTGTGCTTTTCAAAGTTTGCAATATTCAGTGATCTGCAGTGTGCTTAAACAATATTTTCTACTGGCTTTTACAAGAGTTTCCTGTCTCTGTTGAATAGGTCTTTGTTAAGAGTAGTTGCCAATCTTTATTCAATAGGTCTTTGCTCAAGATCAACAAAAGAATACACATAAACGCGTATGTTTGTATGTTTCAGGCGTTTGTTAGCTGCCCATTCGGTGTCGGCCATGTTGGATTCGTCATGATAGTGTACGGAATCTCGGGCGCAGTCTGTGCGTTATTATTTGGCAAACTTTCCAAATGCACAGGACATTTGTTTCTATTTGTTATAGGTATGGCAGTAATTTGATTGGATGAGAAAAAATTAAATAATAATAATAATAATAAGAATAATACATTGTTTTTAGCTCGACTATTCGAAGAATATGAGAGCTATTGTAGTCACCCTGGCGTCGGCGTCGGCGTTGGCGTTGGCGTTGCAGCTTTTGGTTAAAGTTTTGCGTTCAAGTTACTATCAACCTTATATCTCAATAACCGTTTATGGTATTGACTTGAAAGTTTATGAATATGTTTAGGGGCATCAGACAACCAAGGTAGATAACTCTTGATGGAATATGTTACGAATTATTGCCCTTTTTTAACTTAGAAATTTTGGTTAAAGTTTTGCATGCAACAGAAAATTTTGTTAAAGTTTTGCGTGCTAGCTACTATCTAGTTTGTATCTCAATAACCATTCATGGTATTGACTTGAAAGTTTATGAATATGTTTAGGGGCATCAGACAACCAAGGTAGATAACTCTTGATGGAATATGTTACGAATTATTGCCCTTTTTTAACTTAGAAATTTTGATTAAAGTTTTGCATGCAAGGTACTTTCATGCTAATATCTAAGTATCCAAGCATGTGATTGATTTGAAACATCTTAATACATTTAAGGATATCATACTATCAAGTTAGATAACTTTTGATGGAATACATTACAAATTATGGCCTCTCTTTTTGGTAAAATTTTTGCATTCAAGCTACTTTCCAGCTTATATCTCAGAAATTGCATGTGGAATTGACTAGAAAGTAAAGGAGTGTCTTCAGGGGCATCAGAAAACCATGGAAAATAACTTTTGGACTGAATTTTATGCAAATTATGGCCCTTCTCTAACTTTGATTTTTGGTCAAAGTTTTGGCATGCACAGTGTTTTTTTGCTTATGTCTCAGTAACTAGGCATGGGATTGATTTTAGACTTCATAAAAATATTCAGGGGTGTCAGACTATCAAGGTATATCATTTTTGACTATTATTATGTACAGGGTATGTGAAGGGCAAGAACTGAAATAGATTTCATTTGATTTACCAACAAGCATTTTGAATAGTCGAGCGTGCTGTCCTCTGACAGCTCGTGTTTTTATATAAAGTCACATGAGTTCTTTAAAGCAACACTCACTGAAGTATTAGACCACATAGAAGTGTCTGATGACACATAAAGTCACATGCGTGCTATTCACCAGCATGCATTAGATAAAATAGTCTACATAGAATTATCTCAAGGCATTGTTTAGGAGACACACGGCCACTCTCGGCGTTCTTCATCCGCTCGCATAGAGCTCTGTGGCTCGATGTTACACATCAAATTTATAATGATTCCTGAAGTTAAGAAAAAAATCCTTACTGTTCTAACATTGAAAATTGTTTTCTAAACGAAATATCCATGTGCAAGTCATGCGTGCAGAATAAAACATATAAGTTATTTATAACTCGCAAAATGCACATGCAGTGTTTCTCTGAATTCATGTCTGAATTGTGTATAATGAATTTGAAGTCTCGATGCACGATCACTAGACGAACAGGATAATATTAGGCTCGTAGATCATAGATCATTTCTAACTGTTTCATGTTTTTGTTCAGAGAGGCATTTTGAATGTGGGGCCTATGTGGCCGATCAGTTAATGTCTCTTAACTGTTTTCCCAGTTTCTCACCTATGTAGGTTCGTATCCCTGCAGGGTCACTCGGATGTTTTATACTAGGAAGCCTTCCAGCTGAATTATGATAGGTCGGTGGTTCTATCCGGGTGACTGTGTGAACTTGGGGCATTCCTCCATCTGTAATTAGCTACACTGCGTCGCTGTATAGTAGAAACATTGTCGCACCGACTTAAAACACCAATTTTATGTAATGCCCGAAACAGAGGGGGAAAAACATGTTTGTAGCTCATGTTTATGGCTTAGTCATACTTCTTTGAGAGAGAAAGTAGAAAATATTGAAAAAAGGATGTGTGAAAAAAACAAAAACAACAACAAGCGCTATGTTCGAATGTACTCCATGCACCCTCCGCGTTGGGGGTCAAGGCTGTTTGAAGTCAAGGTCACCTGGCAGGTACAGCTCATCATGGTGCATGCACCTGTGAAGTTTGGGGGCCGTAGGTGGAAGAACTTCCGTGTTATGGTCAAGGTTAAATTTTGTGACAAACAGACAGACAAAACAAAAACAAACAGACAGACAAACAGACCAAACATAATCTCGATGCGGGGGCATAAAAAAGAAAGAGTTGTTGTTATTATTATTCAGTTCATGCTATGCTTATACGTTATTTTTAGGAAAATTTGCTTTTTAACATCGGAGGGGACTATAGGTTTGCCATCCGTCTGTCTGTCCGTTTGTCTGTCCTTCTGTCCCTCTGTTCGTTCTGAAATCTGGATCCCACGATAACTTAAAAACTTTTTTAAGATAATTTCATGAAACTTGTTATATGAATAGATGACAGTATCGAGATGAATATCACTTTTTTCCTGGACCAAAATTCTGGTTGCTATGGTAACTGAAAAATTATGCACCTGAGCGGTAAGTGATGAGTGCAACACCATTAACTTGTTTAAATAGGAATTGCTGCAGGCATCTATCTTACTTTCCAAAGAATGAAATAAAACGCATTCCGCTTGTTGTGAATTCCACGCAAAACAAATTTGATTTACTATTCTTTTTTTTCTGTCGTATTTGTGGCAAATGCTGTAGTTGCTTAAATTCGACATCATGGTATCTGAATGCGGGACAATAAAGTACGAATATATTGACGTATGCGATTCTTTATGAGCTGCTAGGGAGCTTTATTCGTTTAGAGCTCTAGGAGACATGTACTATATGCAGTTTGTATGAACTGCAGCAGATTTTTTATGCGTTTAGAGCTCTATGGCGCTTGAGCTTTATGATGTTCTTTATGAGCTGCTAGGGAGCTTTGTGCATTTAGAGCTTTAAGCGGCGCTTCAGTGCACTCACTTTTACGGTGCCATAAAAGGGTCATAAAACGCATGCTGGCAGTACCTACTACATGTACCTGATTAAGTAAATGCATTCACACAAATGTATGCATATAATTTATTGCAATTACAAATGTATTCACAGTAATATCTGCTCTATGGGTCACGCAATGCATAAACTAAACATATTGGATAAATACAATGTACATAGGTTTTCCAGAGGGAAATAATACAATAAGCATTTAAATTCACTCTTTGCCAATATTTTGGCAAAATTGCCACTGTCAAGAAAAATGAAATTTAACCCTTTCCCTCATATAGACTCATTTTGACGCACTCAGTAGGTACCACATAAAGCCTGATCTGCAGAAAACCACAGTTAAACCTTACCAAATTTAATTACAAAATCCTCGTTTCCAGACCACTGAGGAGCAGCGAACAGCATAAAACCTGATCAGCCTGCGAGTTACTCGCAGCCTGATATGGTTTTATGCTGTTCGCGTAGGTCTTTTCATGGTGTCCTCTATGAGGGAAAGGGTTAAAGTAACTATGTTTATACAGTAGCCATATTGTCCTTTTTATGAGTAAATGTTCCCCTTTTCCCATTTAGCACTACTTGCTCACTTGTCGACGCTCCTGGTGATGTTACAATGGAAACCATATCGTCACCAAATCGCGGTGGTGTACGGGCTAGCCTGTGTATGGGGTGTGGCCGATGCTGTGTTTATGCCATCGGTACCAGGTAAGAAACTTGGAGGGGAACTTATGGTTTTATGCTGCTAATTTTCAATTTAAATTTTGATTAGATCCTCTGCCACAGTTTTGAAATACATGTAGTAAGACTTAACCCCTTCCCTCATAGAGGACACCATGAAAAGACCTATGCGAACAGCATAAAACCAGATCAGCTGCGAGTAACTCGCAGGCTGATCTGGTTTTATGCTGTTCGCTGCTCCTCAGTGGTCTGGAAATGAGGATTTTGTAATTAAATTTGGTAAGGTTTAACTGTGGTTTTCTGCAGATCAGGCTTTATGTGATACCTTTTGAGGGCGTCAAAATGAGTATATATGAGGGAAAGGGTTAAGTCTGTTCACCTACAACGGACTTTTAAAGGCGTGTGGTCCAGTGGTAACATACCATTTTTCTTGTGTGTGTGTGTGTGTGTGTGTGTGTGTGTGTGTGTGTGGACTCTGAGGTGTGTATTTTCCAACCATTCATTGTCATGTCAACATTCTATGACACTTTAATCAGGTTAAAGTTATATTTACACAGCCAGCTTTGTTTCACATAGAAATATACTGTAGGTAAAAATGCAGGTTAAACTTTTTAGTCGGCTTTTGGGTTGTATTAGACTTATATTAAATATGTTGATAAAGGTATATGTATATAACTTTTAGACATAATGAATGGTCCCTTTAAGATGTGGCTGGGCAAAGCATATGTTGATAATAACAAAAGTTTGATGTTCAAATCTTTAATCAGGCTACAAAGATTGTTACTATTCTTTTTTTCCCGTTTAGTATATAAATAAATATCTTAGTAACATTGCTTACCCGTTTTTCTCTATATTAGTCATACAAACCTTGTTTCCTTTCGATTTATTTCTTGTCGGTCTGTTTGCTCTGTTAATGAATTTTCTTCCTTTCATATTTTCAGCAATATACAGTCTATACTTCAAAGAAGACCGAGATGTTGCGGTTGGCACTTTCCGGCTGTTGGATTCTCTCGGTTACGCTCTAACATTCGGCTATAGCAGCGCGTTGTGCACACGATATAAAATATACATTGTACTTGGCTTTTCTGTGACATCAACTCTAAGTTTAATTGTTTTCTATTTTACTGATAGAAAAAAGACAAAGAAATAAACTTTTTTACGATTCCATGTCACCTCTGAACTAAGTGCCTAAAGTTTGTGTTTGTCGTTCAACATCATTTTTAGATCTTAACCAGAATATACAATTAACTTATTGTCCATTAATTGTCCAAATATGTTAACTTTGTGTCAAGTCCAGGTTATTTCTAGTTAAGACTCTTCTTCTTCTTCCTATTAGACATGATTGACGGACATCAGACTTAGATTGATTCACAGGGTAAAATTGTGATTTATATTATTACAGTTTTCATCTCTTAAAAATTTTGCAGTTTTCATTGGTACCCCTCCCTCTCTGTATTTTGTTGTTCTTTGAGTGTGTGTGATCATTGAAATATGCTTTTACAAATTATTTTTAAGCCACGTTCGGTTTCTCTTTTTCTCTCTCCTTCTCTCTTGTCTGGTTATGTATAGTAATAGTATCAATAGTATTTCAGTTATTTACGGACTTGTGTCTATATGAGATAGATATAGTTCTGCCACACTACGATATCAAGCCATAGACAAGGGGCATGGAATCTTACTCGGTCACATGATCCTGGCACAGGGCCAACCTGTCCTAGAACTAGCCTTATATACTTAGTGTCAAGCAGGGAATTACCACAATACTGTCTTCACGACTTTGGTATGTCCCAGCCGAGGAATGTAAAATATAAATTCACACACACAGCACACTCACGCGCGCACGCACGCGCACACAGACACAAACAACTCGGATTAATTCATTCTTGTCCCAGTGGAAATATATAAATCTTCCACATACAAAATAAAATTTTGTTCGTCTGTTCAAGACCAAAGATGATTTCGCTTATACATGCATTCAAAACACTTCCTTTCATGCGAAACCTGCTGGCCGGATAGCAGTTAAGTGTTTTAGGTAAGGTTACCACTGCACCCAGAAAGCATTGCGCTATCTGGTGTTGTGTAACTTGGTAGGGTTTAAAGAGATTTTTTGAAGCTCATAGTTGAAAATATAGAAAAAAGGACAGATATGTTAAATTTCGTTTAGGCTATTGGGATAATTTTGTGTTCAGTATTCAGTTGTTGTTTTTTTAAATTTAATTCTCAAATTAATCAAACGCTGATTATTTGAGACAATCAATCATTGTTACAATCATTCGCAAAGAAGCTTTGTATATATTCCATAGCTTAACTTTAATTTATTTAATCAAACGACCAAAAGAGTCACTAGAAAAATTTATTTTCACATATCTATATTTTTCTTTCAGACCGCTCGAACACGTTACAATAGCAGCAGCCCCCGTTTGCGCAGCTGGTTAAGTTTTCGTTTGCTCAACTAGGGACCCCAAGATCGAATCATACTGAATGAACTTCTTTATGTTTCGCTTATATCGCATTTTTATCTCTTCGTTCTTTTCACTTCCTAGTATATTATATCTCATAAATTTAGCGACAGATACGTTTAATAGCATTTTTTTAAAACCACCGATCATTTAAAACTTGCCAGCATAATTATATAAAATACATGTATATTTTATACATGTATACTTCATGTTTATTTTAAAATTATTCATGAAAGTACAGAGAGAGAGAGAGAGAGAGAGAGGGAAAGGGGGTGGGGGAGAGAACTCTAAATAAAATTAAAAAAAACAAACTTTCTTGTAACAACATAAATCGAAACGGCATATATCCTATCAAAGGTAAATTCATACATGTAAGCCATGCAAAATTCAATGTAAGTTAATTTTTGAACAGCCCTCATTCTAAGTCTTCCAAACCCTGCACTCCGAACTTCGTTAAAGATGTCTATTAACAAGCAGGTCCCACTCTGGAGCATTATTGCATATACTTCCTGGGTTGGACCAGTACTTTGCGCCTGGGAAGGTCATGAAAGAGTTTTGCCCCCAGCGGAGTTCGAGCCAACCGCTATCGGATCTGCGGTCATATATATATACACTACGAATAGTTGTCAGCTGACCGTTTAATCAACAACTGATCATTAAAGCAGTGATTATGATAGAACATTCGTAAGATAAGTATTAGTTGAGGGATGTTTTAGCCCTATTCCAAAACGAAGATGAGTCATATCATCATTTCAGAACTTATGTGACTTAACAATGAGGTTCCCTGGTTCTCTAATTAGAACTGTTAGAAATTTTAATCAAACAAATGTTTATTCATTCACACGAAAAATATCAAGAATAAAATAGATCTTATGAATTTTATCTCGTTTGTAGTAGAGATCTTACAACTCATATTATTGATCTTTCTCGATGACATAGAAAGCGGTGTATGTAATCAATATTTTGGGACTAACTTGGAGCATTGTAAAATCAATTTTCGTGGGGGAATAATGGTGTTTTTTTTTGTGTTTTTTTTTTCGAGGATGGGTTTTATCCTCGAATATTTTCCTCCCACGAAATATGTCCATATGTTAGCCTCACTTTTCTAAACACGAATCCACAAATATATATATCCACATTTTTTTTAATCGAAATTCAATAAATTTTATGTCAGCGAAAATTGATTGTATATCTAAACGTTATTCAACACGTACGTTAGCGCTATATATATTGACCAATCAAAATGCTGCATTTACAATACTCAAACAAAAAGAAGTATTTTTTCAGTCGGGACTAATACATGTTTGTTTTGAATTGATGTGGAATATACCTCATCGAGATATGATGTAATTTTAATATTTTCACGAGCACGAAGTGAGATTCATAACCGCTCAAAACAAACACATTTCCTTTTTATTGTGTGCTATGAACTGATAAAAAAACGCGAAAAGAAAATAATGGGAGGTAACTAGTAAATACTGGAATGCTACATATAAGTATACATATATGCATTACATGTATACTCCAATTATTTCCCTCTTTATGATTAATATCATATAATTTATGCATGTATATGTAACTTATAGTATTGGTAATATCTGTGAATGATAAGAATTTTATTTCATTCATGGAGCACAGTATTTCATCTTGTCAGCATCATAATTTCTCAAGTCCAGTTATTTTCGACCAAGTGTTTTTTTTGTTGTTTTTTTTTTTTGCCCATAGAAACTGCCCCTTCCAAATGGCGGCGTGCGTGGATAATCTGCTATGGGACACGTGCCTCGCGTTTTTTCGTTTAAGATTTAATGAGAACAACAGCATCGTTTACACTCCTCAGACTAACATTGAAAATCATATTTCAAAATTGTCGCGAAATAGAAACACGCACGTCGCCACATGGAAGTTTTCATTGGTCCAAAAATCACCACTACATCATAGGGCAACAAATTGGAGCTCTGCTTTTCACATGAACGGGAAATAGCAGTAACACGGGCGATATGATGGAGAAGTACGGAGTGAGTCGCTTGTGGGTTTCCGACGATGGTTATTGCTATTCGTTTTACTCTGGGCGATATTACCGGTTACTACACTGTAATATTATTTATTAATTCGATCAAGTACACAAAATAAACAGTCTGAAAATGGGTCGCACACAAACAGTAACTCATAAGACGACCCCACCTTTCTGTGTTTACTTTCTTATCCGGTCATATTCACAAATATAAAAATACAAACAAGAACAAACAATCAAACATACAATAAAAACCCCTACAAGGCTATACATGCACCTTTCAATTTTCGCTGTTTCATATCCACAAGTTTCATGCGTTTTTATTGGTCGAATGCGATCACGTGGTGACCTCCTATATTTTCATGTAGGGTCAAAAGAAATTATATAGGGTCAGTAGTAGAAGTGACTAGGAAAAGTATAGGAAGTATAGGGTGTCACTAATTTTGGCGCCAGATTAACATTTTCCTGACTAAACTTTAAACTCCACGCAGTAGTTACCTCCCCTTATAGTTTTGCTAGGGGCGCGTTTATTGTGCACAGACTGGGTTCGGTTTAAACTCGGTTTTAGAACGTACGTCGTACGTACTGTACGTTTATTCTCCAAAACCATTTACGAACTGAAAATAGTTTGTCGCTTATTTGTCTGAAACTGAAAATAGTTTTGTAAACTATCGAAACTACCCCCTTAGGCGGTTTGGACGGTTTGTAATATCCGAATAGTGGGGCACTTCAGCAGTAGAAATGGCGGCAACCATGCTAGATGAACATGGAAATAGTTAATATTTGGTTTTATTTTCTGGTTTAAGTTTGCTGAAGACATTTTAAATATAATGTTTGTATATTATGATTATTCTGAAAATTGGAGATCCCTTGAGAGCCGTGACAACAAAAATTAAAGGTGAAAATCGTAAGATCCGCCATGTTTTCAAAACCATTGAAAAAAACAACAAAAAAAACAACAACAACAAAAACAAAAACATTCCTTCATGTTCTTACAACAAAACTATAAAAACTAATACCTTTAACTGAAACCATTTTTTTTTCTAAACAAACGTGTCCTAGGTGAACGTGCAAGGGAGATCACTAGAGTTTGACTCATATGATATAACTCGTCCGGCTGTATCTCAAAATGTCAAAAGTGTAACTTGATTTATTTCCCCTGATTATTTAATCCAAGTAAGATTTATGTATATAGAAATCGTTTAATATAAATAACGGTGTTATTGTGGGAAATTTAATTTCCAATCGTGTTTCAGTTATGTGGCATATTTCTTTTATTTCAGCCGACGAATATGTCTTCAAATTAGAAAGATTAAGTCAAATTTGCGGCTTCGTCTTGCATTAGGGTGGGATTTTTGTAGAGAGAATTCCGGATTACAGGGGGTACGGTTTAGAGAGGTTTCACTGTAGTGATTTAGATTTCGTCAAATTTATAAAAAAAGATAAATAAAAATGTATCAACACTAGAGCCTTGTATTCTAATTTAAATCTGTGTACGTGTTCAATCTCCAACAACATAATTACGTGATCATCATGTGTTATTTAACAGACAGATAACATGTAGCTATATACAATGTACCGGTATATACGATGAATAAATTGTATATAAATAAATGCGGTTTACCGGTAGTGTTATGATTGAATGGAGAAAGGTCATAAGAATGTAGCTGAAAATATAAATGTGTTATATTCTCTTAGTTTTTTATTTCAACCTAATAGACCAATACTATATCTATTTCATTATTGAAACGTTTCATCTTTATTATTCATTTTATAGATATGTGCGTCTAATATTGTGCTTGTAATGAATTAAAACTATTTATGGACAAACGAATTATATACCTATTGATAAAACTTCGTAGACGAGCCTTCAAAAATATTGTCTTGTATTCGCACGGATCTTTAAACAGAAGTAATTGTCCGCAGTGAAAATAACTAAAAATCTAACGCTTGGAAAATCAATTAATTTCATTACATAGTATATTTACACTGTTACCAATAAGCATATTAAATTATTGTAATATTTTCCATAACAGAACTCAATATTTATCCCATTATTGATAACGATTACTATGAGACATCTAATCCGATCTGGATTTATGACCGTGTAGGAAAATCATTGTTCAATTTCTAATGTGCCCCTGAAACGGTCTATATATTTACATTGTTATGTTAACAATATAACAGCTAGCAGATATCAATTAACAACAAAACTCGAAATATTAACAATAGAAAAACCAAGCGGAACGATAAACGGTACCATCTAATGGGAAAAAACTTTTACAAGTCGCGCCTGAAACGAGAACGTCAATAATAAACAATAAGGAGGAAAGCCGAGAGTTTCCGAAAAGACGTCTCCACTTGTTGACCGTTGCTAGTAACGACGTTCGGGACGACGTTGAGATAATAGGAGTGCATAAGCGCCTAGTGCATATCGAGTCGGATCTCAACTAAGGCGATTGGTTTACGAGCCAGGCCACTCGTGGATGTTTGGGACTTTTAGAATTTAAACACACAGGAATTTATTGCGTGGATTTTTATTTAAAATATAATCGAGGAAAATGACGACGGTTGGAGTTGAGCCGGTAAAGATCGAAAGGGTGAACCCAATGAATATCCCCAGTTATTCGTATCAGTACCCCTCCTTTCAGCGCGTGCAGCTTGCTGCCGTGAAGGAGGGGCTTTTCCACCCAAAACTGCCCTCTTTCCGACGGATGGATATGGACACCGCCGGACATAAACTGCCCGACGAACACTGCCGAACTACCACAACTTGTGGTCCAGGTATGCATCGTAATCACGTTTGTTCATCATCGTCATCACCATAATCATCATCTATAAAAAGTTTTAAAAGTTCTGAATCTAAATCTCATATGTTGTAGATCCCAATACTGGGTATTAATTTCCTTAATAATATATGATTACATATAATGAATTTAAAATCATCATCATCATCATCTATAATAAGTTATAGTATAACCCATCACCATCTTCCGCAATACTTTTAAGCAAAGATTTTGATAAACAATATCATAATTAAATATAATCATTTTAAGCTAAAGTCAAATATACATTGTGCCCATCGTATTCAATAGTATATATATATATATACTAATGGTTTCACGATGTTTACTTCAATTTGATATAATCACTGTATGTTAAAATTCTATTTAATATTTATTATTCAATCTTCGATCTAACATAACAATTCGTCAGAAACTAATAAAACTATTAATTGTACTAATTTGCTCGCTAAGTGGAGTTTTTTTAAATTTTATTTTATTTATTTATTTATTTTCTTTTATATTTTTTTTGGTGCGTGTGTGTGATGAGAAATACATAGGGATGCTGGAATAACCTTGATACTTGTTAACTCGTGGACTGTCAACTTGTCAAGATAGAGTTTATTTTGACTTATCTATGTTCACATAGAATATTCAAGGGCTGATTATGTAGCCAGATTTACGACATATGTCGTATACAGTTCAATACAAACTAAATATGTACAGTTCTCCCATTATTTATTTGTTTCCGTCCAACTGCCAGTTCGTAGTCAAATATAATTTCTGCCCTGTGAATTGCCTTTAATTTCGAGTGGACAATTACAGCTTAATATATATTCAATTACAAAACTTTCAGCAAACATGAGTGCATGTTTACCAACATGCATGTTTTAAATTTGATTATGATTTATAAAAAGACCCGGATTCTCACAACGCCATTCAAACATCTTCTATTCAAAGGTCACAGGCGGAGATATCCAATTGATCAAAGAGCCCCTTCAAGTGATCAAAGACATTCAACCAAATTGAAATATATGTAACTTCAAGTCAATGAAAAGTATTGACAATATTAAGTCTAGCTCAAAATCTTATGAATCGAATGTACACTTGTAATTAATTAAAAAATAAATAAAAACGGTCACATTTGAATAGATCGAATTCATACATAATCCTAAACAAATTAGAGATAACAGTAACGAAATGACGGAAAATACACCATTTGAAATATAAACTACGGGCAGTATTTGGAGATCCTTTATTCACTTTCCATTTATTGAAATCTATATTGTAACCATGGAGGAGTAACTGGACAGAATGTCTGACAAGAAAATACTGAAAAACGATAGAATATCAGTATAATTCTATACATCTATTATCAATTCTAATCATTTTGTCGTACAATCACAGAGAGAGAGAGAGAGAGAGATCAACATTTATTGCTACTCCAAGATATGGAGGGATCTTTACAATCAATTCGATATACATGTATTAGAAACAAGGAGCTAATATCATTGCTCATGAATTATTCAATGTTCTCAACCTTGTCTCTGACAATGGGTAATAGATAAATTAGGGATTCTACATAATAGATAAATAGAAACCCTGGAGAAATGAACTGATAGTTGGCAGTTTTCAAATAAAGGAATAAGAAGGATGTGGTTTTTGATGATGATGATGATGATGATGATACTGGTGAGGACAAAATACATTTGTCCAAAATTCAATATCAGCGAGAAAAAAAATCAACAGAATATAATGAATACATGAGTGTATACAGTCCTCTGAGTTTTTAAATTAATTTCTACATTATACAGATCGATCCCTCTGTCCAAACATTGAACTTGAAATGTCTATAAATTCCCGAATTGGCAAATAAATCCCCACACAATACGGTAGCCCATACGATAACACCTAGCTCCTACCTCTGTAATTCATTCACTATATAAATTAAACATTTATTCTTTACCTGTCATCAATCAACACCTATCTACATGCATCTGATCATTAGATTATATACATGGTTTTGTTCTACATGTGTTAAACCTTTACACGGTAAGCTGGTAATCCTGGACGTACACGAGATTACGAGTAGATTCATTCATTTCGGCATTTAAAAATCATCACCAAATACAAAAAGATCATATCTTATTCTTGTATATAACATAGGTACGGTTTTATGCCCATTTAACCACGGATCTTCAGTTTAGAACCGCTAATCTGCCGCTATATTGTTAACATTGTTTGTCGAATGGATCATAAGTTTGCTCAAATAAAATGAACCCAGATATGTATGTAAGGCCTCTTATCATAGCTGCCGTAGATCAATAAACGAGTGACAAAAAAGTATATGTCCTAATCAAACATTTGCAGCTACCTTTTGGGATATGCTATTGATTTTACTGTGAACTTTTCGAACAGTTGTTATTAATTTCGTTTACATTAAATATGTGTTTAAAAGCTATACCTTAGTTGAGAGCTACGATTACATGTCAGGAGTGTCAGTTTTTACAATTTTGAGTCTTCATTTGACATGTGTTCAGTCATTACGTAAACTAAATATTTTTCCCATTTTGACGCATTGGCAAACAGTAGAACTAGATCATACAGCTCCTAAAAGTGCCTCCTCTATTTGCTTATACATGTACAATATTATAGCTTAAATTCTATACAGTCTGCACGGCAAAGAAAAATCAATTGTTTCATATACCATTTTAAGTTAAGTCAATTAATATAAGTTAATTAATATTCATCTAGTGACAAATATGAATATTCATGAGGTAACGCCAGGCTAGACGGGCTTATTTGAGTCATGATACACATGCCCAAATTAATTTTTTTTCCGGGATTTAAAATGAAGGAAATGTCAATCAAAACAAGTAAATTTATAAGTTTTACAGTACACATAACACATATCGAGGTCGCTACGACAGGTGTATTGCATAAACACAATACAATATTCCTAGCAATGTATTGCATAAAACACAATATGATATTCGTAACAATGAATTGCATAAAACACTATACAATATTCGTAACAATATATATTGCATAAAATACAATACAATAGTCACAACAAATACAAATGTCAAATTTTCCATGTCTCCTTTTCAGACATGATTAATTTTTCGTTCTTCTATGATTGTCCTCTCTGATTTTGCATACTTCTATACGTATTGATCGAATGAGTGTTCATACCATTTTAATCAGTATTCAATAGAGATAAACCCTCTACAATTTGGGAGTCCTACACCAGTTACCTTTATCTACCTAAGGTTTAATTACAGCCATTGTCAAATACACGAATCGTTTTCTACATTATTCGAAATGTATGTACGTACGTAAAAATCAATACAGCTATGAACGAAATGGTCTCATGTATTATTTAAGACTGACATAAGGGTAATGTAGAGCACGGGACAGTTGCCAATTCTGAATTGTCTACAAATTGGTTATACCCGCAGCAGGTTAAACTGTCACTAAAAACAGACAACGCTATAAAGTTTGTAGTTCACGCTATCCATAGTCGGTAACCCATTTAACGTACAATATGTAGCTGTATAAAATATAGTACAGCAAAATAATTATTCGTGATTTAAAAGCCGTAAGGGAAGCAGAGTAGCGAACGACCCCGGCTTGTTAATTATGAAGTATTCTATATCTGTACTCTAAATAATTTAGTGTATAATCTACTTTTGGAACACTCCGCGTGACTTAATTCTGAAGAGCGCGCGCTCTTAGTGATCCTTAATCTGAATATAATTACGTTACAGATGCCAATACTTGGTTTCACACAACGGAATAGAGAGTTTGCGATTGCTCTTTTGAATGCCTTTACTGACCCAGCATGCACTTTAATTCCAATGAATATAATGAATTTTCATATTGTTTTGAGTTTGATAAAGGAATTTCCATGCTTTTGGTATTATTGCAAAGACATTTTCTAATATATTTGATGTTACAGAGCTAATGAATGTTTAGTGTACAACATGGCATTCTTCTGAAATTAAGATAATTGATACGGTTTCATTTCTTCAATGAGTTACATACTAATAAAGGTGAGCAGCTGACTTCATTCAGCAAAAATATATTTCTCTGAAATGGCAGTGTCAAGTTGAAAATCAGTTTATATAGGGATACATGGGAAATAAATTCATAAAGGATAATTATGTTAATATCCACATCTTAACAGTAACAGTAGTTGTTGGTTAAAAGTTTGATCTATACGACTGAAATTATAAAAAAAACAAAACAACAACAACAACAACAACAACATATTCACATATTCAGTGTTTAGGAGAAGAAAGAGTAGAACGACTCTCTAGCACGTATATTGATTCTAAGTTGTTGTATGTTGTAATAATCTAGGCTTAGTCTCTAATGTGATAAGTTCTTATCTTAAGAATTTGTGAAATGTGTTTATCTACCTATAAGAAGAAAAACCATCCCTACTCACCTCTGAATTACCCGTAGAACTCATATGTTTTCGAGAGATCATCCAAAGAGTTACTTTAATTTTGGCGTTATATTAATAAACCGCTTCCCATTTAAATATCTCATGATATTCATATATTTATTGAACATAAAAAAATTACAAAGTGATCCTTAAAAATCAGTTTCTTTTATTCATATGATTGCAGACGACTTTCATCGGTCAACATCCACACTCTTCGAACCTCCCAAGAGAAGAATGTCGGCACTAGTAAGTTGTGCTAAATTTCGCACATTTAAGGACTATTTAAAATAAATTTATTTATTGAGTTTCACATTCAATGCTTTAGGATTTATAAGTTTCTGTTTCGCTCCAAGGAAAAAAACAACAAGGATGTGAACGTCTTTATATAGCACATTTGCATATGCCCTAAAAGCATGGGTTTAAAATAAACATGTTAGAACTTAATTTTGCGATTGGACAGAAAATGACATCGGTTATAAGAATACTCTTTGGCAGTGAGGGTAGCATTGACGTGTTACTTGATGAGGGAGGAAACCGGAATACCCGGAGAATATCCAATGACCAAACAATCGTTCACAACCGGCCTGGGATCGAACCGGGTGGTATGTGTGAAAACCCATTGCGTTAACCATAACATTATTCGGACATCCGTAACTAAACAGTGGTAAATACTGTAGTAGTGTTTTGTATTCATATTGCCTTATTTAAGATAAAGAATGACCAAAATCAGCTTCCATAAAACACAGACCATCACGGTATAAGTAAATGGTTTGTTCCTCTCCAGGCTATCACAGAGACCGGGAGACAGCTTCACAGATCGTGTACATCTCCAGAAGAACTGAAGTAAGTTAGGCACAATAAAAAGAGTTACTTGTTTCCACTAACCCGACCGATCCCTTTTTTTTGTACAGATACAAATATATTTTTCGTGGAATTTGGGCTATTACGGTTGCAAAACGTTGTTTTTCGTCATTTCCTCTAAAAAAAATAGTAAAAATGGAAAAAAAGTAAATAAAAAAAAGTTTAGCCGAACTACCGACCCCCCCCCCTTTTTTTTGAGATGTTAGTGGGAAAAAACACCTTATTTTTTTTTCCTCCTTAACCATATACTACAAACTACCGCCAATAATCAGAACTCTATAATGAAACAGGAAGTCGGCTGTAAATCTACGTTGCTTGCTAAACACTAGATCTACTTGGATTTTATCTTCATATCTATCTTCACACTGATAAATGCACCTTTTCAAAACATCGTAGATTATGTGCAGTCGGTGGTATAAGATATTTCGATTAATGGTTCATGCTTTGATCAGAGACTACAGTATTTTTAAAATTATACATTTGTAGACTTTTTTTCTGACTTGAAAAATCAATTGTCAAATGTCTAAGTAGACATTCTTCGTTAAATTCTCGACTTTTTTTTTATAAACAGGAGGGACTTGTGCAGGCTTGAAATATGCGATTTGAGCAGCCGATGTTTTGTTTTGTAATGAATTAATTTTGTGGAACTATTTTTTATTAATTCAGGCGCTCTAGAACACAGTGGTCAGCATTCCTGAACAAATCTCCAGAGCGGTACAACATCCGCATTCCCGACCTTCCTAGTGCAAAGGATCAGCATTTCGTCGGATACGCAGTGCGATATCTCAGACCGGAAGTGACGAAATCTTGGAAGGTAAAGTCGGGAATCATGTCAGGAATAAACTTTATTCGTAATGTTTTGAATATCAAATATCAGAATGCGAAAATTCTCAACAAATGTGTCAGATGAAAGTCTTTGCAACAACATACCCAACTCGTATAGCTCCTTTGCACGGCGCTCACCATGAAAGGGTAGTTCCTGGTGTTCTAGGATAACGTGACTTGGTGTGGCGTCATGCCACATGTCAACGGCGTGATACTTCAGTGTTGCAACACGCTATCTGTCTCAAGTCGACATAGTCTCTAAATGACTGATATACTGTCGGTGGAATATAAACCCAATAAACAAACAAACAAGTGATCAGAATGAAGGGTTTTAAGTAAAGTTTGTATCGATATAAATGTAAAAAAACAAAAACAAAAAAAAAACAAAAAAAAAACAAACAAACAAAACAACATTAAAAACTGCTATATGTATCTTATTTCTTTATAAATTTTGATGGTATACAGCGCATTCGAACCGGAATATTGTACCCTACACATACGTTCCAGTGATTCTTTTGTCAGATGTATAGTTTTTCCTAACAATCGGGAAAACCTTCCGAGTTCCTGAAATTTTATTTACTAACACGTAAAGCACATCGCTAATAATGTTTTTCCAAAATGTTGGGAAATACTGTACATCTGGCAAAAGAATCATTATGGCTTTCGTGTAGTGCACAATTTTCCGTTTCCAATGCGCTATATCCCATTAAAATTAGTGAAGAAATAAAATAGTTACAGTAGTTTTGTTTTTTTACGAATCGAGGCAAATTATGCTGCTTGTGATAGCTTAAAATGAAGTCATATATCACATGGTATGATCACACTGAAATAAACTGCTTGTTTGTCCGTCTTCAATGTTTTATATATGATTTTGTTTAATTGGACCTCTTTTCTGAGCCGTCACTTGTAACTTAACCTACATGTCAACTACATTGTTGATTACACGTAGATGTTGACAAAACTTGCATATCGTTTGGTTTTTGCAGTACACCTTACAACAGGAGCCCACACTTGATCAGTTTGGACAGAGACCAATGCCAGCTAATGTATTGTAAGTTAAAGATTTTTTTTTATTGATTCTTTTTTATACAAAATTGTGTTTATATGACCTATTAATATACAAATTCCTAGTTTTGTGGTGTATTTTTTTAATTGAAAGATTAATAAGCAAATCTTTCCGGAGCGGGGATTGAAGTTTTTCTCACGTCAGGGGTAGTTTGGTCTATTTTGTGTTGTATTACAATAGACCATTTCACTTCGAAATGAGACGCAAACCTACGTAAATCAGCGAGCACTTCCCGAACACCTAATCTACATGCTGGTGTACAATTCCATCCACATATTTTTCAATAGGAAATAAACATATATTTGAGATTTTTCCCCAGTCATTGATTGGTCAGTTTAAATAAACGAATTATACCGAGGATTGCCGATCTCCTGGTGAAAAGGTCTATAGCATACGTTTTAATATAGAAAGGAAACTCTGACAAAACAGTGTTTGCTTTTGAATGTATATGGTGTTCGGATTATTACATATGATTCATTTCCTTTTGAAGTAATAAAGATGGAATTCAGTTTAGAAAGAAATAAAGACTGGTTTTACAAATAAATATATCAAGGACTGCAACAATTTTCTTAAGCTTTAAAAATAGTCCAAAGTTCAGATTCAGTTAACATATGGATGCCGTATTAAGACACCAAATCTGGCTTTGGAGGATTTTTTCAAGAACATCCATTCTGAATAACAAGGTAAATAGCGAATTATACATGATTCTGACACTATATATTAAAAATATATGTTGATTTGCCAGAGGGAAATAATACAGTAAACCATTAAATTAATTCTTTTTCAATATTTCGTCAAAAGATTGTCTTTATCAAGAAAAAAAAACATGAATTTTTGAGCAACTCCTTTTTTGACAACGGCAAATTTTTGCCAAAATATTGAAAAAGGGTGAATTGAATGGTTTACTTTATATTCATTTTGATAATTGCTAAGTCATTGTCTTTCCTAATTCCAGCGCCCGGTACCGAGACACGTACCCGCAGTATAGCCGGAATGTAGCCACAGAGGCCTGGAGATAAACCTGTTCCTCGAAATCCTGTGACATTACATTTCTATGACTTTTATCTTTGATTTTTCATCAGATTTTCAAATGATCATGATACTCTATATTTTATAATATATATTTTTTTTTAATCAGTCATTGTACATATATGTCTTTTTTCCATTAGAGCATGCTTAAATCAAAATGTACTTCTGTCCCGCCTCTTAGGTCAAGTTTAATTTTTGATATGAAAAATAAATAAATTATACAAGTATATGAAGTTCTTTTTAAGTTACACTGTCATTTCTATGAATCGATATTCTCTGCGAGTATAAAAAAGTTACTTCTTTTACATATATGCGTTATTGTGCTTTCTAAATTGTAAATAATTTAACTTGACTATTCTCAAATGAAGCCTAAAGTTTGCAGCTATAAGTTTGTCACATGCGACAGCTGAACTAGCATAAAAATGAATAAAACGAACTGCATCTTCTTGCTAGTTCCCCCATAAGTCCATGTTCAGTTATTTACAAAATATATACTTAATTGTTATTTCTAGTGTTTGTTCAGTTATTGTTACACTTTTTATTGGCCTGCAGTATTAAAGACATAGTTCTTGTTGAAAATGGGGTAATTGCTTCAAGTTTACACCAGTATTATTCTTACAGTATTATATACTAGTATATCAGTATAAAGCTAGATCATGCAGGGTCTCTTTATATACATTATATAGTAGTAAAGAGGCCCTTGGTTCATATAGAGGATTTGTGTATGATGTAATCTTCAAAAATGAAGGTTTGTTCATGTGTGTGCATGTTTATTACCTTTTTCTCCTTCTCCTTTAATCAAAGGATAAAGAGATAGTAGGTTTCCGTTAAACAAACAGTAACCAGACTCGGACAACTTTTGTTTTATTTAAAGAAGAACGTGACAAAATAAACATTTTTTTCGATATATTTTTGAAAAGAGAAACCTTTCTATCTTTTATTTTTTATCATTGATACATTTTGATAACATAAAGGATGACAGATAGTTTCGTTCAACGTGCAAAACATACAGATTCTTTGTATTTTCGTTATTTTTCTCTTTTTTGGTGTGTAAAAGTTGTTTGATTGTCTGAATCATAATTTGAATGTGTTGAGTTCTTTAACTTTTTTAAAAGTAAAATAAAGGTAGAAAGTACATTCAATTGGGCAGAACATGGTCGTGATTTTCTTAGAATTTCTTTTTGATATTTCATCGCCATTGATATCTCGATTAAGAAGATCAAAACTAATTTTCCCAAACACTCTAGGCAGGTAGCCAGATTGCTGAATTAACAGAATCTTCTCCTTTATATTTTGAGTGTGTAAGTGAAAAAATAATAAGGAGAAGATGTGTAAATGATTCGGAGCATAATTATATCATATGACATGGGCACTGCTGATTTACTGAACGGACTAAAGCTCAGTGATTTTATAAAGGGAGATAAGTACTTTCTTACTTCAGTATATGTGTCTAATCATATATATTTCTTGTAGGCTATTAAATGCAAATAAATATATATTAGAATATTTTAAGCAGACTAAAATGCTTTTTAAGTATTACCATGATTATTGAATATCTAACTGCTTTAGGTATATATCTATTTATGAAAAAGCGCATGAATACATTTAAAAGCTATGACTACTTTTTTAAATGATATATTTTGAGAATATTATTTTGCTTTTTAATGGGAATATAATATATAGACTGATAGTTATTTAATGATAGCAAAACTGTGATATATGAGTGAATGTCTGTGTTAGGGACATGTAATCTATACTGCCATCGCAGTGCGCTCCCTTGTGTGAGTATGAAACCACTGTCCTGTCGTCTGGTTTTGTGTGTACAAAACTGATATTTCAATAAAATATGAGAGAGAAAAACAAAAATCATTGTTTCTTTCATGCTTTTTTTCCATTTACAAATGATAAAAAAAGTTTTGTTTGAAAGCAGACGAAAGTTTGAAGTAAGATACAAATGAAAGCTGTTTAAGCATTTGCCTCAGACACAAGAGATAGCGCTTAAAAAATAATATGGATTATCTGCCCCTGAAACGTCGTGGGAAAAAAATAGGCGTAAACTCTCTTTTTTTTACCTTAATAAGTTATAACAAACACTTATTGTTGAAAAATGAAATACATGTACATTGTGTTTGGGTATTTTGGGGAAAACAGAATGATGGTATTCGACCGTAAGTATTACTTAACGCTAAGTATGGCCGGTGGGGTTATCACTGTGTATTGTTTTATGGTGCGATATTGTGTATTTATTAATACTTTCCGGTGGATTACCTAGAAATAACAGTGAATTATATCCTGATAATTTCACTGTTTTGAACAGTGAAATTATCAGATAAACAGTGAAATTATCAGGAACTTTAACCCGGCGCTACATTATAAATTGATCGGAGCGTCAATTGTGCTGTGTTTATGACATCATAAATAACGTCACGCACGCAAGGTAATCCCGCCACTCGTGAAAATATCACTTTTTATGTTCACTCACAGGGACTTGCTCCCATACACACACACACCACACACACACACACACACACACTGTACATACACTATCAACAAGGGTGGACATCTTTTCAGGGGTCGACTCGCTTCAACTCCGTTTTTTCAAATTATTCAAATAAATCTATGAAGTTAACATACGGAATCACTCAAATATATATTTCTCTATCGAAATATACAAAATTGTCGTGAAAATAATCCTCCTTTGTATGTTTATTTGTTTGAAATATATGCGAATCCGAGAAAAGGACAACAACCTGGACCAGCAGCGCAGTACATTTCGGGATGATTCGGATTTTTACGCTGCGAAATTGGTCAGCGATATTGCGATTATTCCCGCAATTTAAATTTAACGGTTTGACAGATTGCGGGAAAATAATCGCAATATCGCTGACCAATTTCGCAGCGTAAAAATCCGAATCATCCCGAAATGTACTGCGCTGCTGGTCCAGGTTGTTGTCCTTTTCTCGGATTCGCATATATTTCAAACAAATAAACATACAAAGGAGGATTATTTTCACGACAATTTTGTATATTTCGATAGAGAAATATATATTTGAGTGATTCCGTATGTTAACTTCATAGATTTATTTGAATGATTTGAAAAAACGGAGTTGAAGCGAGTCGACCCCTGAAAAGATGTCCACCCTTGTTGATAGTGTATGTACAGTGTGTGTGTGTGTGTGTGGTGTGTGTGTGTATGGGAGCAAGTCCCTGTGGTTCACTCAGTGAAATTCTTTATCGATCTTACACCAAAACAAACAATTATCCTCTATATGATGTGTCAGCATTATCATATCAGCCACAAAACATGGTCTCCGACATAACTGAAATAATAAGATAAACTGCAACCATTCTTAAACTAGGTAGATACACATTCCGCCATTCCTATTTTAGGAAAGATTCAAGTACACGATTATGTTGAAATGAATTATTTCCATAATTACTAACAATGACTGATAAGAAATGAAAAAAAATGGGGAATTTTTATTAAAGGAAGAAGACTAATTCGCCCTTAAGTATCTAAGTTTTACTCAAGCACTAAGTATTCTTGATGGAATTCGAGCCAGATTAAAAACAGACCATATACAGATTAAAGAGATCAACTTACTTTCCAATATCGAACAACTTTTTTTTAAACTTTTTATATTCATAATTTACAACTACATGTATATTCAGTTGCAATGATATTTAACCTTATTACTGACTGGAATAAGAACTGTGCCACTTTTTCTTTATTTTGGCGTTGTTGTCTACCTCATTTTGACCTACTTAAGAACAATGCGAAAATTTGAATTAATTTATTTTTTATTTTATTTATTCACCATTATTTGTTGAGATTAAAATTATTCGTATTTACGAAATTTTGATGAATTACAGCTACTATAATAAGTACATAGTAGTCTTGTCAAAACACTTCTCTCTGAGATGTACATAGAGATTGATTCAGACCGAACGTTATAACGTTATAAATAACAAACTCGACACAGTGATCTCCCTTGCACGCTCACTTAGCAATGCCGAAGAATGAAGGGGAGATAACTGCGTGGAGATTGTATAAATAATTGCACCGTAGTATAACACGATCTCCGTAGGACTGAAAAATGAATTAAGTCCGCTTCATTACAATGATTTATACTACTCCGACTGCGGTAGACGGGTCGAAACGATTCAGTCCGTCAGATTTTACCATATCATATGGTTCAGTACATTTCATATAAACTTTAAGGGAAACCTGTAGAAAGACATGATTATTCATTTAATGAAAGGCATTACTTTAAGATAATAGAAAGACCTGCTTGTTCATTTAATGAAAGACATTAACGTAATATAATCATGGCCCTTAAAGTGTTTAAAAAGACTTCAGTGCATATGCAAGCATCCAATGGCTTAAAGTTTTAGGCTCTTTTTCTCTAAGTCTATAAAGGCTTGCATTTACTGAAAAAATCCACGATCATTTGATCGACGGATCATGACACAATTTATTGATAGATTGATTACCTTAAGCAAAGCAAAATAACAATACAGCAAATATCGCGCGATGCGGTATTAGGCACAACATACGGGTCCTCAGGCACACCCTTGTTCTGTCGGGCTTAACCCTTTCCCTCATAGAGGACACCATGAAAAGACCTATGCGAACAGTATAAAACCAGACCAGCCTGCGAGTTACTCGCAGGCTGATCAGATTTTATGCTGTTCGCTGCTCCTCAGTGGTCTGGAAATGAGGATTTTGTAATTAAATTGGGTAAGGTTTAACTGTGGTTTTCTGCAGATCAGGCTTTATGTGATACCTATTGAGTGCGTCAAAATGAGTCTATATGAGGGAAAGGGTTAAAAGATAATTAATTGCAATTAAAGTGGATAGTCAAAACAAAACACCCGGTTCCATCGTCAATCGGCCTATAAATCACCTGAACATAGGCATATCATGAATACGTGGCAAGATAATGCAAAGTAAAGCGACTTATTTAATGTTATCAACAAATACAAGTTAAGGAAGGCCTATTTATTTCACGTGAATTACTGTTTCACAACAGGGTCTCTTAATAATGTACATACTGGATATATAGAGACCCCGTACATACATAATGATGACGATAAAACATTTGCATATAATACCCCCTGGATTGGTCGGGGTGGGGCGGGGTGTGTGTATTATATGTAAATGTGCATTCACATGCATGAAACGGCAATAAACGTGAAATAAAAAGTATCAGGGTTTTTTTTTTATTTTTTTTTAATTTTTTTTATGTATACTTCAAAGTAAAAGTGACACTCATGAAGAAAAACATGAACTATTATAATATTAGATATGCTTAAATCTGGGACTCTATATACGTAATATGTACATAAAGTCCCTGACATAAGTAAAGAAATCATGGGTTTTTTTATGAATGGGAAACACATCGATTTTTCTACTTGATTGATCATTTCGTTACGACCATACGAGAAATGAAACAGATCCACCTTTTATTATCGGACCAGTCAGTTCTGGTTATGACCTTATATGTTGAACGTCAACGATGACAATTACCAATAATTGTACGTTTAAACGACTTAAATGCATATCAGGGACTGGGTATATCTTGGCGTAGATACATCTCAATATAAATTTAAAACAAATTGATTTTATTTTTGATGAGGAATTTAATATTACCAGGAAAGATCCGACGCGGCGTTTCGTAGGTATCGCGTGCGCACGCAGGGGTTATCGCGTGCGCACACGATATAATATTTGCTAACGTACTGACTGACCCACGAGAAATCTGATAAACAAAACAAAACAAAACGAAATAAATAAAACTAAGTGTTACTGTTAAACGATATTTAAAATGTCCATGTCAATTTGCTTTTATCTTTACGGCATGGCTGTTTAGAAGAGGAAGGGTTCTGAAATCCTGAAAATGTCTTACTTTGGCTTAAAATGATCACGTGATGAAAATAGCTCATTATACAAATGAATTAATAAATATAAACAAAATATTTCAATTTACTACATTTTTAAGAGAGGTTGATCTTACTTAGGATAAACGTATTGAATCCCAAACATTACCTTTGTCCTTTATCATCTTCCAGGTAGGTATAAAACCTGTCCATTTATTAAGAGTGCATAAATAAAAGGAAAAAGAATCGTGTGCATATAAAAGCACTGGCATTTTTGTTTAAAATAAATAAATAAATAAATAAATAAATAAAATAAATAAATAAATAAATAAAAATGAAGGTCGAACTAAAATGGGGGCGAAAGCATTGACATATCACGTGATAAGCAAAATGGCGACGGTGAAGCACGTTGTTTTGGATTCAGGGGCTTTTCTTCGAAATGCTCCTGTCCAGGTATGTATCATTCTGTCCCCTTGCTTTTATCTTCATTATAAATGACTTAAAAACAGTTTCAGTTTGAATTAATCGATATATTTCCTTATTATCATAATTGTTTTTTGGACAGCATGAAGCACGGCTATGTCACAATCATTGCGACACACTATTCGCGATCTGGATGAATTTCAGCATCTACGCAGAGAGAGAGGGGGGAGAGAGAGACTATATAATTTAAGTAGCAGATAGTAGATCTAAGATAGGTCTTCTGAAACTGTATTGTCTGTCTCACAACACTACTGTATCGTCCAGTTTGTTCTAGTCAATCACCGTTTTTGGAAAATTTGACTATTCATAACTTCTAGTTTTACACTGCACTGGCTTTAAACATTTTGAATTGTTCACAGTTTGACCTTCTATAATATTAGAAGATGTGTAGTTATTAAATTTCTTAGCAGATATTCTGCGTTTATCGGGACATACAGGAATCAAAAGTTCATGTCGGTCATGACAAGGCAAAGCTGGCACCAACCCCTGAACCATTTTCCACAAATTCTAGACAAATATTTGCTTTCTTTCCTTCTTTGAGGGATGGGAGACTCATTTCCAGGATTGTGTATTTATTGGGAAAATTATCAGATGTTAGCTCATTTTTTTTCTTCTTCTTTCATTTTCTTTATTTACAGAATCCATATTCTCAATGGGTGCTGGACGTTTAGGTAAATGACCAGTTCATTAAATTGATTTTATATAGAAATTGGATTGGACGTTTCGATAATTTGTTCTTTTAATACTCTTTACCTATGCTTTATATGTATATCCCACCTAAACGCATGGATGGGACTGGATATAATCAGTGGCACAACCTTTGATTTTATGAAAAATAGATATTAAAAGGGTATATATATTTTTTTGATTAATTAATGATGAAAAAATTAATTATTATTTTACCCAGGAATTTTATATAACAGAACTCCTGCTATAATTAATGCCGGGGCCTCCGTGGCCAAAAGGGTAAAGTGGCTGACTTTAACACTCAGCCCCTCACCGTGTGAGTTCGAATTCCAGCAGGGTCATTTGGATTTTCATGTGAGAAAGCCTTCCAGCTGGCTTGTGGTAGGTTGGTGGTTCAACCTGGATGCCTCCATGCATTCGGGGTCTTCCTCCACCTGTAATAAGCTGGGCGTCACTATATGACTGAAACACTGTCGAGGCTACGATAAACTCAAATAGTCAAGTCAAGTCAGTCTGTATATTATAAATTAATGCCGATGTTAATGATATTTTAGTATTAACAATCTACTTTCACACATGCGTTTAGGTGTGATATATACCAATATTAAAAATCAATTAACCGTATGTCCAAACCAATTACTATATAAAATCAATTGATCGAACTGGTGATTTACTGAAACAATCGTAAATCTTCTCAATCATGTTTGAGATCTATTTGAATTTTATAGCTCACAATGGGATTTTTCAATGATTAAGCAAAGAATGAAAAATTGGCTGTCAAAATTTGTTATTTTAAGTAGCTGGGGCTGGACTCCTTTGGTGAGTGGTGAGAGCAAGGCTTCACTTCTTAAGTAAAGCTTTTTATACATGTAACTGGGAGGTTGTTGATTCAATCCCCTGCTGGGACATACCAGCCAAAGTTACTACCTAAATGTGATACTGGTGTATCACCCTTGTGATTGGTGCTCAGTACACAGGATTTCCAGGACTGGTTGGCTCATTGTCAGGATAATGTGACTGAGTGTGGTATCATGGCAAATGTAAGTGGAATGATTACTTTTGTTGATAGAGACTGATTAAGTTCTGCCTTTCTAATAATTTCATAGTTAGACAGCATTATATCAGCAAAGTCCCGAAATGACAGACACTGTCGTTGTGAGGTTAAACCCAAGGAATCAGCCAGGATTGCTGCACTTTTTATGATACAGGGTAGAATTACAAGGATTTATTTGAGCTTGTTCATTCAGAATGATGACTAAATTATGATTTTTCTCATGTTCAGGATATCGGGGAGAGCCTGTACACCATCTCCGATGTGGTTGAGGAGATCCGGGACAAAGCCACCAAACAGCGGCTACAGGTCCTTCCCTACCAGCTGAACTTCAGAGAACCTTCATCTGAGGCAGTCAAGCTGGGTAAAATTTCTGGTTTTAACCCGTTATACTCCTTTCCACTGGATGTCAATGCCAACCAAATGATTCATGTTCAAAACATGAATACAAAAAAGAGAGTCCTATGTCATTGGAATTATTTGTGTTAATATCGTTATTTTAAAAATCTTTAACCTTGGCCATAACTTCTAAGCTATTAAACTGTCTGCCATCAAACTTTATATACTTGTTCACTATCACAAGGGCTACATTCTCATTAAGGGCCATAACTCTTAGGCCCATTTTGACCTGATTTATCTCCTCCTTTAAAACCCATAACAGAAGAGCATTAGCATCTGCATCTGGTGCTTTTGATATATTATTTATTTTGCATTGCACATGAACTATTGAAGACCATTATATAAAGAGACTTAATGTAACAAGATATTTTGATGTTTTGAACATTGCCTCTAAAGCCTGCAAGTGAATTTAATTCAGAAGAAATCTTATAGTTAATTACTTAATCACTCTCAATATTATGCAAAGGTTCTATGTTTAGATGTATGGTGATAGGTCTTTCTTTCTTATTGCTTTTGTTCAGGTGAAATTTTACTGGTTTGGAAGGATATCATCTTTTGTATTGATTTGCAAAGAAAATATAGTTTATTAATTTTCAACATTGATTGTCTGATGTTTCCAGTGACAGAATTTGCTAAGAAGACTGGAGACTACCGAAGTTTGTCAGCTGTCGACATCAGAGTTATGGCCCTTACATACCAGTTAGAGAAGGAGTTTGTGGGCACAGAACATCTGAAAACACAACCTGACAAAAAGGTACTTGTATTGATGTAGCAAATAAGGGTGTAACGGTATACCGTAGGACGATACACCGCGGTATTTTCTTTACGGTACGGTTCACGGTACGCATCCAGGTCTGCACGGTACAGTACGGTATTGTTAACTTCCAGGGTTTTTTTTTCTTCTTCTTTTATAACAGCGGCTTCCCTTCGGAAAAAAAACAACGATAGTTTTCGCCTCCGAGAAATAAAAATTATACGATTTTCCCATCCATTAACAAAAGAGAAAGTAAATAACGCATATCGCTCTACAGTGTATATTACTTAAATGAAAGCACTTGCAGTGGGTAGTTAAAAAATCAATAAAAAGGCAGAGTCATTCTTGGAATGTTTTCCAATCAACACACATTCTTATGCTTCCAAATTATGCAATGATACGGAATACTTGGATAGTATCGTTCAAAATATGGGTTAACATCTTTCACGCTCTCTACCGGCTACTGTTTTTACAGCTAAAATTGCGTAATCATCACAATGGCGGCCATATGCAGTGAACATCAACAATGTTTGATGACCTCTGTATTTTTTAATCAATTTAATTGATGGATCAGTTTGCATTTTGAGTAAAAGAGCGAAATTCCAACAGGTAACTACATGAAAGATACTGATTTAAATAAAATGGCATCAATTAAATGCTTAGTCTGATGCAAATTATCGCAAATCGAACATCTGAAATCAAAACTTTATCCGATTGGAACTGCAGGTGTTTTTTCCTTGGTATAAATGTGGATGCTTCAACTTCAAGTATCATCTCTAGTGATTTCATTGAAAATATTTAAGTGGTTGTCATGCTGACGTCTATTATAGAATAAGCATTTAAAATAAGTCTTATAAGTTTAAGTTTCTGCAATGTAGTTTTGATATTACTTTTGATTATTTAATGACGTTAAAACAAGATTTTTATCAGTAAACAACAAATTAAATCATATAAAAAAGTGTCTACAGAAAGCAAAACTTAATTTGTAATTATTATAATAAAAACTAATATATTAAACAAGAATTTATCTTTGTCTCTTCATCATTTATTCTTCATTTAAAGATAGTAAACAAGGTTGACGAAACTTAAAAGCCCGTATTGTGATACATATGGTATCATGACCACTGTATCGCGATACGTATCGTATCGTTGGGTAAGCGTATCGTTACACCCTTAGTAGCAAAATAAGTGAAGCTTTATAGTTTTAAATCAGTCATGCACCACCTTAGTTCTT
>CM037783.1:40650861-40700861 GCA_021229015.1 Solen grandis | reverse complement strand
AGATTCATCGGCCCATCGGTCATTTAGGGGACTTTGTCTACTTATTATTTATCATCTTTTCCCTTATACCCTGCCGAAAATGTCACTACTGGGAAACTTGAGAAATTTGCAAATTTCATCTTGAAATATTTCTTATAAAATATAGGCATTTTCGTGAACACTCAACAAATAAATATACATGTACAAATTAACGGAAATGCGTAATTTATTTCAACCTTTGCTTGAAGATGTGAAATCGGACGAACTTAACTGCAGATTCTCGTCTTTCTCGGATTACCTTCTGTACGTGTAAGAAATGAGCAATTAGAAGAGACCCGGATTTCGCAGTTGTCAGATCTAGGTCTATGTTTGCCAATACGTTAAAATGAGTATATGTGAAGTACAGGGACTACCGTTTACAGTTTACGTTGATTGATAATTCATGGAAAGTGTGTCCTTTTATAACATAAAGGTAATTATAAATATTTTTTCGTCTGTACGTATATGATAAAAGGAAGACCGGTCATAACTGACATATCAGACATATCACTAATTTCATGTTAAGGAGATTTCAAAAATGTTTAACAAACATTCACACTGTATTATATAAACGATTTTGTTAGATGAGCGATAAAACACTTTTCGAAGCGACGGTGATATCTAATATTCTTGTGTTATTTGTCTAGCCCAACGCTCACTTTTGACTTGTACAATGGACGTTTTGATTATGCAAACGTTATTATGTATGAATACACGCATCACTAACTGCCATTTCATTTACGATCTCATATTAGCATGAATTATAATTCATTATAATTCCTTACGTTAATTGCATAAAACGATGGTTTACGTTCTTGTCCTAAAAGAAAGAAAGAAAAAAAAGCAGCCTTGATTTGGATTATTCAAACACATGCTTTATTCGAAATACAACGTTGGACTTCGGCAATTCGAAAAACCGAGATTGTACTGTATTTGCATAAGAATCCATATAAGATATGCTCGTTCATTCAGACATTCGAGTTAACCTCTCTAAGCAACCATTTTTCAGATGGTGTATGATCATCATTTCACAATTCAGTAAACTCCACATAGCACCGTCCCCAGTGGCCGAGTGGTTAGTGCGTCCGCCTCGGGTGCGAGAGGTCTTGGGTTCGGTCTCTGGCCGCGACATACCAAAGACGTAAAACTGGTACTGTTATAGCTCCCTTGCTTGGTGCTCAGCATATAAGGGTAGGTTGCAGGACTGGTTGGCCCGGTGTCAGGATATTGTGTCTGGGTGTGGAATCATACCACATGTTTACGCCGTGATACTGCAGTGTGGCAGCACTATATCTGTCTCAAGAAGACATCGTCTCCAAATGACTAAAATACTGTCGGTGGGCGTTAAACCTAACAAACAAACAAACAAACCCCACATACAATCGAGCAAAAGACATTTCACATTGCAGTAAACTCTACATATAATCTAACTAAAGACATTCAATTTCACTGCAGTTTTCTCAAAACATGTACATGTATTGTCAAAAACATAATTTTCTACATCGTTGGAACCCTCAATACGCTTGGCTTCTTAGTCTTCCGTGGCTTATTTGATTAGCAAAACTTCGTACTCATGAATTATAACTCACCGGATCCGTGGTGGCGAAAACACGGATCAACTGGCCAGTGTAACGTTGCATTTTGAAAGCCAAACTTCAATGAAGATTATTTTAAAAACTACGCGTTATTTAATTGGTCAGCAAGAAGCTGATTAATATTCATGGAGACGGAGTTTTGCCAGTTGAAAATCCCACGGTATACCCGGTTATGATAACGGATTATATTCCATGGGATCCGACGATGTATCGTGGGTTCCGACGAGGATCCATCTTAGGAGGAAATCTTTCAATACAGATTAAGAAGTTCAAATCTATTGAAGGATGCGGAGCAAGAGAAGGCGTGTAACCTTGGTGACGATTTCAATGTAAAAAAAACCCTAACCACACGGTCAAAACGACGCATGCATTTGATACTCTTCAAAACATTTCATCAAAAATCCCGAGACAATTTATTAAAACATTCATTTACTAACGGAGATTTATTTTCAGATTTAGTAAAATAACCTGTTTTATCACGATTGTTTGCTTAGGATTAATTTAAGTAATTATGGTAGCGGACCATGAGGTGATCATTTGTGCCATTTAAAAAAAAATGTTGGTTGCCATGACAACCAGAGGTCTGCATGGATCAAGTTTATATACATGTATGAGCAACTTCTGTGAAGGACTTCCAAAGGATCGCGATTTAATCCTAGTTCCTGGGCGGACGCTTTTATCCCTCGTGGTCACCTATTGGCATAATGCAATTTTAAACTCAATCCTTTATGTTTATCAACATTTTGTGTGTATGAAAAGGTCAAAATTTGAAGATTATCTTGGCTATAAAGAGATGGTTCATAAGTCAAACGTCTACTTTAGACACTGCACATGATGGGACCATTAGTGTTTGTAGCAGTAGTGACAGTACTGTCTCATGTTAAGTGTGAGGACAGCGGGAAAGATGAGGAGCGACTGGTCGCGATGGAGAGGAAACTAGGCGAGATGTCGCGGACAATGCAGGATCAGAGCGGGATTATCCTGTCGATGGCGGCAGAACAGAGAGCCCTGGTGGACAAGCTGAACCGAGCTGAGAGCAGGCTTAGTGACACGGTAGGGGATATGTATTTTACACTGACAGCAGTTTTGATAGAACAACAAAACAATGAATATACACACTATACATCGTGAAAATATATTTTCCTGTCCATCAATGATTAGCCTAGTCCTATTCAAGTACACACGTTTTTACCATAACTATTAAACAATATTTGTTTAGAGAAAATACATTAAGAGAAATAAGAATGCTGAAATTCGCCCTAATTGAAAAGAAATATGAGCCTGGATTGGTCATTCCCATGGAAAAAGACATGCCCGCATAATATTCAAAATATTCTATTAAAGATCACCTCCAGCTTCGAGGATCCAAATATGCATGTAAGCAATGGACGTTGTCCAAGTCCCTTGAGTGTGCACTTAACGGTTGTGATAAACGGTGTTAGATGCAAAAAATATTTTCACGCTACCGCATGTTTCTGTATTGAATATCTTATTCCATGTCTACAATTAACACAAGACGGACTGTCTCTGTTGTACGAGTGGATAGAGCTCCCAACGTGGTCGCGACGAACCAGTCGTAAAAAATAGTGTACTGGTATAGCTCTCTTACTAGGCGTTCAGCATATAAGGGTAATTCCAGGGTTAATTGGGTCGGTGTCAGGATAATGTGACTGGGTTAGGTATCATGCCACATTCTATGGCGTGATACTGCAGTGTGGCAGCACTATATCTGTCTCAAATAGATATCGTCTCCAAACAACTGAAATACTGTCGGCGGGACGTTAAACCCAACAAACACAACAAGGCCTACTTTAAGTAAACTTCACGAGATAACAGCAGTATAGATATTTGACATTGCAGATGGAGAAGGTCAACTCTCTGGAAGATAAGAATGCTAAACTGGAGAAGTCGTGTAACCTTGGCAACGACAGTTCCAATGGCGCAAAGATTGGCAGGCCAGCCGCAACAGCATTGTCCAGAAGACGTATGTACAAATTTTATTTAAAGACCCCAATGTCAAGCCCCTGTCAATCTAAAATCAGCCCTAGCTCAAATTATACAGATCGTTATCGTTACCAAGAGCAAAACCTGGGGAAACCCCTCATTTATATGCTACTAGTATTACTAGCAGATTCTTTTAGAATGTAAAGGTACTGTCTCACTTAAACGTCTAATGATTCCGTCTGAGGAACGGATGCGTGCGTTTGTTAGACGTTTTTTATGCGTTGCTCGGCTGGTTCTCAGACGTTTTAGACGTTGACAGACGTAAGACATATTCAAAGTTTGGAACGTCCAAATATCGATCGCGACAGACGGTTCTCATCTGTTACTCATGCGTTGTTTTGTTTTTTACCGTCAGGCGGAATTTAAACAGTATTCATATTTTTATAGCCGTTTGACAGACGGACAGCTCGTCAGCCTCCAGCCAAGGAACGCACCAAACGTCTATAGATTGCTTAACCCCCCCCCCCCTCCCCCACAAAAAAAAAAAAAGTTGAGTAACTTCCTAGAGACGTTCACTTAAATGATACATAACGCATGAAGCTAGGCAAAATACAGTCGACGAAATGGTTGAAGCGGATAGATACCGATAGATACACGTCTATTAACGTACACTCACATCTGAACGAACACATTAGCAACGACCAGATGAGCAGAGACGGACGTGGTATAAACTATTTCTGAAAAGCGTCCACACTCTTTTGCGATGGATAACATTCCTTATGAAATTCCCGATGACCTAAGTTTAATCAGTGGTAAGCCATGCATTTCGGTACAAGACCAAATTTAGTGGTTTTTGCACGTGCGCTTTGTGCAGCAAAGGTCGTTACCCGGTGGTAGTATCTGACTGCACCGATTGACCGGAAATAAAAAATCACGAACAAAAATGCAAAGATTGAATAAGATCAACGACACAAAGCTATCGGGATGCTAAATGCAAGTATGTTAGTGAGTGCTGTATAACCGGGTCTTACCGAAGCAAGTGTCATTTTTTTAAATCAACTCTTATGTCATATCGTTCATATTGTTTCAATGAAAGAAATATGCAGCGACTTCAGTTTCAGGTAAGGTCAGAAAGCAGTGGTTCCTTTCCTCAGATAAAACGTATAGTCAGAATATATTTCAAAGTATATATAGATATAAATGTATGATGGGTACTTTCTTTTGGCTGGGTATATTTACCTGCTTTGTGAAAACCTAACAAACGCGCGCTTTTTAGTGCACCGTTTTATTCTGCAGAGCTACCAGGCACTTCTATTGCCTTCACAGCATACCTTTCTCACGACCTCACAAATCTGCATGAAGGACAAATCATTATATTCGACAAGACTCTCCTGAACGATCCCTCAAGTATGCATTACTACAACCCCTTCACTGGAACGTTTACCGCGCCAATTTCCGGTGTCTATTGCTTCAGCTTCCACATTACGACGCTAGGAGACTTTCAGGTGATTGGGGCGCTCAAGGTGGATGGCAACTTGATTATGAGCGGCATCTCCGACAGTCAACATGCCTTGCAGGAAATCCAGGGCGGGAACTTCGCCACGATATTCCTGAAGTCAGGACAATCAGTGTGGGTAGAGAACGTGCAGCACCATGGCAACCCACACAGTGGAGGGGAGCACTATCGATTCTCGTCATTTTCGGGCTATCTTCTATACGTGTAGACTTCCCACCGTGTGACCTATTAAAACTGACATAGCTTGAGCTAATAAATATTTTGATAACAGCTATGTCGTCAGACTTTCTGTAAGCCATTCTGGTCACATTTCTCGAAAATTTAACCTGTACTTACGAATGATTTCCATGCTAAAACTCTAATCATGGCCATAAGATTGTATGCATATGTATCCGAAATTGGACTCCTTTACCTCATGAATATTCATATACAAATTTATGATTTGATGAATACCAATTTATTAAACTGAAATGGTATATGAAACAATGAATTTTCTTTGCTGTATAGATTGTGCAAAATCTGAGCTACAATATTGTATGAGAGCAAACAGAGAAGACCCTGAGGACGAGCTGCCTGATCTGGGTCTGCTCTGTTTGCCACTGCATAAAAAGAGTCTATGAGGTAATAATAATTCTATTGGATGAACACGTCCATGAAATAAAGAAAAGCCATCCTAATCACCATTTACCATAATTGCAAGCCACTCTTGCAGGTAACTAACACCCTTTACTAGCTTGTAAACAGTGATAAATGATAGAGTTAAGTGATTTATGGCTAAGCTTACATTTTTCCAGCAGTCACAGCAATGTGTTTACAAAAGGCCTCTACAAATACGTATTAACGTGTTTTTTTTTAAACTTGTGTCCATAATGAATGTAACAAATTCATATTATGTTTGACAGGTATAAAGTCTTTAATAACCATTGACCCATTGACAGAATGGATAAACATAAACAATAACAAAAAAATGAGGAAATTACCTTTTACATGTAGGTATTTCTTTTTTAGACAAATTTTATAATTATGCAGAAATAAAGTTACTATTAATATATAACAATGATGATTTTGTATTCTTTCAAAAACGCATACATGAACACACAGAGCAGCAGTAAAATACAAAATTACCTTAAGTTTTACTTACTCCATCCAATTCATTAATATCCTTTACTAGAATAATAAGACATAAGTCATTTTCTTTTAAGAAAAGAGTTGGCACTCCTTTTACAATAAAACAAGTGTGAATAGAACAACAGCTTCTTCCAATATCAAAACATGCATTTATCATCATATTTATAATAAATGACAGCCACTTTTATTGATGACCACATGATGCCTCTAATTTTCAACATCAATGGTTAGACTTCATTTCAACCTTCCATCCTCTCATCCCCATCACAAATCCATTCACCCTCTCCAGTAATCAATCAAAAGCTTCCTGACACATCTCCTTTGCCAGCTTTTCTAGCTTCCTGTCAGAGAGCCCCAGGCCCTCAGAATCACAGTACTCTTTAGCTTTGGAGACCCAATACTCTTTGCACCGTTCAAAATAGTCCTTGATGGGTTCTGAGCCTGATCTCTCGGGAGCGTCACTGAAGTCTATATCCATCTCTTCATCAGAATCTGAAACAAAAAAATTCAGGTAAAGTCCCTGTTATGGTTCCGCTACGTCTTGGACCACTTAACCTCTACTAAGATAACCTAGGTATCCTAAAGAAACATTAGGATACCTTGGATATCTCCGTGAAAGGCCATGAGGTTCAAAATGTAGTGGAACCATTACAGGGACTTTACCTTAAAGTCTCACAGATACATGCTTTAACCCTTTACCTGCAGGGCTTCATTTCCAACAACTGGGATGGAGCCTTATCCCTACATTTTGGGAAATTCAAGTGTGTTTTTGGCCCAACTGGGAAAAGGTAGACTGACTTTAAAGCGACATCAATAAACAAATGGCAGTCTACATACTTTCAATAACTAAAAAGTAGTGTCAATTTGATAATTGCAATGCAGTGCTGAGTCATTTTGAATGGATATTTATTTTGGTAAGTCAATACAAAGCCTTCTTTTGGTGTCATTCACCATTAAATAATATATCAAATAATATAGTTTTATCAACCAAACTTGTGAAATAGATTTGGGGAGAACTATATGTCAACATTTTGGGAACTTCAGCACTGTATTTTTGGGAAAAAAGAGGCATTCTGCAACTGAGAAGCTACCCAATAGAGGCCTCTATTACAGAAGGAAAAAAGGCCCTGACCTCATGAATATTCATGTACAAATTAAAGACTTGATTAATATCAATTGACTGAACTTTAAATGGTATATGAAACAATGGATTCTTTTTTGCTGTGCTACCTGTGTAGAATCTGAGCTTCAACAGTGTTTTAGTAAACAGAGGAGACTCTGATCAGACAGTTCTTTCCTGATATGGGACTTCTATGTTTACCTATGAGTCAATATGACTCATTTTAATGAGTCTATCTGAGGGAAAGGGTTCAACCATTTACCATTCAGTTACGTAATGTTTTATTTTATGCTAACTGATGAAATACTGTGTTCTATCCATAAGATAAAATCCATATTCCCAGTGTGATGATATAGATCTGCCGGGACTACTTTATTAACATATAAAGGAAATGAATCAGCAGCTACAGGTAGCATAAAATACAAAAGAAAATTTGTTTTGAGTGGATATGGGTTATATCTCATCTCGAAGTGATACAATTTTCACATTTTGACTCATGCTACGTGCTCATGAAAATATGAAATTGTATCACTACTTGATGAGATATAACCCATATCCACTCAAAACAGACAAGTGTCCTTTATATATATAAACTTAAAAAATGAAGTCAGATAATGTGTTACAGTGTTACTTCCATATGTATCTAATAACTGTGTGACCTTGCAAAACAGACTCCAAAATCATTAAAAGTATTTAATAGCCAAAAGCAGCATCGGAACAAAATGTGAGACCAAAGGGCATTTTGCCCATGAATTACAACTTGGACAAGGCTTGCTTTACAATTTTTTTTTTCTTATCGGTATTCAGAATCAATACATGACCTTCACCTTTGGTTTAATGTGGTCTCCTACACTGGTATCCATAAATAATAAATGTTCAAAATTTGAGACCAAAGTGTCAAATCCTTATCACTTGGACAAGACTTAAATTTACATGCCCTTTGGGAGATTTCAATTATGACATCCTTGGCTTGCGGACATAGACAAATTTGAAATTCTATTATGGCAGCCCTTTTCTTTCTCAGTACATTCGGGCACAGCAAATAGGGGAAATTATTCGTTTGGCTAAGACTGAACAAAAATCATTTGGGGTTTAAGTAACAGATGCATCAGTTTGGCCAGTTAATAATAAATTGGGCAAGCCTTCCTTTTAAAGGGAAATTTAATCTTTATTATTTATTACCTTTTCCCCAAAAACATCAATTTTCTGAGTTAACCCTTTCCCTCATAGAGGAAACCATGAAAAGACCTATGCGAACAGCATAAAACCAGATCAGCCTGCGAGTAACTCGCAGGCTGATCAGGTTTTATGCTGTTCGCTGCTCCTTAGTGGTCTGGAAATGAGGATTTTGTAATTAAATTTGGTAAGGTTTAACTGTGGTTTTCTGCAGATCAGGCTTTATGTGATACCTATTGAGGCGTCAAAAGGAGTATGTATGAGGGAAAGGGTTAACACAGTGTTTGTGAGAGCTGACCTTTAAAATACTAACCCCAAAATTGAGAGGCCAGAGGAACAGACAAATTGCATTCTTGCATAATTACTCAATTTTAAAGTTATTTTTAAATTCATGGGTAACTCAATTAACCCTTTCCCTCATATATACTCATTTTGACGCCCTCAATAGGTATCACATAAAGCCTGATCTGCAGAAAACCACAGTTAAACCTTACCAAATTTATTTACAAAATCCTCATTTCCAGACCACTGAGGAGCAGCGAACAGCATAAAACCTGATCAGCCTGCGAGTTACTCGCAGGCTGATCTGGTTTTATGCTGTTCGCATAGGTCTTTTCATGGTGTCCTCTATCAGGGAAAGGGTTAAGTTCTGTGAGATTCAATTCTGTAAGCTTTCGTTAACTTACGTTTTGGTAGATACCCAGGTCTACTACTGTGAAAATTTCATATGACCCTCTCATATTACAGGACTTTCTAATTTTACTAATTGATCGACTCTGTGATTTCTGAAAACTAGTAGATATAACTGCTCACTGTGTCAATATTGTTTTAGATGTTTATATTATGCTAACTCAATTAAATTAAAAATGACATGGTAACATTTGATAAATTACTCAATTATTTTACAGATACTCAACTAGCATTGAAAGTAATGCATGGGTAATACTCAATTTGTCAATAAAGCTGATCTGCTCCTCTGAGTAATAAGTAAAACTCATAAGAAAGAGAGCTAAGGGTCAAAATATATTGTATGTTTTTTTGGTAAAACAAGTGCCGGAAGAACCGGTGGATGCTCCCCAAACTGTGCTTTGTCACTTGATGGGTACTTTATTATACTATATGAGCTCCCGACAAAATTTAAGTATGAAAAATAACAAAGGGCAATAACTCCTAAATTATGCAAAACAGAGTTATGGTTCTTTCACTATAATTTTTTTTTTAAAAAATGCAACAATTCCTAAATTATACAAAACAGAGTTATGGTTCTTGTACCATGCATTTCTTCTCACTGAGATCTATTTGTGAAGTTTCATGTTGATAAACTTCACGTTTATACCTCTTATAGTTTTTGTGTTATGAGCAAACGAACGGACAATGCAGCAACTATATACTCTCCCTTCAGTAGCATAATAATTACTTTTATAGGGGGGACAATTTCTCACTGCATCTGTGACTAGCCCTATCCTTGAATATCAACCCAAAGAAATCATTTCATTTCTGGAACATGAAGCCATGAATACATATACTCAAACAAGCACTATGTTTGAATGAACATCATGCCCCCCTGGGGGCTCTTAAACCTTTGGGGTCAAGGTCATTTGAGGTTAAAGTCACCTGGAGGGTAGAGCTCATCAAGGTGCATGCACCTATGAAGTTTGGAGGCTGTAGGTTGAAGGGCTCCCATGTTATGTTATGGTCAAGGTTAAAGTTTTGTTGTTGTTTTTGTTGTATTGGAGTTTACCGTCGCTGCGATAGTATTTTAATCATATAGCGACGTCCAGCTAATTACAGGAGGAGGAAGACCCCGAGTACACAGAGGTACCTGGGTAGAAAAACCGACCTACCGCAAGCCAGCTGGAAGGCTTCCTCACATGAAAAATCCGAAGTCCCTACCGGAAGTTAAAGTTTTGTGACAGACAGACAGACTGACCAAAAACAATCGATGCGGGGGCATAAAAATTATATTTAAAACCGACTCAACACTAGAACTGTGACTATCAGTTATTAATATCTCTACATCCCAGCTTGTCTTCATGTAATGTGAGTGTAGTATGTGACAAAACATGATGTGCTGTGACCTGGCAAAATGTGATGTGATAAGCTGATTCCTATATAAACCTTTGTGAAGTGGAGGTATAAAAATTAAATGCCAATTGACTGACTGATCTTACAGTTAATGCATAAATTACAGGAGGTCCCTTACCACTGTCGCTGTCCTCCCCGCGGGCCTCGTCTGCTCCCATCTCCTCCTCATCTGAAGATGAGTCTGACCCTTCCCAAACCTGAGACAAGGTCGTTACAATGTAAGATCATGATCTGGTTATACATATTAAGTTTCATTAAAATCCGCCTGCTGGTTTCTACTAGTTAAACTGAAGGTGTCAGATTTCACTAAATTTTGTAGGAAAAAATCATCATATAGATCTACACAAAGTCAAATATTTTTCTTTTATTCTTGTGATCTTTTCTTTATAAAAAGTGATACATTTGTTATGTTTTATTGAGCAAATAGGGATTTGGTGCACACAATGTAATCAACTTTGTCTGTACTAAGTTTAGTGAAACGGTCCCCTACAATGTAAAAAAAAAAATCTTTCCCTTTTAGCAGGTGATAAAAAAAAAACATAGCTATGATGCAAATAAAAATTGATTAAAAAAAACACATAAAGTAGCTACTGTGAAATGATAAATGATTTAAAAATTCAATATAAACTTTTTCATTCTTCTCACCTGACTTTTCACATCACTTTCTATCAGGATATTCCACTCATCCGATTTCTGTATATCTAAACTGTAGAAGTCTGACAGTGTGTACTGACGGTCCCCGTCTTCAAACATACCTCCATACAAGTACACATGTGACCCCTTCACCGCCAGGGCACAATTCATACGGGGCGGGGGCATGAACACCTCCCTAACATCCCCGCCACATGCACCATCAGAATTCACACCCGACGTTGAGGAAGACTGCGGTCCTATTGTCACTTTAAAAATACTGTCTTCCTCTGCTGCCTCATTTAAGGGGGGGGATGCCTCGGTTTCCATGGTGACCTCACTGGATGTTATTGCACTTTCCCCTACAGTCCTTTGGTTGTCCCCATCTATATTCAACCTCTTGATCTCCTCCTCCCCAACTTCCATGTCCTCACCCTCTGAGTCCTCTTCCTCACTGCCCTCCCCCTCCTCACCGTCCTCCTTCTTCCTCCTTCTCTTCTTCTTCTTTTCCACTGTCTTCTTGCCCCTGATTAAAAAAATGTTAAAGTGTTACACTGTGTTTTATTTATTTCAGACAGTTGTCTTATTACACAAATCTCTGGAATACAAATATATATCAGTTATACAATTAATATTACAAACACTTTGTTGTTATTCCTTGGAGTAGATCACTGCTGTGACATTATCTTAATCATGGCTGCCTGTGTTCTCGAAAATACTTAAGCACAATCTCAGGCTCAAATTTGAGTATCATACTCATATCCCTTGAAACTAATAGGCATAGTTGGAGTCTGACCATGAAAATCAAACTTAAGTGTATTTTTTTTATTTTCGAGAACATGGAGCCAGGTCATAAATCAACATCCATCTGACACTGGGATGAAGACCAAGAAAACACAAAGGACACTCAGTCAGAGCCAACCATCTACAGCAATCCTGCTGGTAGGCTTCCTCACTTGAAGAAAAATTTGAGTGACCATTGATCCCAGAGCACTGACAGACAAAGTAATCAGACCATATTCTATTGAGGATTACCGGTATATCCATATTTTAAATTGCTTTTTTTTTTTTCCAATTTCAGCAAACAACAAAAAGCTCTCTTGTTACAAGTTGTGTTTGAAAGCTCTTATATTTGGTAGGAAAAGTTAAACAGTGACTGGTCCATGAAAGTATGAGGACAGTGTTTTGCTTGTTGATTTAATTTTACATCCCACCATCAAAAGAATGGACCTTCCAAGTTTTGAGAGCAATTACCGATATTCAAGCCCTGTCTTTATCACTGTTAAAGGATTATTTTTTGTTCATAGCAATGTCAACTGCTCACAAAAAGAGAGGCAATCCATGTACTCTTTTGTATTAATTAGGTTTACAATTGATCACATGATATTCAAGTATATTTATTGGGAAAATTGTTAATTTAATTTTTTGTATGAGCACTGAAAGGTTTTAGTACTAAGTCATTTTTTGATTCTGTCTATATGCACTAACAGAAAGTTCTAACCAATCATTTTAAATTTATGAAATACCTCAAAACCTTGGGAACTGTAAGAAACAAACTTTATTTCATTTCTGGGTATGTGAAAGGTGAACAATATGTGCAAAATTTCAATGAAAGTGGTTGAGAATTACAATGCAATTCAATACATAATTAAACTAGTAACGTATCATCGAATTTTTACTTCAATACATCATGTAGAATTTGAAAACAGATAGTGATTGGTTAAAACTTTCCATCAGTGTATATATAAGATATGGTGCTACCTCACTGCAATCACATTATCCTGACATAAAGTTGACCAATCAAGAAACCACCCTAGTATGTGAAGCAAGATTGCTAAACCATTGCCAATTCAAATAACTGCTGCATATCACTGCAAATGACCGAACACCGAACCCATAACTTCCTGCCCCCCCCCCTCTCCTTTGCCAAACTAATATCATTTTTTTCCATGGGAAAACCTGTTAAACGTAACTCCTGGTAACTCAGCCCTACAGCTATAGTCTGCTAAAGACTGCAGAAGTATCTCTAAATACACATGAATTTTCAACTCACCTGAGCTCAACCTCAAACCATTTTCCCTTGTCTAACTCAAGCATATACATATTATTGAAAAATCTGCTCTTTATTTGTTCATCATTTTCTTCCTGAAATATAAAATCAAAAGAATAAGATAGTAAGTAAGTAAGTAAGTAAGTAAGTAAGTAAATAAACACTTGAATTACAACCCACAAATGGCAGAAAAATATATGAAGATAAAAGGCTTTTCATTCATAATTTTTTTTTGGAAATTTAATCTGATTAAAATGAACGGATTAAAGGTAATATAATTTTCATAGAAAGCATATCATAAGCACAAGTTTAACACTTGTAGTCTAAACTTAGAATATAGTGATACAGAATTCTATGAGTACTGTATATCAAAAATAATTACTGGTATTTGTACATTATTATATCATTTTTAAAACAAAACTCTCATTTTCTCAGAGTATTACAACAATGAGCTCATGATAAAACAACACTACTTGTTCCCAGAAAATTTTTCTTATATTGAATTTGTCTGTTTAATGAATTTAATCAATGACCGGAAACTGTTACTTTAATATGAAACAATACAACTATTTTTAACAGTTTATGAAATTATTTCATTATGTCCAAAATATGTAGACTTCTAGTTATGTATAAACTTGAATATTTGTGTTTTGTTTTCTTTTACATTGTTGAAAGATATATACATTTACCAGAGTGTTGGTGTTTGAAAGCAAATTTGTCAGTGTAACAAATTAAAAAAAAAAAATGCCATTCGCTCCCAGGTATTTAGTGTCAATGTACAAAAATTGCGGTATAACAGACATAGGTATATTGAGAGTATATCAAGATATTGGGAGTTCACCGTATTAGGAGATAGAAGACGTAATCCTTGTGGTACCATAAAGGTGAGTGACTGATTTATACCCCCAAACCATGGGGCATGAAGGAAATGCAAGGTAGTGTAAGTGTAAGCATAAATATGAAATAGAACTATCACTAGAGGTGATTAATATCCCAGCATCCCACTTTATTTGTCTATTGGGTTAAATAACAGCATTTCAGTCATTTGGAGACTATGTCTACTTGAGGCAAATACATAGATGCCACACTGCAGTATCATGCCATAGACATATGGCATGATACCACACCAAGTCACATTATTCTGACACTGGGCCAACCAGTCTTTGAACTAGCCCTATATGCTGAGTGCCAAGCAAAGGAGCTATACCTGTACCGTTTTTTTACGACTTTGGTATGTCGCAGCTATGGAATGAACCCATGACCTCCAGATTCTTGGGCGAACACTCTAATTACTCTGCCACCAGGGCCAGTGGCATCCCATGATATGTAAATTTCTACAAAGGAAACTAGAGCTTCCAAGAAGGTAACTGACTGATTCTCATCCCAGCCCCATGGGAAAACACAACATGTGATGCAATATGAAGCAAACTTGCTTGGAAGGGAGAGGAAGCAAAAAATATGAATAATATAGATGTACTGTAAGAAAACATTGAAATATACCTCATCGAACACCCCTCCAAAACAAAGGGCCTTGTTGCCCGGGACTGTTACCAACGAAAGCCCAGACCTGCTGCTGGGCTTGGCCCCAGATTGTTTTACCGATACCCATTTGTACTTCTGTGTCTGAGTTTCTGTCTTGGCTTTCCCTAAACAAAATAAGAGACTCTATAATTTCTGTTTATAATCAACTATTTCCGTATACACTAGTTCACATTTTATAATCTTTTATAACCATACAGTAATTTAGCATTTTCAATAATCTATCCTTTGTATATCACATAATGTGTAACGGTGTACCAATATTAACTAACCAACTTTTTCAATCAATACAACCGTCAGTGCAAAAGAAGAAGTAAAACAGTTGCAGAATTTATAAGTAACTGGTGTTCACAAGTCCCCACCACCGAGGTACATAAATTTTCCGTGACCATAGCAACTAGAATTTTAGTCCCCAAACAAGAGGGCCATGATGGCCCTGAATTGCACCTGATTAATATTGCCTTTTATAAAACAGTAAAATAATCTTAATTGAAAACAGAAACTGTAAAAAATCAGGTATCCCCAAGAGCCATGATTTAAAAACTTGGTTCAGGTCCACAAGGCCATGTTACATACCAAATATCTAAACCCATGTTCTTTTGGTTTCTGACAAGGATATCTTTTAACAAGAGCTGTCAGAGGACAGCACACTCGACTATTCAAAATGCTTGTTGGTAAATCAAATGAAATCTATTTCGATTCTTGCCCTTCACATACCTTGTATATAATAATAGTCAAAAATGATATACCTTGATAGTCTGATACCCCTTAATATTTTTTTGAAGTCTAAAATCAATCCCATGCCTAGTTACTGAGACATAAGCATAATAACACTGTGCATGCAAAACTTTAACTAAAAATCCAAGCATGAAAAGGGCCATAATTTGCATAAAATTCAGTCCAAAGTTATCCTCCTTGGTTTTCTGATGTCCCTGAAGACACTCCTTAACTTTATAGTCAATTCCACTAGACATTTCTGAGATATAAGCTGGATAGTAGCTTAAATGCAAAAAAATTAAACAAAATTTTAACTTAAAAGGGGGCCATAATTTTTTAAAATATTCCATCAAAAGTTATCTACCTTGATAGTATGATACCCCTAAATGTATTAAAGATGTTTCAAATCAATTGCATGCCTGGATACTGAGAAATTAGCATGAAAGTACCTTGCATGCAAAACTTTAACCAAAATTTCAAAGTTAAAAAGGGGCCATAACTTGTAATATATTCCATCAAAAGTTATCTACCTTGATAGTATGATACCCCTAAATGTATTAAAGATGTTTCAAATCAATTGCATGCCTGGATACTGAGATATCAGCATGAAAGTACCTTGCATGCAAAACTTTAACCAAAATTTCAGAGTTAAAAAAGGGGTCATAACTTGTAATATATTCCACCCCTAAACATATTAGAGATGTTTCAAATCAATTGCATGCCTGGATACTGAGAAATTAGCATGAAAGTACCTTGCATGCAAAACTTTAACCAAAATTTCAGAGTTAAAAAAGGGTCCATAACTTGTAATATATTCCATCAAAAGATATCTACCATGAAAGTATGATACCCCTAAACATATTAAAGATGTTTAAAATCAATTGCATGCCTGGATACTGAGATATAAGCATGAGATATTTGCATGCAAAACTTTAACCAAAATTTCTGAGTTAAAAAGGGGCCATAATTTGTAATATATTCCATCAAGAGTTATCTACCTTGGTTGTCTGATGCCCCTTAACATATTCATAAACTTTCAAGTCAATACCATGAATGGTTATTGAGATAAACGGCTGACAGAAGCTTGCATGCAAAACTTTAACCAAATTTTATATTGCATGCAAAACTTTAACCAAAATTTCTAAGTAAAAAAAGGGGCCATAATTCATATCAAATTCAGTCAAGAGTTATCTACCTTGGTTGTCTGATGCCCCTTAACATATTCATAAACTTTCAAGTCAATACTATAAATGGTTATTGAGATATAAGATTGATAGTAACTTGCATGCAAAACTTTAACCAAAAGCTGCAACGCCAACGCCAACGCCAGGGTGACTACAATAGCTCTCATATTCTTCGAATAGTCGAGCTAAAAATCTTTCCTACGTAAGTCAAGAGACCCCTGGGGCGGGCCAATTTTGATCCAAGGGTCATGATTTGAACAAACTTGGTAGATGTCCATAAGGCAATAATACAAAAAAATATCTAAACTCCAGGCCTTGTGGTTTCTGAGAAGAAGATTTTTCTAGATTTTTTTTCTATATAAGTCAATGTTAAAGCAAGTGATCCCCAGGGCAGGCCCAATTTTGACCCCAGGGCCATGATTTGAATAAACTAGGTAGATGTCCACTAAATATCTAGACTCCTGGCCTTGAGGTTTCTGAGAAGAATTTTCTAGTTTTTATCCTATATAAGCCTAATTCAAGTGATCCCTGGGGCGGGGCCAATTTTGACACCAGGGCCATGATTTGAAGAAAGTTGGTAGAGATCCCCTAGACAATGCTACACACCAAATATCTAAACTCCAAGTCTTGTTGTTTCTGAGAAGAAGATTTTTCTATATAAGTCTATGTTAAATCAAGTGACCCCTGGGGCAAAGCCGATTTTGACCCAAGGGTCATAATTTAAACAAACTTGGTAGAGGTCCACAAGACAATGCCAGGGTTACAGATAAGGTGCGTACTTGCGTTATTACGCAAATAAAATAGATACAAGAGGGCCAAGATGGCCCTTGATCGCTCACCTGAGAAAGATGATTGCTTAAGAAATAAAGATGCTAGAGTGTAAACAAAGTGAAATCTGGCTTTTTTTATGGTGAAAAGGGCATAACTCCTAAATTAACAAGTCAATATCAGTAATAATTGAACCCGATTGCGAGATTATGGGCATAAACATTGTCTTAAAGTTTAAAAAAGATTGTTAAAAAAATGAAGTTGGTAGAGAGTAAATAAAGTGAAATCTTTAATTTTTTGAATATTAAAAGGGGCATAACTCCTGACGTTATTGACCGATTTCAGCCATAATCGAACTCAATCGAAACATAATGGTCATTAACATTGTCTTAAAGTTTGAAGATGATTGCTTAAGAAATAAAGGTGATAGAGTGTAAACACTAAATTGTTGACGCTGCACGACCCAAGCCGACACTCACGGGATCACTGAGCTTTGCTCAGGTGAGCTAAAAAACCAAAAAAAAGAAATGACGTGCAGAATCTCCATACTGCCATCTATTCATATACCAAGTTTCATAATATTATCTAAAATGGTTTTTAAGTTATAGTGGGATACAGATTTCCGGAAATCTGGATGGACAGACGGACGGAGGGCAAACCTATAGTCTTCACCTTTGATAATTTTTTAATGGTACCGTAAAAGCTATACCTTCCCAGCCCACTCGTCATAGCCTCACCTTCCGGTGCCAGGAAGAACATATCCGTGTGGACCTTGCCCACATCCACGTCCCGCTTGACCCTCTCCTTACTGTACCCTCCGTATACCAACACCTTGCCCTGGTCCGGCAGGGATGCCATAACACAACCCGATCTTGGCACTGGGGGCAACCCGCTGGGTACGATCTGACTCCAGGTGTACGTCTCAAGGTCAAATGCGTATACGTCATTATAATACTTGTAATCCCTGGACAAAAAATATTGATTTTTTTTAAATATATGCCACCTTAAAAGAAATATACTGCATTTGCTTCAGGTAAATAAACATACATTTAGTTCTAAAATAGTACATCCTGATAGCCAAGGGTCAAGTAACAGTGCAGCCCTGTTAATCAAAATCTAATAAAATATTAAAAAAAAAAAAAAAAAAAATGGAAATGAACACACAGTTTACCCTTACCTCATACTGTAGAATCATTAATTTTTGTGTGGGACTAATTTTCGTTGATTTCATGGATGTTTTTTTCCACAAATATTAATCCCTAAGAAACTGTTTATCTGATAGGACCTCATGTTTTATAGAACATAAATCCACGAATATACTCAAAGGAAGAAAAAAACAACAAAAAAACACAGGGTAACTAGAATCTGTAGTAGCCATCCTCAATGTTTTTCCTCCTAACCTAGCAATAAACCTCATATGACAGACCCCATCTCATTCTAAAGCATTTATTTTGTTAGAAAAAAAAAAACTTTATCAAAATAATTTAAACTGTAATACTGTCAAATACTTTCTATTTAAAACTGACACAAACGTTTCTTTTTCCTTTGAGTATATATGTATCCACCAAATTGCATTTATTATAAATTCCACAAAATTTAATGTCACCTAAAATTAATGATTTCACAATATACATGTAGACTTATTTTGATGCACTGGCAAACAGAACAAACCCACACTCTGGAAGGAGCTGTCTGATCAGGGTCTCCTCTGTTGCTCATACAATACTGTAGCTCAGAATCTAATGTGTGTACAGCAAAGAAAAATCCCTTCTTTCATTTACCATCTAAATTTGAGTAAATTAATAATTATCAAGTCATAAACTTGTACATGAATATTCATGAGGTAATGGGTTAAAATCCCAAATGAGAAGATTTTTTCCCCTTGCTGCCATTAACGTTTTTATATTTTATAGAAATATCATGACTAAAATAGAAAGAAAAGAAGTGGTCATCAGACTTGCTTTTGAAAAAGAAAAGTATCATATATTGAGTAAGTGTACAGGTGCTATTGAAAAATTTGCTCCATACAAATTAACTTATTATTCCTTATATACTCTTTCTCTCAGTCCTTTCTACACTGAATTTTCTTGCAATCATTTAAAACACAACTGCAAATACAACTGCTAAAACATAAACTGAATTTTGAAAAGCTTTAGCTGATAAAATAGCTTGTCAGGTAACTAAAAGTAAATGTATTTTTTTTATAGAAGAGCTAGATAACCTCCCTTGTGAGCAAAAGTGCCACGCAAAACTAACAAACAAAATCTCTTTAAAATTAAAATCTACTGACATACATTTAATATGAATTAAAATAAACCATTATGTATATAAGAGAACTTATTGGATGCAGTCAAATGAATGAAATAATTAAAAATGAGATTCAACATGTGTTCTGCAGTACCTGCTATGTACACCACTTGATTTACATCTTTATCTGTCTTTTTCTTCTATAAATATTTTACCCAGGAAACCTACCTTATGTTGTCATGGAAACCACCAAACACTAACAGTTTCTTCTTGCATTCTACCATCCTGTGTCCACTTCGAGCAGACGGACCTCCAGGTGCACTGCAACAGACGGCAAATATAATCAATTGTCTATCCTCATGAAACTTTGAAGTCAAAAATGCTAATATCCTGTAACTGACTGAGAATTCTGTAATTATCCTATAAACAATGGTTTAGCAATTTATTGCTTTTACAAGTGAAGATTTGTGGCTATAGTAACAATTAAATTGAATATAATCACTGACAAGAGTACTAGTATGCAAGATATTTATCTGGAGAGCATACTTCCTACTGATATTACTCCTACGTTTTCTACTTTTATTCTTGTTTTAATCCCTTCACTGTCTTACCCTGGGCACTGCAAGGTGTAAAAAATATTTCCTATATGTCTATACTCCTAGCACCGCTCGGGGTAATGACGTACTGTATTGAGAACGAATAGCATCTATGGGAGGCAACTCAATTACATTAAACTGTAAAAGCTATACAGAGTTAACGTTCATGAACTGTAATTTTGGCATGTTATATAAAATGGCGTCTATCTGCTGATATTTATGTGAAGAGAGACTATTTTTAACAATTTCCCCAGGCATATGGCATGCATTTATATACGGCAGTGAAGGGGTTACACATCAAAAGGGCAAAATCACATGTCGACAGTCATCAACTTTAAGATTTCTATAAACAGATGACTATTCCACCAACTTAACTTTGTACTAAGTAATACTTAAATACTTAGTGAAGTATTTCTTCATTCTTGTTTCTTAAATTAGAAAATTCAAATATTTAGTTTCAAATAAATTAACACTGATTTATTTTAACTCTGCATCCTGCATCCTTGGTGCTATGTTTTGGCTGTTGATGCAGACTGTCTAAAATTCAATACATCCACTGGATGCATAAAATAAACGGAAAATTCTATTCAAATTAAAGTAGGATGCTTACTTTCTGTATTGGGACACATATTCTTTTTTTAGCCTAGTGAGTTCCAAGACTAGTGAAACATGAATTGTAAAAAATAAAATCACTGCAAATATTGTTTATTATTAAGGTAATAATATATGTCAAGTTAGTCATGTACTAAGAAACTTTGTAAAACAAGACTGGTGGAATGTGTTTCTACCTTATTAAACCCTTTCCCTCATATACATTCATTTTGACACATTGGCAAACAGAGCAGACCCAGATCAGACAGCTCCTATAGGAGCTGTCTGATCAGGGTCTGCTTTGTTTGCTCATACAATATTGTAGATCAGTTTCTACACAGCTACCTATACCAAAGAAAAAAAATCCATTAGTTTATAAATCATTTAAAGATCCATAAACTGATATTCATCAAATCATAAATTTGTACATGAATATTCATGAGGTAAAGTGTTAAAACTTTAAGTAAAAATTAGTACTGAGTAGTGCTGGCTGGCCAAAATATAATATATGCATAATTATATTTTAACCAGGCAATTAAAAAAAAAAAGGCGCTGGCTAGATCGGTCAAGGGCCGCATTATTTCGAATTGAAAGTACTCTAATCTGCTACTCCTATTTCTACCACTACGATATTACTACTACTTCTACTACCATTACTACTTCTACTCCGACTACTTGTGCTACATGTTTTGGGCAAGAATCCTTAATCCTTTACCTCATCAATATTCATGTACAAATTTATGATTTGATGAATATTAATTAATTGATCTTTAAATGGTTTATGAAATAATGGATTTTTCTTTGCCACCAATGATTGTGTAGAAACTGACCTATAAAATTGTATGAGCATACAGAGGAAACCCTGATCAGACAGCTCTGCTCTGCTTGCCTATGCATCAAAATGAGTCTACATGACGTAAAGGGTTTAATGACCTTCCAAAGCGCAAAGTTCTGGTCCAGACAAGAACTAATGAAATGAAACAAATGTTTAACACTTAATAAGTTCTGTTATTATCCACTTATACTTCATGAAGTTTGCAAAAAGCCCTAACAAAAATTCTGTTTTATTTTAGTTCAAATATTGTTATCATAGATGTTTGTTTTTTTATATTTTCAAATCGTATACTTAATTATTTTAGTTAAGAAATTAAAATTTTCTTTCACATGTAAACAAAGGGGACTTTCTCTCATATCCACCAAAATACTGTAAATATGTCACAAATTTTACATAGAGGACATTTGTTTGTTTTCGTGGAATATGCAATTTTATTTCATCAAGTAAACCTCGAATATTGTAATCTCATGAGTTATTTTCAAAAACTGTATTCCCTTCAGTGGCAAAGCCACAAGTGAGAATAGTTATTGAATTTTGCAAGATGAAACAAACATTTTTTTTCTTATTTCATATTGGAAGAACAAAATTATATTTTCGTAATTTTCCCTGTAAAATTATCAAATATCATTTTCACTTACATTGCAGTAATCCATTCAAAAACATAAATAAAACACCAGTACATTTATTTGGAGCCAAGCAAACTTTGAGTAGTATATACAGAGTTACTTCCCTGGTTGGTGTCACCTTACCTGACCTTCTCCCACTTCTTGTCCCGTATCTGGTACACCCATAGTTCCTTGAAGTGATAGAACTGGGACTGGGTTGGGCTGGCAAACTCTCCACCGAATATCCACAGCTGTCCACCTTCCTGCTTCAGCGCTACCGCCTTACAGAAAATAAACTCAGTTCATGGGTACCAGTCAATGATTGACCAGAATATGCTCGTTAAAGGAATACGCTCGGTTGATAACAACTAGGTTTTAATTGAAAGATATTGATGTAAATAAACCAATTTAATTACTCATTTCATTGAATCAATCGTAATAAGAAAGAAATTGCAAGTTAAAGACGTCTATTTACACCAATTTGCTCCGAGACATGGGCGCAGACATTGTTTACGTCTCGTTGTCTCGCGAGACTTTTTTTACAACAATCATGACGTCACAGACACACTTCCGGTTAACATTTATATTGTTCTTATTATATTTGTTTGAAAAATGTTTATTATTTGAATATGATGAAAATATATTATTAAAAGATTAAACTATGATCATTTTATTGTTTTCTTACTCGTGAGTGAGAGAGTCTGGAGCCCTCGTCCTATGACCTTTGTATGCCAGAATGGTAATGAATGCAACTTCTTAAACAGAATCATTCAGAACTAAGGTGTGAAAGTCCGTATGGTCCGTAATGCACGTAAGTTCATCTAAATTTCCAACAACCAAGTCACTGGATTTACAACATACATTTTCCATATTGGATGGCATCATAACACAGTTATCACACAGACAAAAGTCCTCAGCACATAAATATTCCTCCTCCCGTACGTCATTGTCCTGAAGCAGTTGCAGCTCTTCCTCAGTATATTCGGGCTCAAAGTCGTAAGGAACTATACACTCCATTTTAAGAAATATCTCAAAAACTTTATTAAACTTCCTGCTATAGTGATCGAACCATAACTAAAGTCAATTTACCTTGTCACGCAATCATTTATGCACATTCTCACAAACATCGCTATTTTAATTGCGCAAATCATTACAGCAATTTTTAAACAGTTTTTTAATCAAACATATAAATATATAAAAGGGGCAGTATCATGTAAGTAGAAATCTAATTGCAATGACGGTAACTGTGAAATACTATAGAGACGAATCAAAGGGACACCGTGTTGTAATTATGATTAACACACCTAATTGCTCGCAATTTAGCAAAATAATGTAAATTATGCTAACTACTTTCTGTATATCACACTAACATGAGCTCATTGCGATACGATACTTTTACTTATATATATTTATTTAAACAGACTTTTTCCGTAAAATAGCATAATATAGATTATTATAATATAAAACGTGGATTCAACACTTTTCTTTCATATTTATATAATGCATTTAGTATGTTTGTGGTGATGATTATACTCTACATGTCCGTTTCAGTAAAACGTGCACATCAATTGTCTGTTGACATGGTGACTCGGTCGCACGCTTCGTTTTATGGCCGTGTTTTATGGCCCTGAGGTGCGATTTTATATGACGCTTAGTCTGTTACAAAGACTTGCCAGTGATTTCTTATCCAATCAGTTTAACACCACACAACTTTTCAATAACCGCAGTTGCAAGCATTTCACGGTAAAAATGACAAAGATGTATTATAGAAATAAAAAATATCACGGAGCAAATTGGTTTAAATAGACGTCTTTAACTTACAATTTCTTTCTTATTACGATTGATTCAATGAAATGAGAAATTTAATTGGTTTATTTACATCAATATCTTTCAATTGAAACCTAGTTGTAATCAGCCGAGCGTATTCCTTTAATGCTTTTATCACAACCCCTATTAATCGCACTCATCGATCGGGATATGGTTCAATGGGTATTTGTGACGTCACAGAAAGGTAAACATGAACAAAGATGGCGGCGGCCATAGCCGATCGAAATCACAAACTTTAAACAGCTATATCTTCACAAATATAGCGTGTATAAAAATGAAAGTCATGTCAAAGTGATCTACACTAAAAGGTTTGTTGATGGTTAAATTTTCATTTCAGCCGAGCTTATTCCTTTAACAAGAACAAAAACCTATAGAGCTATCATTGAAAGTGAGGAATAATCCTTGCTCCACTGCTTTGGCATAACAATATAAGAAAGAAAAAAAAAATATTTAAGTTTTGATAAAACTGGATGGGACTGGATAATATTTGTTTCCTATATAGCCATGATGTAGAGGTAGTAAAAAAAACAAAAACAAAAAAAACAACTAAAAATTTCTTAAAATTCACACAATTTCCCCCAAAATTTGTATGAATTTTTCTTTCTCCAGATTTAATAAAATGTTGCTTATAACTCCCCCCCCCCCTCCCCAATATGGTCTTAAATCCCATTCTTCAACATCCAAAACAAAGGACTGACAACAGGTATACCTGGTGAGAGCTTCTTGGTGGAGGTGCACTGGGGACCGACACCTTTAACCATTCATTCTTCTTAATGTTGTAGAACAACAGGTCATTGTACATGAACATCTGAAACAGTGCAAACAGCTGCATGTATATGTATACAAATGAACATTTAATGTAAAATGATTTATTTTACATTGATTGGGAAACAGGTTCTTACAACATATACTTATCCCTCTTGATGGTTCTTGGATTGGACTAGTACTTTGTGCCTGGGAAGAATATTCAACTTCTATTTTGACTTGATATTGAAATTAAAATCCATCTGCAATAGATGATTTTGGATTTTTAACATTTTTGTCAGTGTAGAGAGGACCAGGATGAGTCAGATCTAGGTGAAAGGGAGTCGCAATCCCCGGCACCTGTTAGGTTTTAATCATTGAGATCATCACCTAGTATCATCATGTCATCCATGGCCCGAAGGCCACAGGTCAGAAGTTAATCTACTGTGACAATCCGAATGTAGAATGTAGAGCCTTTTGAACATTTTGACATATGTATTTCGGCTGGGTTTATGTCAGTTACCATTTACAGATACAGTTCAATTATAGTTTATCTTTTAACAAGCAGTCTGGCTGAACATATATCCAACAATATATTTTTGTCATAATTATGTATATGCCAGATATATTAAAGATCAAATAAATGTTATAGTTGTACATTTATACACTTACTTCTTCTTTAAAGGGAGGTAATTTATTTTCTTTCGGCAAAAGAATTATATGTATTTTAGCCAACAACATCTTTGTAAATATTTTTTTTAAAGATAGCTTTTACTTAACGGTAAATTATATATTAAAAATATTGTTTACCTTATTTCCAGTAAAATATTCTCCACCGAACATTATAAGTTCTTCTTTATCAGGATGGGCAGACAAAGACATGTTGCATCTGCAAATGTGTTTTTAAATTAAAATTAGCAGCACAATCTTGAAACAAAAATTATTATGAATAATAACAGATAAAGAAAAAGAAAAAAATATTGAAGAACAAAATAAATATGTATATTCTTGTTATAGACTAGGTTTAATTTAATTTAATACATTTAATTTTCAAAGTAGAACAAGAGCATAAAAAACCCCATTATTTTATTCTAATAAAAACGAAATAAACAAGAGTAAAAATCAAATAATTATCATTTAAAGAATAAACACATAATCAACTTAATATGAATACTGCTGCAGTTCACTGGACTCACTTAATAGCCATATATTATTATTATTATTATTTTATTTTTTTTGGTCATATTTTATACATTAAAAAATCAATTGAAATTAAATACACACAAAATACTGTCTGACAGATATTATTTTATTGGATAAGCAGCTATGCATACACATGGTGATGTGTTTCTGTGAACTACTGAATGTTTTGGAATAAATTGAGAAGGCAAGGGAGGTATTGCAATTAAACAAATGACCAGCATTTAATTTAAGCCCTATGGAAAAAGGAACATGTTTAAAGAATCAAAAAAGATTTTTTGGGGGAAAGTTAGAGAATTGTAGCTTAAGAAATACAACATAAAAAAAATAATATACCTACTCTGAGATTAAAATTGTGCTTGATTAGTAATTAAAGCTATAATTAAAAAAAATAATATCAGAATTTAAAACCATATTGAACATTTTAATAATACCAATATGTTAGAATAAAATAATCTCTTTCTCAGAGAAATTTGAATAAAGGTCCCTTTACCAGATCAGAAATTGGTGTAAATAAATAAATGGCTGATTATCAAATAATATTAAAAATATAATTAGTTAAATAATTTTCTTAAAGTGTAAGTATGTTTTGCATTTTAAAAAATGTTATATCTTAAATCAAACTGAGAAGAATTTGAGTTGTTCCTATACTGTAGTGTACCTTTGTGATGGTGGTCCACATTTTTCTTCAATGACCTGTGTCTTTTTCTTGTCTTTTTCTTGAAACTCTGCGATCATCCTTTCAATATCATCCTGACATAAATGTAAAATATTACTATGGCATCATGCAGTGTTTTATTTTAGATTTTATTTTTAAAACCTGTGGCTTTCTTATTGTGAAAATTAGCATTAAAAAAAAGAAGAAAAAAATTGTATGTGGTATATGTCATAGGAAGTTTCAAATAGACATTAAAATCATAAGAATAACACAAATTTCTTTAAAATTCCAAGTATTATTCCTGTTCCCAAAGAACCCCCCCCCCCCCCAAAAAAAAAAAAGAAACTCTTTTATTTGGAAAATAGGTAATTATTTTGGGAAAAAATATATCAGTTTTTGGCTAGGGGAAACCACCTGTAAAAGGTAGTATTTACCACCAAAAATCAATGCCATGATATATACCATCAGTCATTATCAGGTTATATATATTATAAATAGATTAATAGACATCTTTTGGAGAAGAAAATAATAAGCTATGCTTTTGTTCACATCCTATCCCAATTGCTTATTATATTGCATAACGGGAATAAATATGTTTAAAAAAAAAATTTGAAAAATTGTTAAAATTTAACTATCCATACAATAGTACATTATTAACATCCTGAGACAATAATTTCAGAATTTTGTTTTAACTTCTAATTTAACCAAAAAGATCTAATATCTTTTCAGGTTAAAAAATTCAATATGATTGCTTTTCTTCCCAAGTAAGATTTTTTTGAACATATACTACTGGTCATAAATTAATTACTTTACCATCTGTTCAGATAGGGAAACCCATAAAAGGCAATTTTTTTACAGCTGCAATTGTTTTGTTTAAAGTGGAATTCTAAGTTGGTTTTCCAAGTAGTGGCTAGATTCTTATAAAATAATCATTTACAGATGACTTTAAATTTTAAACTGTAATTATTTTGTTTCAGAAGTTAAATTAAGAGTGACCCATGTAGTGACTAGATTTTTAAGAAACCATTTTCAGTTATTTAAATCTTTAAATCAAAATTTTGATGTTTTGCATTTAAAGTCATGTCAACACTAAGTAAATTAAAACAGCTATTTATTACTTTATCAAACAAAATATCACATACTTAATAAAGTTTATCTAAATGCCAGGAAAATGTGTTAAACTAGGGTATTAAAGAAACCCTGGTTAAACATATTTGGAGGGATTAACTATGTATATACCTCTCCTTTCTCTGCTAACTCCTTCTTTGTTCGTTTACTTGCTTTCTTTTCCATTTTTTGCTGGGTTTTCTCCTTCCCCTGCCCTTCTTCTCCTTCTTATTTTTCTTCCCCATTCTGATTTTCTAGAAAAATGAAATCTCTAATTCCTGCAAATAAAAAATATCCTCCTGTACCCAAAAGCCGGTGATAAACTGAATTCGGCAATGTTTTGTATTTTGTTTCTCACTTAAATTCTTGCATGATTTCAGAAGTGAAGTTCAATCATGTTTATGTCCCACGGTCCATTTTTGCTACTTGAGTGATTTTCTGTGCAAACATGGAAATACGACAGGTAAACAAAAAAAAAAATGGTGCATTTCTGTGATAAAATTGTGTGTTTTACCTAATGCAATTTTAATATTCACCATCCTTTCTTTTTTTTTCAAAAGATATTGTTGCTTAACCCTTTCCCTCATATAGACTCATTTTGACGCACTCAATAGGTACCACATAAAGCCTGATCTGCAGAAAACCACAGTTAAACCTTACCAAATTTAATTATAAAGTCCTCATTTCCAGACCACTGAGGAGCAGCCAACAGCATAAAACCTGATCAGCCTGCAAGTTACTTGCAGGCTGATCTGGTTTTATGTTGTTCGCATAGGTCTTTTCATGGTTTCCTCTATGAGGGAAAGGGTTAAAAAGATTGAAAATCATCATTTTACTATTTTTACTACCGAGGTCATATGACATTCTACGTCACACTCCCACCAAAATAAAAACTAATCAGAAACGCCGGATTTAGGTTACGTTTTCTGATCAATGTAAGAGTTTACAACTGCCATATTTGTTTATATTTAGCAACCGCTGAATGACTACAGTCCAAAGTAACTTTTAAAAAGTTGTGGTAAAATTATAACCAGTATAATTATGAATTACTGTGGTTTATTTAAAATGCCACTGACATATGTTCTAAATATCGCAAAATTTGTGTTACACCGGGACAATGCAAATTAAGATGCTCTGGTAGATAGTCAATCTTGGTGAACTCACAGGCTACCGGTGTGGGACCCCCCAATGATACAAAGACAATACGATATGCATTGCTTCGGTCACATCGTGTCCAAGTACAGTTTCCATTGAGTTTCGTGACTCGTATTGTCTTTGTAGTTTGTCTAAGATAGAAAATCGACTAGGAAACAAAAAGACCTATTGTTTCTGCGTTGAACAAGCCCGGCATATCTGAAATCAGCTGTAAATTGTGTCAGATATGAAGTTCAGAATACGACCATGTCAGTTTTCCAATAGATTTTGAACAGAGAGTTACATACCTTTTCTTATTTTATGATAGTAATATTTTTTTTTCTAGAATTGTGAAATTTTGTTATAAAATGTGTTTTGAATTGTTACTTTGTATCATTGGGGGATCCCACGCTGGTAGCCTGTGGGTTAGTCCTATAAATAAGCCATAGCGTATCGATTTTACTATTTTGACATTTCCTTGATATGCTATGTCTTATGGCTCGCCGTATACATTGATGTAGCAAACTCCGCATGAATTCTAATGGCTACATTTCCATTTATCATAGGCATAAAAATTGGCAATTCACTATGAAAACACAATAAACTTATAGCAGACATAATAATTTTCCCTGTTAGTTAAGGAAATTGCCATACATAGACATTAAGAGGGTGAAATACCTTATTAAAAACTTCACTTTCCTTTTTTGCGTTTATATCCTCCATTACATACAAACAACACCGAGTGTTCCGAAAAAAATGTGTACAGTCAGGGTTAAACTGGAAACACGAATTTTGGGTAGATGAAGCTTGTCTTGTAAACTATAGCGTGATTAAAGTCCAAAATAAACATTTCCAATGTTGGAAACATTTATATCGTGAAGTGAGCGATATGACAGATGATAATATTTCAGTGAATGAGAATTGTCCCACTCAACATTGTTAATTTTACTTTATTTATTTCATCTAAATATTTTCGGCTATTCCGTGTATTTTACATAACACTAATTTACACAGCAAGATGGTGGACAAATGACTACATCAATTGATGTGTCAATTAAACAAGGATTTTTTGAAATTATAATGGTAATATTTCAAACTTTAATGTGATCAATCAATATGTTTTCGTGTTTGTTTTCTATATATGAGTTATTTTGTCAACAGGTACGTATACTTAATTTAATGTTTTGCTACATGGACCTCTATGGGAAGCCGTAAGACTTCGCATATCTGTTGAAAGTAAAAATGTTAAAAATCAGTCTATTAAATGTTGAAGGGGAATTATGATATGCGAAAGCTTATTTATAGGACTATACTTGTGGGTGAACTGAGAAAGTTTATTTTTCATGTTTGTCTCTATATCGAACGTTTGAAGTGAGAGAACTAATTCAAATACATTATCATTTCCTAAGTTTACAAAAAATCGCTATAATGACATAATAATTCTGTGACTTGTGGCTGTCAATTCATTCACTAAAATCGCGAAAACTAATTACAAATTAATGTACTGAAGAAGATGATGGATGACCGATCTCGATTTTCGAATACAGTATACAAATTTCAGTAACCGTTTTAAGAACGTACCCGTGTATTTATAGGTCGGTTTAATAAAGAATGATCGACCAGGTTGCACAATCCAACGTGTTGTTGTTGTGGAACGAAGGAAAAACACCGAACATAACCGAATGAAAAGTGTTTTAAAACGTAATGCACAAAAACACGCACGTGAAATCTTGTATGCATGGCATAAAAAAAGAAGAAGAAGAAGAAGAAGAAATAATTAAGAAACTCTCGTAAGTCTAACATCGCATGATTGGTCAGACACTATCAACAATACATTTAAAAAAAATAGATTTAGATAGTAGGGCTATCATTAAAACAGGTTTTAGGTGGGTAGGTAATTTTTTTTCGCTGAAAAAACCCCCACCAAAAACAAAAAACCCCAATAAAACAACAACAACAACAACAAAAAACAAAACACCTCTGACTCATTTAATTTATAAATCAATATAATTATGTAACACGTATGCAATTGATGTTTGTATTATGTATTATATATGTAAGATGACGATCTGTGTATGCTCAAATCTAACAACAATAAACTTCTGTTCAGGATCTTTCAGTTTCAAATCCATGTTTATACAAACAATACGATTATAGTCTACTTGAGTTATTTATATCACTGTACCACAATTGTTTAAAGACATTTAATAGCCTTTGTTTAATGACTTAAATGAAAAATGAAACATTTGTACTTTGCATTACCCATATGTTTCCCAAGTCATAGATTTTCTAAAAATATTTTGATATTGTGATCCCAATTCAAACCACTGTACGTTATTCCACGATTAGCAATATATACATCAGATGAATAGGACCGTTTTACTTATAAAGATACTGGAAATGTTATTTTCATTACAGGTCCCGAAGCTGACACTGTTTTAAACACAAAGAATGCTATTAATCAGTTTGTTTGACAATTTAATACGCACTTTCTTGCCACCGTATTTTAAACTGAAGTCTGCTATATAAATAATGTGTAAAGTGTGATAACTGATCATATCACATCTAACATGACCTGTATTAGTGTACATTTAGGTGCATTGATATTTCATTATTACAAATTGGCATAATGAAGTCAGATTTAATGTGTTAGTTTCAGATGGGATAATCGTGTAAACTTTGACGGAAACACATCAAAACAAATGTTACAAATACGAGCGTATCTAACTCGTGATAATAAGGACAGACAGTCAGAACTCTTTATTCACCCAATATTACAGGAAATAACATGGGGGATATTAATCACCATGGCGTCTGTTTCATTAGGTCACGTAGGCCACTACAAATTACCGTAAAAAAATTCTTGTAACAGAAGAAACTAACGAATGATAATTTTCCGCCGTGTGTTCAGAAATTTAATCATCAAAAAAGAGTGAACGTGCTTCTCATATTTACACAAATAGAAAATGACAGTTGTATTTACATAGAATACCGGTAAACGTCGGTACAACAAGGAATTTCACCAAAGCTGCGAATAGGATATCAGATGATTTGTTTATTTTCAATTTTTCCCAGTTTACATAGAATATGAAGCTTCACATGTGGAGTTTAAATCTCTGCAAAGAACCAGTCAAAAATAATAATAGAGTAAATACATAATGTAACATATAGAAATTTACTAGATTTACATCCGAATATATATATAAAAAAATAAATTGAATATGTGAAGAAGTAGAAAGTGGTTCTTTTTTAATTATTTTCATATTTCAGATCCAGTCAAGACAAAAGTAAGATGTGGATCATACTGATATGAGTTATTGCTTGTATGCGGTATACAGAGCTCTTTCTTTCCCCCTCTCTCTCTACTATATATTTATATAATTACAAAATGTACAGTATATAATTTGTGATAATCTATTGTTTGTGCTATATTAATTTAGGCAAAAAAAAGGAGTTCCATTTTTGGTCTCTGTTTTAATGACCGATCCTAAAGGGGTTTTTTACCTTTCCGCCTTTAAAAAAATATTTCCCCTTTTTTACCTTTCGTTTCATGTAAATAAATAAATAAATAAATAAATAAATAAATAAATAAATAAAAAAAATCCCGACCTACCGACCCTCTTTTTTTATTTGTTGGAGACCAGAAACAGAACTATTGTTTTGGCCTTATTGCAATAAATTGCTATGCTTTTGACCATCTCATCTTCAGTATTAACTAGATTTGCATACTGCAAATGCAACGGTTTTCGTGATGATCAACAGTTTCAAACCTGATCAGCCAAGTTAAAATACCAGAAAAACAACAAAATGCAAAATGCTTTATATGTGACCAAAACTTAAAGGCATCTCGAAAGGAATGTGATGTCCCACTGAGCCAGGCCCCCATCTGCTGTGATCAGACCTGCTAATTGCTGGTCATCACTGCAGGGAGTCTTTAGCCAATATAGTACCTATATGTTACGGTAAAACCTCTGATGGGTTGATGCATAACTAAATTATCTGCTACAATGGAAGTGAGACAGTAGGCTAGTTTTACACAAAGCAATAAACATATAATGACTTGACTATTTGAGTTTACCGTCGCTTCGACAGTATTTCAGTCATATAGCGACGTCCAGCTAATTACAGGTGGAGGAAGGACACGAATGCACGGAGACATCCGGGTAGAACCACCGACCTACCGCAAGCCAGCTGGAAGGCTTCCTCACATGAAAATCCGAATGACCCTGCCGGGATTCAAACCCACGCGGTGAGGGGCAGAGTGAGTGTTAAAGTCAGCGACTTAACCCTCTCGGCCACGGAGGCCCCAAACATATAATGAATGATAGTGATAATATGTGGGTTGTTTAGTTTATGATCCCTTACATAATTATTCTTTATTACATTTATTACTTGGAGTCAATTTTGTAACTGCATGATTATAGGATCATACGGCATTTATTTCAGAATTAAAGTTTTGATATTGAAAATATAGAGATACGCATTTTTGTAGTAATTAAAATGAGCCTGAAGGACATAATTCTGACAATGCAAGATCTTTTTTTTTTTAGTTGCTTTTGCTAGAGACATTTTGTTACATTTTATTCAACAGAATTTCTCTTATTGAATAAACAAGTAATAAAATTTGTGTTGATTTCCGACATATAAACATGTGTTGAGGGAAGAAATGAGAGAATGAAAGTAATGAGTGATACATAACTTATTTAAAAAATTAATGTCCCTTTTTATGATAATTTTACAACTTAAATAAAATAAGAAAGAAAGAACAAAATAAATGAAAAAATGAAAGAAAGAAAGAACAAAATAAAGTAGACAAAATAAATCAACAGAGAAAGAAAGAAAGAAAAGGAAGATTTATATTTGCTCGAATAAAAAAAAAAAGAATAATAGAGAACTTTTAGGATCATTTCTGGTATTTGGTATGTTCACAACTTTTTTACAAACTGTGAATGACTACATACAACCCCATGTAGCAACATATGCACTCTTGAACAATACCTGTGACAGACTGTGGCAGCCTGCCTAATCAAAAACAGATGCCCACACAACGGCGGGTGGGTGACTTTTTGCTTGATGATATATATTATTATACTCAATACCATAATTAATTGAAAACAACCGCCATAACCAATATATTTTGTCACTATATGCTTTGTCCAATGTTATTTACTATGTAAATCTTGGAAATAAACTATTGAATTGAATTGAATAAATGGGGGGTGGGGGTCACTTATATAAGGGTTTTGAGATGCCTTTAAGCATCCATATATTGGCAATGAGCCAATATGATCTAAGTGTGGCACATTGAACGATTTGATTAATGTTGATCATCACTGTGCGCTCAAAAATGTCTTCCAAAGTTTCCCACTTTTTATACTAAACAGTTAAAAATCAGGTGAGACAGTTGGGAATCCTGCTTATTATTATAAGAACAATAGTTTTCAGTAGTATAAATGATTTACAATTTATTTGTTATCAAAAATTTTGGTAACGTAACAAGCCATTTGGTTAAACATATATCAGCTTTCACTCTATGCCTCAAAGTTCAGTAATGCACTAGAAGGAACTTTTGGTAAGCTAAAACTTGTTTAAAAGGTGGATGTTTGTACATGTACTTAGCTGTTTTGCTATCCAATTCAATAGTGAGTGTGTGGGAGGAATAATAATACATGTAGAATAAAGACACAATTCATCCCCTCTCTCTCCCTCTCTCTCTCTTACCCATGATTCTTTGAGCGCTTTTACACAGGTCATTCAGACCAGTGTTGACACATTGCTCTCATAGTTACACATACACTGTACATTGACCTGTTGCAAGCCAGCTAGCAGAGCTGCATCTAATTATAGAACATAGGTAACTTCTGTCAAATTTTCTCTGTTTTTGTTCTGGGTCATGTATTGAAATTCTCTATAAATTCATCAATTCTTGACAGATTTTCAAAATTCTTTTTTTGTTGACGAGGTAAGACATTCTTTTTTCCAATGATGACAAAATATATCACACATTTAAACTTTAAAGGCTTTAAAATCAATTCAAAGTTTGACCAAACTTCATACTGCCACCAAACAACCAAATCAATCCCGATCTGAAAAAACTAAAATTCTTCAAAAAGTACTTTTTAGAGGCTTTTGATTTTACCCATATTCTTTCGATAAAATATTTTTAGATTTTGAGATATTTAAGGTCAAAGAAAAAACCAATAATCACAATATGACCTTGACCTTTGCATTTTTTGAAAATTTGAAACTGTGAAGTCCCTGGAAACAACATACAAAACAATCTGTGAAAATTTCATAAAGATTGCTTCAAAAATAATGACAGAATCCTCCAAAAACTAAAAAAATGCCTATTCTCGAAAATTTGTTTCCTCCATATTTTAGTGCACTTTGACCGCTTATTGAAAGCCATTTTATGCATTTTCTGAAATTGCCACCCCATATATTTTGTGCGCAAAGATCTTCGGAATCAATTTCAAAAAACAGAATGAGCGTATCTAATCTCTAACAAAAATGGGCATGTTTTTCGTGGACACACCCTAATTTGCCAGATTTTTTCAAAGATTCAAACATTCAACCTCTTCTAGCTCAAACGTTTCAAAGATATGGATATTGCCACTCATCATATTTTAACGGGCAGTTGACAGAGAACAGAATGCAAAAAACTGCATACAAATAAAATGTCAAATGACAGAGTTATCGGCAATTATATGTTTTGATGCTAAACGCCACCTAGCGGCAAAACTTAGTACTAAAATGAAAAACAAACTTAGTGGTGCACAACTTCAGATACATGTGAGTATGCATGGAAATTTTCATATTTGTAGCACTTCTAATCATGTCGCAACAGCGGCCACAAAAAAAGTGCAAAGAATAACTAGATTTGCATACTGCAAATGCACCGGTTTTCGTGATGAGAAACAGTTTCAAACCTGATCAGCCAAGTTAAAATACCAGAAAAACAACAAAATGCAAAATGCTTTATATATCTTAGTGTTTTTCTTCATTGGTGAATTCGCTGTGACCAAAACTTAAATTAAAGGCATCTCGAAAGGAATGTGATGTCCCACTGAGCCAGGCCCCCAACTGCTGTGATCAGCCCTGTTAATATCTGGTCATCACTGCAGGGAGTCTTTAGCCATTACAGTAGCTTTGTGTGTAAAACCTCTGATGGGTTGATGCATAACAAAATTACCTGCTACAATGGAAGTGAGATAGTAGGCTAGTTTTACACATACATTCATGACCTGTTACATCCCAACCTAAAGAGCAAAGCTAGCAGAGCAGAGTTCTAATTATAGAACATAGGTATCCAGTGTTCTGTCAAATTTTCTCAGTTTTTATTCTGGGTCATGTATTTAAATTCTCTATAAATTCATCAATTCTCGACAGATTTGCGAAATTCTTTTTTTGTTGACGAGGTAAGACATTCTTTTTTCCAATGATGACAAAATATATCACCCATTTAAACTTTAAAGGCTTTGAAATCAGTTCAAAGTATGACCAAACTTCAAACTGCCACCAAACAACCAAATCAACCCCGATCTGAAAAAACTAAATTTCTTCAAAAAGTACTCTTTAGAGGCTTTTGATTTTACCCATATTCTTTCGATAAAATATTTTTAGATTTTGAGATATTTAAGGTCAAAGAAAAAACCAATAATCGCAATATGACCTTGACCTTTGCATTTTTTGAAATTTTGAAACTGTTAAGTCCCTTGAAACAACAAACAATACAATCTGTGAAAATTTCATAAAGATTGATTAAAAAATAATGGCAGAATCATCAAAAAACTAAAAAAATGCCTATTCTCGAAAAAAAAAAAATCCTCTAAATTTTAGTACACTTTGACCGCTTATTGAAAATCATTTTATGCATTTTCTGAAATCGCCACCCCATATATTTTGTGCACAAAGATCTTCAGAATCAATTTCAAAAAACAGAATGAGGATATCTAATCTCTAACAAAAATGGGCATGTTTTTCGTGGACACACCCTAATTTGCCAGATTTTTTCAAAGATTCAAACATTCAACCTCTTCTAGCTCAAAAGTTTCAAAGATATGGATATTGCCTTTCATCATATTTAAAGGGGTAGTTGACAGAGAACAGAATGCAAAAAACTGCATACAAATAAAATGTCAAATGACAGAGTTATCGGCTTAATTGAACACTCATATAGTATAGTACAAAATAAAAAACAAAAGATACATGTGAGTATGCAGCGAAATTTTCATATTTGTAGCACTTCTAATCACGCCGCAACAGCGGCCACAAAAACAGTGCAAAGAATAATAATAATGGAAAAAAAAAGGGAAAAAGAAACACAAGAAGAACAGTAGGTTTTCGCGGCTGCGTTGCAGTCCACGAAAACCTAATAATTTGTATTACATACAAAATTCGGCCTAGAATAATGTTACTATTTAGATATCTCTTTCTTAGCTGAGGTATTCACCTCCAAGTACATAACAGCTATTAGGCCATCGTTTTTTTTTGTTTTTTTTTAATTCTTTTTTCCCCAAAATATTTTGAGTCGTGGGGGGAGGGGGAGGGGCAAATAAAAATAAAACTAGAAAAAGTGAGCAGTCAAAAAGAAAAGAAAAATAACAGTGCTAAAAGGGTAATTATTTTTTATTTTCATTTTTTTTATAATGACGATAAAATGAAAAAGATTTAAATATAAACAAATGATTACATGTCATTTTTATACAAGCCTAGGACCACAAATCTTTACCTTGAGAAAACAACTTAACCTTTTTTTTTTAAATTATCATGTTAAGTAAATATGATTTTTAGCTCGACTATTCGAAGAATATGAGAGCTATTGCAGTCACCCTTGCGTCGGCGTTGCAGCTTTTGGTTTAAGTTTTGCATGCAAGTTACTATCAAGCCTATATATCAATAACCATTCATGACAGTAAGTTTATGGATATATTCAGGGGCATCAGACAACTAAGGTAGATAACGTTTGACTGAATTTAATACAAATTATGGCCCCTTTTTAACTTTGATATTTTGGTTAAAGTTTTGCATGCATTAGAAAATTTGGTTGAATTATTGCACGCAAGCTACTATCCAGCCTATATCTCGATAACCATTTATGATATTGGCTTGAAAGTTTTAAAATATGTTTAGGGGCACCAGACAACCAAGGTAGATAACTCTTGACTGATTTTAATACAAATTATGGCCCCTTTTCAACTTAGAAATTTTGGTTAAATTTTGTATGCAAGGTTATTTCATGCTTATATCACAGTATCCAGGTATGGGATTGATCTTAAACATCTCTAATATTTTAAGGGGTATCATACTATCAAGGTAGGCATTGCTTGATGGAATATATTACAAATTATGGTCCATTTTTAACTTAGAAATTTTGGTTAAAGTTTTGCATGAAAGGAATTTCATGTTTATATCTCAGTAACCAGGCATAGGATTGATATAACACTTCTTTAATATGTTCAGTGGTATCATGTTATAAAGACAGAAAGTGTTTGACTGAATATAATGCAGATTATGGCCACTTTTTGACTTAAACTTTTTGGTCAAAGTTTTGGATGCAAGCTAATATCCAGTTTGGGAGCCTGGACAGCGTAGTGGTAACGCACTTCACTTCTCACCAATGCGTCCCGGGTTCGATCCCGGGTGATGTTCGTGAGAGGGTACAGTGGTCCCAGTTCAGACACTTGGGCTTTCTCCGGGTTCTCCGGTTTCCCCCCACAATAATGACCACATACGCCGTCATCCGAGCCATCGGGAATGATTTATTTAAGTTGTAAGAACTTGTTTCATAGTCTATATAAAAACTTTAAACTATCCAGCTTATATCTCAGAAATCGTTTATAGTATTGACTGAAAGTTTACGAGTGTGTTCAGAGACACCAGAACACCAAAGAGGTTAACTCTTTGACTGAATTTGATACAAATTATGGCTCTTTTCGAACTCTGATATTTTGGTTAAAGTTTTGCATGCATAGTGTTATTATGTTTATGTATCAGTAACTAGTCATGGTATTTATTTTAGACTTCACAAACATATTAAGGGGTATCAGACTATCAAAGTATATCATTTTTGACTGTTATTATATACAGGGTATGTAAAGGGCAAGAAAAGAAATAGCTTTTATTCGATTTACCAACAAGCATTTCGAATAGTCGAGCGTGCTGTCCTCTGACAGCTCTTTATTTTTTATACATTCCATTATTTAAGTTTTTTAAATTTGCACTCCTAATAAACTCCTGACTCCCTTCATTTTAAATGTTTAAAGTGAGTTTTTTTTTTGATACCTGTATATATTTTGCTTAGTCATTTACTTTTTTATTTTCTCCTAATTTGTGTGTTGTACGTTTTGTATGATCACACATTTTCTACAGTTCCATTCAACTCTCTATGTATGAAAAATACTCAGTTCAGAAGAAGATGACTGATAATTTGACATGACAATACATGGTCAACATGTCATACATTGTAATAAGTAGCAAATCAACTTACCTTGAGATATTGGCTAAGGTAGCAAAGACTAAACTTCAAAAAAAAAAAAAAAAAAAAACTTCAAAGAGAATCTTTCTAACTGATGATACCCTTACTTATGTTGTTATGAAAACCGGATTGGATTTTGTGAAAGTAACATTTTTGAAGATTAGGAATTTATGAAATTTCATATTTTTAGGTTTTCTACAAATCAATAAATAACGAGAGCATATACCTGTATAACAACCGAAATGCTGTTAATACGCTCGGCTGAAATGAAAATTTAACCATCAATAAACCTTTTAGTGTAGATCACTTTGACATGGCTTTCATTTTTATACACGCTTTATTTGTGAAGATATAGCTGTTTAAAGTTTGTGATTTCGATCAGCTATGGCCGCCGCCATCTTTGTTCATGTTTACCTTTCTGTGACGTCACAAATACCCATTGAACCATATCCCGATCGATGAGTGCGATTAATAGGGGTTGTGATAAAAGCATTAAAGGAATACGCTCGGCTGATTACAACTAGGATTCAATTGAAAGATATTCGATGTAAATAAACCAATTAAATTTCTCATTTCATTGAATCAATCGTAATAAGAAAGAAATTGTAAGTTAAAGACGTCTATTTAAACCAATTTGCTCCGCGATATTTTTTATTTCTATAATACATCTTTGTCATTATTACCGTGAAATGCTTGCAACTGCGGTTATTGAAAAGTTGTGTGGTGTTAAACTGATTGGATAAGAAATCACTGGCAAGCCTTTGTAACAGAATAAGCGTCATATAAAATCGCACCTCAGGGCCATAAAACACGGCCATAAAACGAACCGTGCGACCGAGTCACCATGTCAACAGACAATTAAAAAAAATATATAAAATTATACTATAGCATGTGCTCAAGTTATAAAAAAAAAAAAAAAAAATTAACCTTTTATATTAAAATTTTTTACGGAAAAAGTCTGTTTAAATAAAAAAAGTATCGTATCGCAATGAGCTCATGTTATTGTGATATACAGAAAGTAGTTAGCATAATTTACATTATTTTGCTAAATTGCGAGCAATTAGGTGTGTTAATCATAATTACAACACGGTGTCCCTTTGATTCGTCTCTATAGTATTTCACAGTTACCGTCATTGCAATTAGATTTCTACTTACATGATACCGCCCCTTTTATATATTTATATGTTTGATTAAAAAACTGTTTAAAAAGTGTAATGATTTGCGCAATTAAAATAGCGATGTTTGTGAGAATGTGCATAAATGATTGCGTGACAAGGGGTATTGACTTTAGTTATGGTTCGATCACTATAGCAGGAAGTTTAATAAAGTTTTTGAGATATTTCTTAAAATGGAGTGTATAGTTCCTTACGACTTTTAGCCCGAATATACTGAGGAAGAGCTGCAACTGCTTCAAGACAATGACGTACGGGAGGAGGAATATTTATGTGCTGAGGACTTTTGTCTGTGTGATAACTGTGTTATGATGCCATCCAATATGGAAAATGTATGTTGCAAATCGAGTGACTTGGTTGTTGGAAATTTAGATGAACTTACGTGCATTACGAACCATACGGACTTTCACACCTTAGTTCTGAATGATTCTGTTTTAGAAGTTGCATTCATTACCATTCTGGCATACAAAGGTCATAGGACGAGGTCTCCAGACTCTCTCACTCACGAGTAAGAAAACAATAAAATGATCATAGTTTAATCTTTTAATAATATATTTTCATCATATTCAAATAATAAACATTTTTAAAACAATTTCTCCACAACACACGTAATTCCCTTCTATATTTCAATGTATGTACGCAACCGGAAGTGTGTCTGTGACGTCACGATTGTTGAAAAAAAGTCTCGCGAGACCACGAGACGTAAACAATGTCTGCGCCCATGTCTCGGAGCAAATTGGTGTAAATAGACGTCTTTAACTTGCAATTTCTTTCTTATTACGATTGATTCAATGAAATGAGTAATTAAATTGGTTTATTTACATCAATATCTTTCAATTAAAACCTAGTTGTTATCAGCCGAGCGTATTCCTTTAAGTCAGTATTTGATACTTTGTATAACACATATGTTGTTTGGTTAGAGGAAAAGAATGGCCCAGGGAGTTCAGGATCCCCCTTAGAGAGAGAGAGAGAGAGGGGGGGGGGGGTAAGTAAAAGAATAAAGAAACAAAAACAGGTGTGATTTGTATTTGTATCAGATATTTGTAGAATCTTAATTTACTTCAGTAAATCTTCTCTCTCTGTCTCTCTGAGGGTCTCTTAAAACATTAGTTGACATGTTTAAAAATGCTGTAAACCTTAATATATCATTAAAAATGCCGACCAAAACAAGATAATTTATTTAATTATTCACAAAATTTATATGTTATTACTCACAAAATTAATGTCTTATCATATAATCACCTAAAGAATCTCGTATGAGTGCCTTTAAGTTGTAATCGTCTTTTCTTGTCATGCTGTGTACAAACACATCTGTTTACAGAGGCTGAACTGGCCACTTCCTGCCTTAAGACACGCTGTCTGCTCAGCCATGTGATCTATGGTATTCCATAATTTCATTGGCTCTCTTTTTACTCATGCCAAATATGGAAAATATGACATCACATTTCTTTTTGGTCACTTTAAGAGAATTATATATGCAATAGACTATAATTTGTTTGAATTTGAATCATGCATCAAAATATGTATACAAGTGTTCTAAGAGTTGATAATATAAAGTTTATTTAAGAAATATTTCTGTGTCATTTTTTCTCTCTTTTGCTCTAAACTTCCAAGGTCGGCGGATTAATTAAAAATAAAACCCTTTCATTTATTTTTTACCCATTTGTACAGAAATTAGGATCAGCGGTATTTGTAAATCAGAAAAAAAACAACAACTCAAAAATGATGGCCTTGCATAGTCTGTCCCATACAGGGATGCTATGCCATCTCCCAGTCTCTCTTAATGCTTTACACAGATTAAATGGTAAAGTATCAATATAATGTGAGCAAAAAAAAATAATATTTTTTTCAAATGTCTATACAAGTTGTTTCTGAAGTTACACACACATACACTTAGTTTTTGGTATTATCTATCCAAGAATCCAAGACACGTTATAATGGTGTAATGAATGGTAGTTGTATATGTTTTGGTAAAGTTTTGAAGACAGTTTTGTGGTACTATTATCTCTAATGTTGTCGATAATTCTTGTCCAAACTGATTTTATTATACTTTTACTATCGACTTGAATAGGCATTAAATCTATTTCCCCATATATCATACAACATGGTTTAGTAAACTGTCGAATGTTTCATAGAAATGACAAATCGAGGCACTTTCGTTTTCTTTAGACAATCCCTAAAATTTGTTCCTTTGAGCTAATCAGCAAGCAGAAGAAACAACAACAACAACAACAACAACAAAAACAACATCACCGTCTTATCTAATGAAGACCGGTGTAAATGAATCTGCTGCATGGTTCCATAAAATTATAAGTAATCAGCAAGCACGGCATTACTTAATGAAGACCGGTGAATGTGATTTTGCTGTATTTTTTGTAGAGCAAGGCCATTTCAGAATGTTTTAATAACATGCGCAAATATTATTTACAAAATGTTTACACGCGAGCACTAACAACTCAGATAGTTTGGGAAAAAATACTGTGTCCTGTCCTTGTTATTTCATGATGAGATACTGAAATAAAGAAATATTGTAACCCTGTATATTTCCAGGTATTATTGTGTTGCTGTCATAGTATATTTCCAGGTATTATTGTGTTGCTGTCATATTAAGACAATATTGCATTCGATATGCGATCTTCGAAATGAAATTGTTAAGATTAGATTATGTTTCATTAAACGTGTGTTTATCAATTTGACGTATTGTTGTGATTGTCAACGCAGTCTTTTAAAGATTGTTTATACAATTTGTTTTAGGTCAACTGTGAAACAAGTTATTCCAACTTAATTATCACTCTCGACCCCTCCTACTTTCTGGGGAAATCCATCGCCTCGAGGGTTTATTTTTGAGAAAAGAAACCAGTGCATACCTGCTAGGGTGTCAGTGTTAACAACAAATAGCCACTAGTACAGTTTTGACGTTTTTGGTATACGGCCGAACCCACGACTTCTCGCTTCTCGGAGCGAACACTCTACCACTTGAACTACCGAGGCGGTAGATTTTAAAGTTTTGGTAGACTTTAAAGTTTAGGTATCTATTTGACAAGAAATTTACTTTATTAAAATCACATATAGGTCTATATCGATGAAACATGCATTGAACATTTTAAAAATATGCCATTCTCCCGAACCAATCGTATTATGTTTAGTGCCATGAACATGAAATTCTAAGTGCCGTAATGACATACTATTATGTGATTAAATTTAAACGATTTCGTGCAACCTTAATTGTGTTTTTCTATATTGTAATGCCCATAAAGCATAGACTAGTTAAATACCCCGAAATGTACGCCAAATACTACCAATTCGCATGTCCGGATCCCCCGAAAAAGATAGTGTCGCGCGTACACCTCTAAATCAATTAAGTCCGCCCCTGACATGCCAATTTGCTAAACAAAAAACAAAACAAAACAACAACAAAAAACAACAACAACAAACACCCCCCCCCAAAAAAAAACAAAAAAAACAGCACAGTTTGAATTCAAGCAAGGAAATATTTCTCATGACCTTATTTTTTTTTTTTTGGGGGGGGGGGGGGGGGGGTGGCATCGCACGTCCGTGACAGTTTAGAGCTGCAAGTTATGAGAATCATAAGTAGATAGACAAGAATAGTGATTCACAGCTAATTATTGTGAGTTAAAATATTAGGTTCACCATACTGTTTCTTGACTATAACGCTTATGAGAATGAAATGTTAAAATTAATTATCTGAAGAACTATTAAAGAATTGAGTTTGAAAAGAAAACGAAAAATTAAAAAAAGATAAAACCGAGAAGATACCACTCGAACAATGATTACCAGTCACCTGAGAAGCAACGGCCATCTCCTATAAGAGCAAATGCAGAGAGTCTGCCTGTGCTTCAAAAAAGTGATGTGCAGAGAGACCACCCTTGCACCAACAAAACCGAAAGTAGGGGGTTATCAAGAAAAACACATAAATAATGGCCAATTTATCGGTATCAACTTGAAGAATAAATATAAAAGAATACGTACGATGTCCATATCATGGACGTTATCAAGGCAAAAACTCACCTGTTCAAAGTGAACATTGATCTCTTTTTTTTTTGCCCACTGTCCATCGTGAGTTTGTGTTTATGGCAGAGAATGACCAGTGCGAACGCAGACAGCCAGTCGATATAGCGATCGCCGATATGGTTATGCACTGTGAATAAACAGATTGTTTTTTGTTCAGCAGCTCGATGTTATTTTCTTTGACTATGTTTACTAAAGATATATGGAAATATAAAGAAATCACGCAAAATACGTTGCATACCAAAGTCTAAAACGCCTTTAGCATAACATAATAATAATTTACATCATCATCATCATCATCATATTTATAGGTAATTTTGCGACTATTGAAAAAGCAGACCTTACGTGACAGATATATCTTGTTTTACATGTTCTTGCTCATAAGATACTGTAGTGTATTAAATACATACACAAGTATAGATATTGATTTTTGCTCATGTTATTATGTTAAAGATAAAATTTTCTCTCTGAACAGACAGGTTTCAATATGAACTATTTTTGCCTTCACATCTTCTCCTGTGTAGTTATTCATTAAGTGTTAAAATTTCAGTTACTGTTTTCAGTTCTGGTTATTTAAGCATGCTTCGCTCATGTCCTTCGAAGTCTTAAAGGAAAAGACATAGTATCGTGACGGTGATGGACTGTACTTGTCTTATAATGGTTATAAATAATGAGGGCCATGACAAACACAATTAACCGATGATAAAAAGGTGAATGGGATGATGATCATGATCCTGATGGTCTTGACTTGAGTTGACTTTTCGAGTTTACCGTCGCTTCGACAGTATTTCAGTCATATAGCGACGTCAAGCTAATTACAGGTGGAGGAAGACCCCCAAATGCATCCGGGTAGAACCACTGAGCTACCGCATGATGGTTTAGATGGTTTGCATTAGGAAAATGCCCGCAACGGTCGATCATTCATGTCAATAATTCAATCGATATTGGACCACAAAGTGCGCTAGTATTGGACATATCAACGCACATTGGTGTCTATTTTCGAAGTGCCTTATACCGACCGCACTTTTGGATCGGACCACAGAGTATTTTGTCAGCATGTGCGTGTCTGTATGTATTATTGGGAAATGTAGACTGAATGTCTCACCTGAGTATGCAGTGTGTGCATTTTAACCTGAAAGTCCTTGGCTCGATCGAAACCAGCCACAACCTCTGAGATTCTCAAAATGTCTGCTCTCTTCTTTAAGTGACGGAGCCGTAAATAGCATGCAATAGCTTTACCGTACTGGTTCATGCAGGAACAGAGGGTCAGGATAACTGACTAAATATAGAGAGACGTTAAACCTAGATACAATCAACACTGTTTGAATTAGATGGAGGAAGCAATACTAAGTTTGGGATAAAAATACAGGAATATTTATTCGTATCAAAAAACCAGTCATATTGGAAGACATTATTTCTGAAATCACAGTTTGTATATGTATTATAATGATCAGCCCTTATAATAGGCGCATGATACATTATACTATTAAATACTTGTACTAGTGCTATATAATATTAATGGTTACAAGATGATGGCAATCTTCGCAGCAGGATTACTCTTTTTAAGAAAGCGATGTCTTTATGCTGGAATGAACTGAACTAGAACTTGTATGACAACTTGATGAAAATCAGTCAAAATAAACATGATGATGATTGAACTATGTTATAATTAATGTGTTCTTGTTTTAATCATACCATTATACCAAATAATGAAATTGTTTACCTGTCATCACACTTAATACAACAAGATAATTGAGATAAAAATGCAATTTGAACAGTTTGATTCCAAAACTTGAAATAAAAAAAATCCATAGAGCAGTAAATAATTAAACTTTGCTCTGTTTGTAATTTAAGAGTAGTCTCATCTGAATGTATACGGTTTGCAAATATTAAATTGTGCAATTTGATTCCTGTAATATAAAGGTTCCGGCTATTATTATTTCCGGATATTTGGATTTTAGAATAACGATACCTATTGTATATTGCTGAACAATGCTATATAGCGAAGTGACGTTAGGAGTTGATTTTAATCAGATTGAGGTGTGGGTAGCCCCGAGTTCATTATTCAAGCCAGATTTAAACTGGAGACTGCCAAGCTTAAAGTAAGGCCTTAATCTGGGCTTAAGGAAATTTCTGTCATGAAATTGGCCACATGTGTCAACGTATAGGTCCTGGGTCAAAAGAGTCCTAAAATATCATGTACGTCACAGGTCAGTGAACAGAAACCTAATACGTCACAAGGTCAGAGTCAAATTTTAACATAAGTCGTTGTGTGAGACTTCATTTGACAACCAGTCGGAACACAGAATGCCATGTAGAAGAAATATTTCGCTATCCTCAGTCCATTCGCATTTCACATCTACCGGCAATACAAGCTGAAAATAAAATTGTATAAAAACAACAGCAAATTTTCGTATGTGGTTTACACAACCTTTTCTGGGGACGCTTTTAAATGAAGACGCCTGAATATTACTTCATTTAAATTTATATGCGTTTGTTTAATTTATCTAAATTTGTTTTACTTAAATAGAGATTGCATATATCATTTGCTGTAATACGGTGTAAAATCCGAAATGACGTCGACGTCACAATTTTTGAAATAGAAAAATTAAAAGGTAAAAGTAAATTAAAAGCAAAATTAAAAAAAAAAGCAGCCCTAACACATGTCGATTTTATTTCATAAATCGTTTCTAAATTGATTGACAACACCATATCAAAATTTCAGATAGGGTCACTGATTTCAATGTTGCACAATAATGCAAAATTCGCCGTCATGGAGTGGAAGAAAAATAACGTCATTAATACCAAATATGACTGTCTTTTGAGTGTAATAGTTTTTCTAACTTGATAATCAACAACAAAGCAGGCTGAAGGTACAAAATCGGCCGACTGGTAATGGAGTTACATAATACTTTTACAGCGGTACCCACTATAATGGGTCCGTCACTAGATGACGTTGCGACGGCAACGTCATATTAGTAACTTCCATAACCAAGCTCGACAAATACGGTACGAATCGAAAACCTTTGGTCTTGTGAAGAAAAAATTACAAAAATCCGAGGAGGTCGCAATTTTCGAGAGGAAAGTACCCAGCTGTCTTAACCAATATATAAATGATTCCAATGATATATAAATGGGGCCTAAGCAGAAAGCCGCGTAGCAAGAGGAATTTCAGTGGAATGAGATCTGATTTAGAAAGATAAAAAATGAATGAACTGTCAAGAAAGAAGTACAGTAGACATAGCTCGATATCGGAAAGAATAGGGTTATTCGTGGGGATGTTAAAACTTATTAGCCGATGGGTAAATTGTGGTTATGCATGCATTGAATTTTTCACAATATCACTCGATATGTACAATGATCATTACACAGATTAGCACTATAAAGTAATTGCAGCAGTAACAATACTTAGATAGATTAAAAAAAATACTGCTAATTAGCAAATGTATGTGGATTTAAAAAAGAAGAAGATATATTACCGCAATTTATGTATACAAATATTGGACTTACAACCTCAGTAAAGATGGAATTATTTCTGCTGCATATCGGTGAATGACTGAATACTAGCCGCTAGCACAATACTGTCAGAGGCACTAATCACTATAAACACTGATGTCCAAATATATTTAAAAAAAAAAGAAAAAAAGTCTGAGACTTCAAAAAGGCAAAAAGAATAGTAAATCAGTCCCCCAGGGGAAAAAAAGAACAGGCAAATAGTCCTCCGGATGACAAAAGAATAGTAAATCAGTCCACCAGGAGAAAAAAAGAATAGTCAATCAGTCTTTCAGGGGGGAAAAGAATAGTAAATCGGTCCTCCAGGTGGAAAAATAGTCAATCAGTCCTCCAGATGAAAAAAGTTAATCAGTTCTCGAATCCTCGGCGATGTGATGTGTCCTCCAGCGATGTTATCTAACAGTTCCTTCTCTGGGCGACAAAAACATCCTCGGTTAAACGGTGTAGACCAGGGCCGAGTTGTTAAGACAAAGTGTTGCAACGTCAGATATTCCCGTTTTCTTCGTGTTCAATGTAACGGTTTTACTATTTTGTTGCGAAGAACGTGTTTTCAAGATGGCGTCTAACGAAGATAATATTTATCTTCAATTTGAAACTAATATAAATTAGCGAGATTTAGCAAATAATCAATGCATTGAACTTGCATATGAACACTAATTTTAAAAATCCTAGCAGAAACGACAAACAAAACATTTTGTATGTCCACATTAAATGAGCATTTAGGTAATATCCACTCCGAATATGAAAATCCAAAAGCTTGTCGGCTATATTTGTTTACCATGTTACTTCCCGAGGCATCTTTGAAGAGTACCTTCCTCTGTCACTCGCGGCTGGATTGATTTATGCAACTACCTTTGATTAAAAAGATGCATCATTCATATGATGGTTAAAATACACACGCTAAATCGTTATTTTGATATATTATTTTAAACTATTTTCTTGGTGAAAGATTACAAATAGTAATTCGTTCACAGTTCGTTCATTCATGTTTTGACTTTTAGCTCACCTGAGCAGAACGAAGTCAAGGTGAGCAATGTCTGGCGTCCGTCGTCATAGGTTTGTACGATCGTATTTGCTGTTTCTTCCCCCCCCCCCCACTATCGATCGCAGAGTCAACATGACCCTCTTGTTTATTGATTTAATCGCTGTTTACTGAGTCTAGGTCAAATGATAAAAGGATTCTGACATAAATTGTCATTTCATATCAAATTTTACTAAAAGGGTTCATGAAAATATTATCAAGCTCGCAAGAAGCTAGCTTAATAATATTTTCAACTCGTTTAGTAAAAATTGATATGAAATAACAATTCATGTCAGATCCTATATATATTATATGACAACTCATGTGAGATCATATATATATTATCCCGGCAGGGTCAATCGGATTTTCAAGTGAGGAAGCCCTCCAGCTGGCTTGCGGTAGGTCGGTGTTGGTTCTACGCGGATGCCTCCGTGCATTCGGGTCTTCCCCCACCTGTAATTAGCTGGACGTCGCTATATGACTGAAATACCGTCGAAGCGACGGTAAACTCAAATAGTCAAGTCATATATAATATAAACCCATGACAACTCATGTGAGATCCTATATATATCTGCCGAATGCAACCGGTAGCTAACAGTCAGCTATGAAGTTGTCTTATGACCATGCTCTTCACGTGCACCTGATGCTGTAGATGACCATCGTTTCTGTTGACACTAAGACAGAATAGGACGGAATAATAATCAATTATTTGACATTCTATAACACTGTTTTCTATTATCTATTATCGCTGACTTTAACACTCACTTAGCCCAT
>CM037783.1:40600761-40650761 GCA_021229015.1 Solen grandis | reverse complement strand
CTACTACCTGTCTTATCCGACATTGTGAGTTGGTCCCAGTAGGTGTCGGATAAGACAGGTTTTATTGTACAGTACTAATGACCGACTTATCCTATTTTAAACTCAGTTTTAGGCAACACAAAACTTTGATGAAAAGATATTAACTCTTTAAACCTGTTCAGACTTAATTTTCACATTTTGAAACTCAGTTATATACAGTATACATTAAAGAAGTTTTGAAACTCAGTTATTTACAGTATACATTAAAGAAGTTTTGAAACTCATTTTTGTTTTTAGCTCACCTGAGCACAACATGCTCATTGTGAGCTTTTGTGATCGCCTTTTGTCCGTCGTGCGTGCGTCCGTCGTCAACAATTTGCTTTAAACAACATCTCCTCATGAACTGCTGAAGGGATTTTGACCAAATTTCACAGGCATCATCCTTATGATGCCCTCTATCAAAGTTGTACAGGTCGGTGGTTCTACCCGGGTTCCTCTGTGTACTCGGGGTCTTCCTCCACCTGTAATTAGCTGGACGTCGCTAAATGAATGAAATACTATCGCAGCGACGGTAAACCCCAATACAACAACAACAACAAAGTTGTACAAATTATTTAGATTGGTTAAAAAAGTAGGTCACAGGAGCTAAAAATAGATTTTAAAAATGCAAACTTTGAAAATCTTCTTCTGCAAAACTGCAAGGCCTAGAGCTTAGATATTTGGTATGTAGCATCATCTTATGGGCCATTACCAAGATTGTACAAATCATAGTCCTACGGTGATAAATGCCCCCGCACCAGGGGTCACTTGTTTTACATAGAGTTATATAGGAAAATCTTTAAAAATCTTCTTCTATGAATCCATAAGGCCTAGAGATTAGATATTTGGTATGTAGCATCATCTAATGGTTCATTACCAAGATTGTTCAAATCATAGCCCTATGGTGATAAATGCCCCCGCACCAGGGGTCACTTGTTTTACAGAGTTATAGAGGAAAATCTTTAAAAATCTTCTTCTATGAATCCATAAGGCCTAGAGATTAGATATTTTGTATGTAGCATCATCTTATGGTTCATTACCAAGATTGTACAAATCATGACCCTATGGTGATAAATGCCCCTGCACCATGGGTCACTTGTTTTACATAGAGTTGTATAGGAAAATCTTTAAAAATCTTCTTCTATGAATTCATAAGGCCTAGAGATTAGATATTTGGTATGTAGCATCATCTTATGGTTCATTACCAAGATTGTACAAATCATGACCCTATGGTGATAAATGCCCCCGAACCATGGGTCACTTGTTTTACAAAGAGTTATATAGGAAAATCTTTAAAAATCTTCTTCTATGAATCCATAAGGCCTAGAGCTTAGATATTTGTATGTAGCATCATCTTATGGTCATTACCAAGATTGTACAAATCATGACCCTATGGTGATAAATGCCCCCGCACCAGGGTCACTTGTTTTACATAGAGTTAATAGGAAAATCTTTAAAAAATCTTCTTCTATGAATCCATAAGGCCTAGAGCTTAGATTTTGGTATGTAGATCATCTAATGGTTCATTACAAGATTTTCAAATCTGGCCCTTATGGTGATAAATGACCCCGCACCAGTCTTCTCTGAAACCATATAGGCCCATGCTTATAATTTGGTTGTAGTATTGTCAGGCTAAAATGTTTTAGATTGAGTTATATCAGAATCTCTTGTCTGTTTAAAACTCTTTAACAATGGTTGGTGAGCATAATGCCCCGTACAGTCTAGGTTTTGAAACTCAGTCTATAATTACTTAAGAGTTTTGTCAGGCTATTTAAGATTGAGTTTTGAACTCCTCTTGTTTTAAAACGTTCATTGTACAGTATCAGAGTTTGATCAGGTTGTTTTTTTAATTCAGAACAAAATTTGATCACAGAGATAATTATGGCATTCTCTGAGTGACATAAGATTAAACTCTAGACTTTATAAATGACCTCGATATTAGACACAATTTCTTTTACATCAATTTGGGAGCACGATGCAGCTGGCTATACAAATCTCTCTTAATGGAACCTAAGATGGATCAGTACTTACAAGGTCTAGTAAGACTCTTATAGCAACTCATTCACAGATGACCAATAGAAATTAAAACAAAAAAAAACTTTTCTACCCTCCCTGTAAAAGTGATTAAGTCATTCTTTCCTGACAAATAAACTAGAAAATGTAGGTAACATTGCACAGGAAAACACTATTTTCATAAACTTTGACAAAATCTGCTAAATATAGAATATGATATCCCTGAGGGACACATTCTGCAACATGGTGTCTTCCCCAGTTCAGAGAAGCGATTTCGTAAGTTCATCCTATGAAATTAGGGCATGTGGGAAAAGTGAATGAATCTAAATATAGATTATAATAGTCTAAATATAGTTGCAATACCGTCTGTGATGGTATTGCCTATCATTGGGAAACCACACATTTTTTTTTTTTTATGATTATGGATGGTTGAATTGGGTGACATTGTGTCTGTAGACTGGTATTTATAGACGTAATACACACATATAGTTTAAAATCAAATTCTTTGTCAGCGACCATCTGTGAACAAGCGGATTTAAATGGTTGCGGGTATCAAATCCACAAATCTCCAACCATTAGTCCAGTGAACCAGACTGGATTAAAAAGGGATTATCAGTACTGAGTTCTGTGAGATAAACTTTGATAGTGTATCAAAATTAACGAATATTCTGAATATTAGATATACATGTACCCAAAGTTTTTGTGAGGAAGCCTTCCTAATGGCTTTTGGTAGGTTGGAGGTTTTACCCTAGTGCCACTCAGAGTCTTCCTGAACCTGTAATCAACACAATACCACATACATAATATTATTAGAACTAATCTTAAGGTAATTCATCCATCATTGAATTATGATCATGGTTCATCTAGTGATCATTGGAATTTTAAGTAAATGTAGGCCTTTATAGATTGTGAGCAAAAGGGCCTGTAACTCCTGAGTCAATGGATGCTTGCACTGGTCTTTTAAGCATTTGAAGGGCCATGATATTATAAGTTAATGATGGATGTATTACCTTAATGCAATGTACCATTTTCATATTGTGACTATATCCCTGTGATTTCCAGGAATCTCTATCGATGTGTCAGGAAATCTGAGTTGGGAGACTTCCTGCCAGTACCTTGGCCGGACAAGGTTGAAGTAACATTGAAGATGACCAGCATTCTGTTACCATGGAAACAGACCCTCCCAGATGATCTGGAAGTGTCAATGAGAAAAATCTGGCAACCAATGTCTTGTCTTTCAGCAGTATATGGACAGATACACACATTCATATGTTCATAAATGTTCATATATGAGGATGTTCTTGCACAATCTCCTTTGCCATGGGCTATGTTTTTGCTTCATGTAGGAACTTGATTTTCCATAAAAGTTTTATGTGATGTAGATTTATTAGCATCTTCATTTCTTGAGCAACAGTTAAGCCCAAAAGAAATCGAAACCTTTATGATAATACCGACTGCAAGGAATCGTTGACAGGCACATAGCTGAACTTGTATCGAGAATATGTACACCGTTCTAGGGGAGCTTGGGGCATACTCTACTTGAATTTACTTTTCTACTTGTAAACCTTTTACACATGAGAATGATCAGGAATATGAGAAAGATAAAGCTGCGAGTAAATAAGAGGCTGATATGGTATTTTCTACACACTAGTACCTTGAATATTTAAGGAACAGTCTGAAAGCTTAAGACATTTTACTCCAGGAGAAAACATTGAATATGTATATTTAGCCGAAATGAATTTTTTTTTAGCAAATAGAGAATATTTGGACTATAAGAGGTCTTTGGCTTGGTTTCCTAAAATTGTTTTCTTCAAAATCTAACTGACAACCTATAACTCCTAACCTTTTAGAGACATGGTGACTGAGTGTTAAATAAAAAAAAAGTAAAATGATCCAGTGTGAAATGAGCTTTCAATCAAATCTATTTTTTAAACAGTGGTTTGAAATTCACAATGGGATCATTAAAGATTTTATGGCATTTCTAGAAGTTTAATTAATTTTATTTGGAATTTATTTTATTAGCCAGTTTATAAACTGGGAACAGTTTTATGTACATATACATTTAGAAGGATTGTCTTTATATATATAAGCAATGATTCTGTTTTGCAGAAACTATAGTGCTATAGCGTTTTCTATTGATAACTGAATAAAATTACACATTGTAATGAGTTTGACTCTCCTTTTTCACCCTTTTGTGGCATGTTCATTGAACCTAGCAGTCGCTAACTTGAGCTTTTGCACCCCAGGGGCCTGTTTTACTGTGCATACTTAACTCTGTTGTTGGTATAAAAAAAATATAATCTGCTACTGTACTCTGGACTGGGATTCGCATCGCTGGATCTGAAGAAAATCAATCGGACCCCACCGCTGCCACCATAAAATGTTACGTCCCAGTAGTAGGGGCCCTTTTAAGATAGCGTCCGATTGTTTCTGTCTCTCACTCCCTTTCCTTCTCTCTCTCTCTCTCTATCTGGGTGTTGTAAGTGGGGGTTGCAGGTGATAACACGTAGACGATCTGTGCAGTAATTAAGTTAATTAAACACAGAGTTCTGCACAAACTTCGAACTTTTGTAATTATATAATATATATAGAGAGATCTAATCATCTATATCTAACAATGCTTTCAATATAGTATAGGTTCCTGTATGAGATAAGTCAATCATAGTCACTTGGATATATAGTCGCAAAAATAGTCACTCATTGATAACTGCTTGCTGCCGTATCCACGATAAATTACTTTTAAAATATACGCCACGTAGCTAAAACTACATTTTAAAATACACGAGTAAGGTCCAACTCCTTATATAAATGTCAAGTAAACTGTATGAATCCAGAATGTTGTATAACTTAATGTGAAAAAGTGTTTCAGTTGCTCAGTACAGTACTTCAAGTCCCAGTACGTAGTTTACTTATGCCAGAAGATATTCTATAGATTCCAGTCAAAGTTAAATTCTAATATAAAGGTCCTACTTATATGCAAATACTCAGAGAGTTAATGAAAAGGGTGACCGATGCCTTAATAATAATGAGCACCAACTACATTATTCCCCATAAGGCTACCATACCCCGCTACAACGGGATGTACCTCGAGCAATGCTGTAATCTGACTGACTCAACACGGCTTCTGAGCCGGTATTTATAGTAAATCTCAATTCCCGCACCAAAACTTGATCGGATGACATCATTTGATCGCTGATCGGTGTACATGGATCGAAAACGCACCAAAAATGGATCAAAGATGTCGAGAATTGATCAAGTATTGATCAAGAACGATCAGCCGATAAAATAACGTCATGCTGGAGACCAAGTTGTAAACTACAAAGACATACAATGACTGCAATATAAAATATCTGAATTTACCATTTTACACACCGTAGTAACAATTTTACTATAAGATGACATTTTCCCACGGCCTTGTTGTATTTCCAGGAGAAATTCCCAGAAATCAATAGAAAAAATGGCTGCCAGTAAACAAAGTTGCAGCACATGCCTGACAATAAATGAATTGCTTCACATAAGAAAATGGATTACTTAGCATAAATTAATCAAGGTACGATCGCAAAATAATGCAGAGTTAACTTCTAACTCTTGTAGTAAACAAAAGGAGTGAATAAAAGAAATGTCTATGTCTTTAAACACCGTAATAATGAAAGAACTTTGGACTCAAATTCACTCGTAACCAAAACGTATCAATATCTTTAGATATATGTATGTATATATTGATTGAGAATGGTTTTTGTGCACAAACTCAAAATATAAATGAAAGATTCTATAGGAATTTGTGGAAGATATTTAAGTTTGTACCTGAGATCGAATTTATATAAGTAACAAGAGACCATGGGGTCAGTTTTGTCTTTTTTAGGGTGGTTAAGTAAAGGATTGGCTAGGTTCTGGGTTGGATATAATGGTCAATTTAAAATAGAATTACATACTGGAGTATTAAGGGAACCTTAGAAAATTTCCACATGACTGCACAAATCATTTGAGGTATGAGTCACACATGGGATACCTCTGTTAGAAAGAAATACCAGCATCTTTGTGAGTGTGTGTGGAATATCATCCCAAGGTTCTGTGACGAATATACCCTCGTACTTTCAGAACTTTGTTTTATTAATGACATATTTTATTATTGATATAAGCGGTAGACGGGAAAAGTCAATTCATTATCGATTAGAACTATATTAAGATTATTTGAATAGATTTGTTTTGGTCTTAATGAAATTTAGATCTAATATTAGAATGATTAGGGAATAAACACATTTATTTAGATATTCGATCTTTATTGATGAGTAATGACGACAACGATATAACAGTCATAGAAAGTTATAGACCTTTCCTAAAAGCATATGAATAGCGCGGTTTCCTTTCAAATTTGTCAAGAAACAAAATATTAGATACAAAAGCGAAAAATGGTTAAATAATCTGACTACACTCAATATTTGACACACCCTTCCAAGGTCAAGATACCTTGCTAGCTGAATTAGCTAATCAAATTCAAAAACCTTAATAAACACTGAATCGGGCCGTTTGGATTTACTTGATGGATTTTCAAAGGCATTTAACAAAACAAAACGAACCATCTGCTCAACAAAAATGACTATCAGACAGCAGCCAGAAGGACGGTTTCTACGGTCCCAAGGGGTTGATCTGAGGCACCTTGAGTGCGCAGCATCTCCCGGAGGAACAGAAGAAGAAGGAAGGCAGAGTTCCACCCACCTCCACATAGGCTGTCTGATAGTTCAAATCAAGTCCACCCTGTACCACCCCCGACATATAGTATTTAGGGATCTACCCATTACGATAGAGGCTAAATTACGATAGAGGCTAAATTAGCCACTTGTTCGGGGTCCGGAATAGAAGTACGATATCGTGCGGACTCTCATTAAACACCATATCAGTCAAATTTGTCACTCGAGGAGTGAATATCTCCATAGAAGTAACTGAGCCTTTGGTGTGTACGGTAACACGTTTAATATATTATCTGAGTAGAGTCAGCACAGAGAGTGAACAGTGGACTTGTTCCATTCTAGTTGTCTTTGTTGCTGATCTTGAAAAGTAATATAACAAAAGCGTAACTGCCGTGGCTTAATGTTTGAGTTAAAAAGCTGGTGGCCATCGAGTTATAGTCAAATCGTACCCACTACCAAAACGTAGCCAAGTCAAAACGTATACTCGGGTAGGGTATTACCGGTGGTCGTATATTACCGGGGTATTCAGAAAAAAAAGAAGAATATTGGTTTCATGAACTCTGTCTCAATATCATTTGTATTCTAAAAGTAAACACATACTATGTGTATCTGTCAAAACTTTAAAACCTAAGGTATGAGCTATTTCCAAGTGAGATTTTGCATTTCTTCTAAAATGCCCTTTTAACAACCAAAATTCTATGGAAATTTAACATATTTTCTACCAGACTTATTTTGAAACAATAATTAAAAAATAAATATATACAACATAATTAAAAATCATTCCAACTGTTGCAGGACAGCATAATGAACGTCACAGAAAATTTATTATGATGATATTTGATCTAAAAAGATTACTAGAGGTGAAGTTTATATATGCATTGGTAATACTCTACCAAGAAATTTCTGAAATATATTACGTAGTGTTTACATTGTCAATATTTTTATCAAGGAGAAATTGTTCTATAGAAGTGACACTCATTTATATTATCAAAGAAATGTTGAGGATTACTGGAAGATAAATATTTCATGTGTGTGCTTCTTCTTCTATTTGTAACTTATTTCTGAAAGCTAAATACCACGGTAATACAACCCACCAGTATACATGTCTAAGCGGAGTCAAAATGTTCCCAAATGAAGTAAAAACGTACCCAAGTTAAAATATTTTTTGAACATATTTCCTCATTAATATACGTTTAGTATGTCAAAATGTAATTGTTCATTATTAATGAATGTATTTTTCAAAGAAATTTGTTCAAAATGATTGATCAAAATGTGCCTTTTTTCGGAAATATACAAAAAAGTTTTAAAAAAATGATAAGTTAACAAAACAATATAATTCAATCTATAGAAATATGTGGATGACTTTTAGCAAAAAGGAGCAAATAAATTAACATTAAGTTTTCTTTTAATAAAAGATATTTCATCTACACTGAAAATATATATTTTTTAAATATCATAAGTGAAATTTAAAAAAAAGGTACGTTTTGACCTCAAATATAGGTACATTTTGACCTATAAATGTACGTTTTGGTTTGGGTACGTTTTGACCTGATCCCGTGGCTTTCTAACCGGTTGAAGCACGGTGATCAGTGTGAGACTTTGCATATAAAGTTGAGCAACTGGTGCTCATCTATATAGGTTCTTGCTGGTATATAAGCAATGGATACGGTTCAGATAGGAGGCCGATCTGGTCACATAAGGCTGGTTAATGATAGGGTTCGGTACCGTCATTTGCCGGTATTGCATTAAACATAGATCATAGTTAATTTTGTGTGTATATTATCTACAGGTCTCATAATCAAAGGACAGATTCATCCCCAAGGAAAATTCAAATATAGATATCAGCTTAATTTTCTTGATTACTGTCCATCAAATCATTTCATAATCCTAGACCCGAGGAAAATTATATGTTTTATATTAAAATAGGTTGATTTCCATGTTTAATCATCATCATCTCCTAGCTCAGCTAGATAGCCGAGCGAAACTTTTAATCATTTTCAGAGCATATACACGTTATGAATAGTGCTTTACACCAACATAGTAAGGTACAAAAAGAAACTAAGGTAGTTTTTCTGTTAGATCTACTTCGGTATGTTGATTTATGTATGTTAGAGTCCCACTGCTCAAAATGGCAGAATGAATAATAATAATAACAATAATAAAAAAACAGCAATATATGGGGAATATTATGTTGCAGTAGCTTTTCGTGGTCAAGCGAGATGTCAATTTTTCCTACGCTGCGAGTAGCAAAATACAAAGCCAAAAATAATTTTCTTTTTATTATATACCTATTTCCTTTTATTATATACCTATAAATAAGTCAATTTACACAAGTTTTTAATGAAATTATCAGGTTTTCTCAAGAAAGTGACGTCACGCTTCCACCGTATTTGTCACTGGTATAATACGGAATTTTAATCTCTTGAGTTGTATTTGCGCCTCGTGTTTTGCATGTATTTGAGCCAAAAAATGTATAGGTATATATCAGAATAATTCATGACCTTTCCTGGGGCAGGGTACTGCTCTAACCCAGGAGCGTGTACAGAAGAATATTTGAATGTATGTAAAAGAAATGTTCTAAGATTCAGGTTCCAAAATATATGGGGACCATAATATATATATATATCATATAATAATATTTTAATTAATATTTGAGTTTATGTAGTTTTGGCGTTCCATAGTTAATCAATGAAGATAAAATTAATATTGCTTTGTGTAATAAATATTTCTGCGCAATATCTGAGTAAAATTCTAGAATGGTCTTGTGTGTTTTTATAATAATACCCTTCGATTCAAGAACCGCTCTGGGGCCGTATTCAATATACTTGGACTCAAAACAGTGTCCTCCCTTCCTTATCCAGTACGAAATGATTCGCCCCACGCAAATTCGAGCCCCTGCCGTGCATTATGGGAAGGTGGCATTCAAATTCTGCTTGATGACCATTCTTGGTTATAAGGATATCATGCTTTATGAAATTCAAGCATCGCCATTCTTGCAGATGTCGCTCACTTGAAAAATTGCATCGTGCTTTCTTACCATGGCATTCCGCTTCGTTTCAAACCGACTTATGGCAAGCAGTTTAACTAGCTGGTTCGATTAAAGAGCCTTCATTTTTCAGTTTGTAGAGTAACCAGTTAATATTAGAGAAGTTTGTGGTTCGAATACCGATGAAAGCTCACTTTTTCCCCGCTTCTGTTATACATGTTAAATGATAAAAATCTCCCTATTAACATTTGATTTAATATAATCGGCCCCGGTGGCCGAGTGATTAGAGCCCCGGAATCGAGGGGTCGTGGATTCGATCCACGGTCGCGATATAAAGTCGCATTTATACAGTTCCCTTGCTTGGTGCTCTGCATATAACGGTTGTTCCATGAGTGGTTGGTAATGTGACTGGAGTCTGCAGTGCGGCACCGCTATATCTGTCTCAAATAGACATAGACTCTAAGAGACTGAAATTCTGTCGGCGGGACGTCAAACCCAATAAATAAATAAACACATGTAAATAGGTTTCTTTCTGAAAATGTCAGAGAATGTATACCCCCCCCCCCCCCACACACACACACAACGAAAGAGTTTTGTCATCTACAAAATTTGGCAGCAAAAAACTATTCGTTCTTTTATGTCCATCTTTATCATGTAATTTTAAAATCAGCACCCTATTCATTCTATTTTTTTTATCTCTTAAGGTGATTTTCTTTAAACTTGCCAAAATATCACTGTGGACTGTTGAAAAAGGGTACATAAGGCAATTTAAAAGTACTAAAATTGGATAAATGGTCGAAATGAATACCCGAGAACTTGATACAGTTTCGCGTTCCATTCGTCTATGATCGACATTCAAATCAGTTTTCTCCATTCACCACCTGAAATACTGCAAATCCGTCGTCCTCAAATCTCAAATCGAGCAAATCTTAGAGACTTATCATTTATGTATATGTAACGAATCCGAGAGACACATGTTTATGTGAAGATTAAGATGGACACATTATATATGTAACGAATCCGAGAAACATAAGGTTTATGTGAAGATTTAGAGGGACACTATTATGTGTATGAAAAGAATACGATAGACGCAATGTCTATTTGAAGATTTGTTTGTTGGGTTTAACGTCCCACCGACAGTATTTCAGTCATTTGGAGACGATGTCTACTTGAGACAGATATAGTGCTGTCATACTGCAGTATCACGCCGTAGACATGTGGCATGATACCACACCCAGTCACATTATCCTGACAACGGGCTAACCAGTCCTGCAACTACCCTCATATGCTGAGCGCCAAGCAAGGGGGCTATAACTGTACCATTTTTTACGACTTTAGTGAATAGTATGTCGCGGCTGGGGCTATTTGAAGATTTAGAGGGACACAAAGTATATATAATAAATCCGAGAGACACGACGTCTATTTGAAGTTTTAGAGGGACACAATGTATATGTAACGAATCCGAGAGACACTAGGTTTATGTGGAAAGGGACATTATGTATATGTAACGAATCCGAGAGACACTAGGTTTATGTGGAAAGGGACATAATGTATATGTAACGAATCCGAGAGACTCTGGGTTTATGTGAAGATTCTCTCAAACGCGCCCTGAAATAAAACATGTTTTTTTTTGCATATACAATGAAATAAACATTAACGTATGTTACTTGAGATAATTAATGGCGATAGACGCTTTATTAAACAAATATAAAAAACTTGCTACCACAGCTCCAACTGCATCAATCATTTGTATCTAATTTAACATGCTTTCATGAATTTAGGTGCATGTGATTTACTTCACTTAAGTATCTATAAAAAGAATTACATGTGACTTTTTCTATATTCTGGGCTCAGTTGTGAAATTTACTGTGCGCACGCTCACATAAAACATCTTTGTAATGTGACAAGGTTCTGTATAAGTCTGTATTGGTGTCATATTGCTGTTAATATAGTTAACAATCATATCCGACGATAGTCGACTGTGACCACATTTTGTCTGAGCCTGTATATAACTGAACAATCTATTTTCGGCTATTTCAGATCTTAGCCCTTGTAGTACATGTATTTATTTCTTCTGTAAATTTATAGTGTTAATTCTTCAATTACCGACCTTTATCGGTAGCATTCGGAAAACCTCGTCCATTTCTTCGAAATCAATCTGACGAGTTAAGCCAGGGATTGCCGAGTAGATACGATGATTCTCGGAGACAATCGTAACGTCGCGGCAATCAACGGCATTTCTCGGTTCATATTTTTCGGAGGCTATCGTATCGAGGGGTGATAGCGAAAAGTGCTTTTTTATTTAGATGCACTTAGCATAGTTTCGCTATCACCCCTCGGTATCTACTCCGTAGTCCACGATCGGTAAATTTCCTAAACACAAATAACTTTTCAGAATTAACTTATATTCGACCTACGACAGAGAAACACAGAGGTAGGCCGAATGTATTTTAAATTAAGCAGTAAATGAGAAGGATACTTTGTCACTTTAACCTCCTGAAATACATAATCCGGGAATACATCCTTTCAGTAATTAAACTAAGTAGTCATTGAAAGTTAATTTTCCACGCCCCAAACGATAAACTTTTAGTAAAAAAGCACTTCTTTACCGGAAAAAGTACCGTAAACAATGTCATTTTATTTTTAGAATATAATTGGCTCGATATCTATCAGTAATATGACACCAAGTATAATTGTTTAAAAAATTCACGAGCATATCGATTTGTGATACGTGTATTAATTTTCACTTAATCACACGTACTCTATTTTCGCGTCTTATCATCAAAATTGTATGACAAATATAATAACATCGCAGCGGAGTATGGATACTGTGTAAAGGAAAGTAGTTCTCCAGTTGCAATATGAAGAAATATCAAATTTACGTCAAATGGAAACAAGTTCTTTACAATTTATTTATCCATCTTGGCGTCCTTGTGTCGTACCAGTATAACCATCACGAAGATGTTACCCCAGATAGGATTCAAATCCACAATGTTGGAGTTCCGGAATTATTTATGCAACACTTTAAAATGAGTGCCATGGGTATTGCAGATGACATTTTGCGGCCAGTCACAAATTGACATGACCGGGTTGAACAGGAGAAATGATTGGCATACGAGATGGAAAGCCTCACCGGAAACACATCGATAGAAATGTCTGCATGACATGGGGTCGGCATAGAAACCATTTGGCTTTCCTGAACACGTAAATTCTGAAAACAAAATTGTTAATCATTTATTAAACAAGATGAATACTGAAAAGCTTATTATTTAAGCAACACAGACTTCTTGTCTTTTCTTGCAGGGCCATCGCCTGTAAATTTAGACCACCAGCTAGATATCTGGATCCCCTTTTTCTGTTGTTGTTGTTTTTATTTTTATATATATTTTTAGGGGGGTGCTCATACTGATTAAATAATCATGGAAAATACTGTAAAATATTTCATTGGAAAAAGATTTCGTTGAATTTCTAAGAAACGTGGAGTAACTGATAAGGTTTATATTTATTGATAAAACATTCCAAGAAATCATCAGAGTAAATTTCTTGAACTATTGGGTGTTTTGGATTCACCAATGATCTATTACAACACAGTCCTGTATTACTTCAATAACTTTATCAATTTTGTAAATTAATGATATCAAGTAGTTTTTATTGCCTTACCATTTCTTATTGTGATTTTTGTTAACATTGTCGTTTTTGTCGTCTGCTTTTTCGTCGTTGTCTTCTGATGGTTTTGCGTCGTTGTCTTCGGCGTTGTCGTGGTTACCGGCATTATATCCGACGTCAGGAGGTCGTATATCTTGCTCAGTAACGGGTACTGACGTTCAGAACTTTTGCAGACTTTAATGAAGTCATCTGTGTCTAGGGACCAGATCATGGCCCCACCAAACCCTTCTCTCTTGATCCACTTCACCTGTCAACAGAGATACACCAATCAGGAATCTTTACACTGCTGTGCAGTGCACTTCGCATCCTAAGGTCATACAAATGTCAGTAATATGGTTCCCATTCAGAGCTAGATAATATTTCAATACTTATTGACATATTTCAGTTTCGTGGTGCCTCTCATGGAATAAACTGGTGTGTCAATTTCGTCATTTACTTTAATGTTTCTTACAGTAAATATGGGAAAACATTTTGATATGCACATTCGTAGAGTATAAGTGTTATAATTCTCATTAACCTGCATTTAATCTTGAAAAAAGTACCTGGAAATAAAACAATAAATAACCATTTTTCTTGTGGCCAAGCCAATGAATAAATGAAAGAAAAAAATATATCACTTGGATCAATAGGAAGGCGCTATCTTTTTATATTGATACTCTGTGCTGTTTTTGGCTAAAATATATAGACATTATAATAACATTATGACTATATCATGATTAACTGCGACAAGGTACAAAAATGTTAATTGCATGTAAATGGCGAACTGTGTTAGCTTTTGCTCCAAAGTACCTTTTCTTGGATGCTTGTGACGTCATCATACCCCATCCACTGACGACCATTGACGTAGTAGGGAACTCTCTGCTCGGAATCAAGATAAACTTGTCCCCTTCCGGTCTCTTGCATCTTACAGATCTGAAATGCATCACGAAAAATGATTAATACACATTCTAGAACATGCTTTCTGTGTTATTCAATGAAAGACAATTAAACTAAATAACGCATTTTGTAATAATATTTTTCATAATTTGTTCCGCATGTTCGACTATCTAGTATGTGCCGGCTTTCTATTTATATCAAGTTGCTGAATATTATCAATTCACCATGTTTAACAATAAACGATAATCTCACACAGGAAAATAACAAACCTCATAATATGCCAAGAGGCCTGCCTTCCAAGTGAAGGTTCCAGCCTGGCCCGATCCATTGGCTGGTGCCCCGATCCCGTGTTTACTGACATCTTGCAGGGTGAAAGACCGGCCGTACGTGGGCAAGCCGATAATCAGCTTGTGTCTAGGTACTCCGTGATTGGCCCAATATTTGGCCGCCCATTCCTGTAATGGACATATATTCCTCGATAAATTTCGATATCAATAGTGACTCGATCAAGTAAGCCTATCTATATATTGCGATATCGTATGTGCTTAGATATATTGCGATATGAAGAACAATAAGTTGGGGCATCAATAGTTATTCGACCAAGTAAGTGCATCTATGTATTGCGATATCATATGTGCTTAGATATATTGCAATATGAAAAACGATAATTTGACGTGTCTATAGTGACTTTGCGATATCGTAAGCGCTTAGATGCGATTAATAGAACTTGTGTTGATTTTAGATAGCATGAGCGTATCGTTGCATTGAAGTAGATCTATCAAAGTTAATAAAGATAATGTTCATTGTGAAGGCTGAACGATTTTTCCTTTGGAAACTCTATATACAATTCCAAAATAACTCCCGACCCATGATCCCAGAAATATTTATGTTTTTTGATAATACCAGACAACGATGATGCCACTTTGTAATTGGTCAGCTTCCGTCCATGACGTCATTGTGTTACTGAAGCACATCAGGTGATTATGTGATAAGACGTCAAACACTTACTACGTTCAGTTGCCTAGCAGTCCCAAATTCGGAACTCCTTGGATACAGCGGCGCGTTCTCACCAGTCACGTGTTCCCAGGTACCATGAAAGTCATACGTCATCAGGTTAATGAAGTCCAAGTATCTACATAAGAAATTTGGTGAAAAGAAAAAAAAATAGAGGAACAACATAAGCAAATATCATCATTTCTTTATCACATACTCTCAGTTCCAAAAAAAGTGTGCACTTTTGAACTTTAAATATTTCAATATTTAGTAAACATGTCAGTTTTAATTTTTGCACACTATATCTCGTGTATATTCGTCATCGATCTAGCTCTAAATCTCTGCATGCCACTTGATAGAAATTGATATGTTTGCTAAACATTAAACTATATAAAATTAAAAAGTGCACACCTTCTTTTAGGACTGAGTGTATATTATGAAATATTTTTGACAACTTACATAAATCACGACCGATGGCTCGAGTGACGGCGTTTATGGTTATAATTGCGGGATAAAAAAGAATAACGTAGACAAAGCCCACGCGTATGGACGCGCGACCACCGTGCCCTCTCATATTCGTTATCAGGAATCGAATCGGAGAATGGACAACATAAAAACTAAAATCAGTTACTGTCGAATTGATTATATTTTTCAACTTATCTTTATTTAATTCCCATGATGGTTCTTGGGAAAACAAGCTTCTGATGGCTGTCACGAATACTGAATCCACTTAGATTACCAAACTCCACGCAGTAGTTACCTCCCCTTACAGTTGTAGATAACCACTGTCACCACAAGTACAAATTAACAGGATTTAGCTAATTTTTTTTCTTCTTCTTTTTTTCTTGTTCTTCTTTTCTTTTTTTTTTAAATGTTTTACTGCGAGTGTCTGTTTTCTTTAATAAACACCAATTATCGCCTCGTGGTAAGAAAAATAAATCATTTAAAAAAAAAAAAAAAAAAAAAAATTGTTATGACAGCAGACGGAGACGCCATTTTGTTAGTTTACCATCATCACGTGACATTTGCGACGGCAGTGATATTTTTGCTTGCAAAGGAGATCACTGTGTGGAGTTTGTTAGATTACATGGTCTTAGTGATCGAGCAGACCTCTAGATTTACCTAGCTACTTCCTGTATGTCATATCCGGTATCGATATTTGATTTCCCAGCAGGCACTGCGGCGGTCAGAAGGAGGCCGAGTTTACCCGAAGTCTGATATTCCTTGCCAAATGCTTCTCGAAGCTCCTGCAAAATGTCAGATATTAGATAAATAAAAAAGAAATAAAGAAATCATAAAATGGATGAATAAATGAATGAAGGAAAATTAAATAAATAAACAAATAATTAAACGAATGAATGAATGAAGATTAACAAATAAATAAAAATCTTATGAAGTGAAATGTTACCAGTAAACCATGACCAATTGAATTTTGTTTGGTAAACTCTGAACCCTGCAGTAATCGACAATCACATTACTATCCTATTTAATGACATGTGATAACATATACATAGCCTTATTGTGAGATAACTATATGTATTTAATCACCAGCTGCCATTTGAATTAGTAATTACATCCTTCTTGTCAAATAATGTCACTGTCATCTTCAAGAATTCTATAAATGTCTCTCTTGAGTCATTAGATAAATCATTCATTTAATGACCAGGTGTGAACTGTATGACACGGGCCTCTCTCGTTCTCTCTCTCTCTCTCTGAATATATATATATATATATATATATATATATATATATATATATATATAGAGAGAGAGAGAGAGAGAGAGAGAGAGAGAGAGAGCAATTATATTAGGCAGTTTTTTTTTCTACTGTTTTGTTTCTATCTTATAACCGTATTCTTTACCCGGGGTGACCTATACACAAAAATCATGCCATTAATGGGTTTTGAGACCCTCAGTTTAAACCATACATACTAAGCGAATAGATATCAAAGAACCTAGCATAAGCCGGCAAATATTGACCGCTGAACAGATATTACAAAACCTGTCGTAAGCGAGCAAATACTGGCCGCTGAACAGATATTACAAAACCTGTCGTAAGCTGACAAATACTGACCTCTCAACAGATATTTTAAGAACATGTCGTAAGCGAGCAAATTCTGGCCGCTGAATAGGTCAAATAAAGACATTCGAATAGGGGTAACACAAACCTGCAGTAGGAGGACAAAGTTTTGTTTGTCCTCCTTGCGACCTCCTCTAGAACCCGGATATTCCCAATCCATGTCCAACCCGTCCATCCCGTGGTTCTGGATAAACGAAACAGCGGACCAGACAAAGCCCTGCCGACCGGCACCGGAAGCAACCATGTTGGAGAATGCTTTACTTCCGGCGTTCCAACCGCCGACCGAGATGAGAGTTTTTAATTTCGGGTTCGTTGTTTTAAACGCATTGATTTCACTTATCCTGAAAGATATTTTATTTTATGCATTTATTAGTATTTTTTCTGTTTAGCTCAATATTATGTTGAAATTATTGACTTTTTCTCTGATAAGTAAACGTTTTGAAACATATGATGCTTTATGAAACGGAATGGAATTATTCTTCTTACTTTCCAAACTCCACCGCAGTAGTTACCTCCCCTTACAGTTGTAGATTGCAAGGGAGATCACTGTGTGAAGTTTGCTTACTTTCATGTATTCGTGTAATAGTTTAAATAAATTTCTGCATTTCACTGATTCTTAACAAGCCTTTATGTGCAGGATATGCAATCAATGAATTAACGTATTGAAGCTCGGTTCATTTGAGCAGCAAATTAAATTTCGTGCAAATTAGAATAAATATGTAGTGTTTATACCTAATTGACCCCCGTGATTTGGCGTGTCGAAAGCCTCTGATTATTAAACGTTTGGGTCTCTTAAGAAGGACTTTGAAATTAAGAATTTGCCTACAAAGACGACGTGTAAATATTCTGAGGGTATAACTTGCAAAATATATGTATCTTTTTCATTTGCGCAACTTCCGAAAACTCTTGACGTCACATTTTTGTCCTTCAACAAATCTAAATGGTGAGGAAAACATGTGCTAGGAAAATGTTACATGTATATAGAAGATCGATGCTTTGAATTATGTTAAAAAATGCAAAAGTAATTAAAGATAATATATACACATACATAAACAATAGACATGTATTTTGTAACAAAAAATAAGCGTGTGACGTTGTAGGAAGTCAAAGTATAACGCTACAGCTTGCGAACACTAAATAAACCGACAACTATTGGTGAATACAGTACCTCCTCCTAAAAGGACAATTTAATTAAGTTAAATAGGGAGGTTAATTGGTAAATGATAACTAAAGCAGGATAATTCTAAGATTAGAAAAAGAAACACGCTGTCTAAGAATAAACGCTCGCATGATTCTTGGTCGACTCGTACAATTGGACGTTTTTCATGTCTAAAAAGGAATATTAAATTTGTATCTGCCAATAGATAATCATGTAGAAAGATATGCACCCTGATAAAAACAAAATGGACTGTAACAAAATATAGTCACAAATGTTAAAAAGACGTCTTTTTAACAGAGATGACATGAGAAGATTGAATCACATTTTTTCCATATATCGCCTCGGCACCCCGTCAGACATAAGTCAGTTTTGAAGTGTTTAGGCTCAAATGCGTATGTGTACATCCGTTGATCCAATCGACGATGATGTCATAACTCGTCCTTTATATCGACTTATATCGACCATGTGAGGTCAACTAAATACAAACACCGAGTACTTTAGTGCCTATTATATGTATCACTTAACAGACACTAACAATATACTTATTTCTCCCAAGTTGTAACTATTAATATTCGTTACTAAAGTAAGATAGAGAAAAAAATGTATGCAATTTTGAATAAATATAATCAGATAAATAAATAAGAAAAGATAGTAAGAAGAAGAAAAACAAGACTACAAAAATTACATTTGCCTGTCGTTCCATTCTCTTTCGACCAGTGAGTTACCTCGCAATTCAGCAAAAGCGAAAATGATGTGAGTACAAAGGTGGGGTCGGATATCCCTGGGGACGAATCGTCCGATACCAGGGCGATACTGGGACCAGTTGGTATAGTAACATACTCTCTTGTAGTCGCCTTTTCCTGAAACCATTCAATTGATAAATTATTTGTTTGTTTGTTGGGTTTAAAGTCCCAGCGACAGTATTTCAGTCATTTGGAGACGATGTCTACTTGAGACAGATATAGTGCTGCCACACTGCAGTATCACGCCGTAGACGTGTGGCATGATACCACACCCGGTCACATTATCCTGACACCGTGGAAACCAGTCCTGGAAACTAACCATGACCTCCCGCTCCCGAGGCGGACGCTTTAATCACTCGGCCACCGGGGATGGTCAATTGATTAATATAATCTGATCTTTATCTGCATGTAATGTTGATCGGTTGAAAGTATTATCTTACTCTCGCCAGTGGAAATAAAGCATTTTTTTTTTAATCCGTGCAACCACAATCTGTTTCGGAATCTTTACTAATATCTCTAACCTCTGTAGTTCAAATGTATGAATTGTATTAAATATATTATATATCAACGTGTGTGTGTGTGTGTTTTCACACGTACAAGGAAACAAACACAGCAAAGTAAAGGACTTTATTTATAATTATGTCTGATTATATTTTATATAAATAAATCAGGCGATATTTCTTTCATAATAAGAACACATAGAAAAATAAGGAACTTCTATAAAAAAAAGAAAGAAAAAGCTTTGATAAAATATTTAGAGATATAGCTTTGATAGTTAGTACTTTCACGAAAAACTTTAACAAAAATTCAAAAGGGGTCATAATTCTAAATAAATTCAGGCAAGAGTTATCAAACTTGATGGATAATGGTCCGGACTACCTTTTTAAAGTTTCAAATCAATCACAAGACTGATTGCTCAAATAAAAGCATAATAGTATGTTGCATGCAAAAATGTAGCCATTTTTTTTAAGTCAAATAAGGAGAGAAAAAAAGAAAAAAAAAAGAAAAAGGTTAGAGTTATCTGATTTTGCACAGTGACCTTGACGAATGTCTAAAACCCACGTTTGAAGTTTCCAAAAAAGACATCTTTATTAATGGAGGGATATCCTATATAGGCAAAAACTTTAACCTAAATTTTCAATTTCTAAAAGGGACATAGCTCTAAAATTACTGCTGATAGAGTTATGTCACTTGTCAGAAATATGCAATGTCTTATAATTAGTAAGCATGTAAAAACTTGAAGCATATATCGTGATAGTATACAAATTATCAACCCTTTAGGAAATAACAAAAGCCGAAGTTGAAGTGAATAGAATAGCTCTAACAATTTTTCGAATAATCGAGTTAATGATGTATTCAGATCTAGATTAACAAAAATTCATATTCATAACTACATATATTATGAACTAACAAGACGAAGGTAATTGTTTAAAGTCTGTTTTATAAATACATTTCAGCCCGGGGTTTCAGGAGTATGATGAATTAAACAAATAAATAAGATATTTATAACAAATATATTATTTTACAATTAAGAAATGAATCAACGGACAGTATAATTAATGCAGATAATACATGTTAGTGAACAAATGAACAATATAAACCGAAAAGAAAAAAAAACTAGAATTTAAGAATGTAATTTTAAAACTATATAAAAAGCTATGTATTACTTAAATGAACATACCTTTTGCAACATGGATTAGTCCCACTGCAATACACAACAGTGCAATGAGCCTCATCGTACACCGATAGCAACTGAAAGTATTTCTTATATTAAAATAGCCTTTGTCAATGAAATAAGTTTCAGACAATTCCTTAGATAAAATAGCAAAGTATTTTTGTTCAATGACTTTATGAATTATTTAATGGCGATGTTTTCTAGAGTCTGTCTCGAAACTCCAATGCTCATGGAGGCAGATAACTGTCCGCTCGCACGCAACCTATATATAGAGATTGTGACGTCACTAGCTTGCATTGGATCGCACGCGCTTGGATGAGCACGTGACTAACCCCTTCCTTAAGTCAAAAACATAAGTACTTTTATCTCGTCAACATTTTCTCACGGATGACCAAGCGTTTAATTACAGCGATTCGTGTTCCTCCCCACTCATCTTGCAATGATTTACAGAGAGTCAGTTTAGCTGTAAAGATTATCCCTAAATATGAACATTCTTGTTTGAGTCATGTTTAATCGACAGTATTTTGGTAATTCGTTGACCTTGTCTATATAGACAGGGTATTATTGAATAGTTTGTTTGTATAAGTCTGTTTATATTACTGTGGTGTTATTGTCCTGTCAACTTGGGAACATGTCTCTCATCTCTGTGTGTTATTCTAAACATATTTGGCATGTGAGTGAATGAATGTCAGATTGATAGGTGATCACTCTATGCTTGATTTTCTCCATCTTTTTTTATATCTGGCATGAGCTATTCTTATCTGTCTATCCTCCAATGTTTTCCTTCTAAAATTCCTTATATTAGCAAATCACTCTCTGTCTGGTTTCCATCCAGTAAACATCAAGTGCCTTAAGTGTAAACTTGCATGTTTAGTGCTGTTATCAACATTATAACTTAAGAGGACTTGTCGAGAATCCTGTTCGCAGTTAGATATTTATTTAACTTATCGTCATTAACTGTCATGTGAGAATAAACTTATGAAGAAGGAACCGTAACTCGTATTCTTATACGACCCCCGGTTACATCTATATTAATCCTAATTATAAGACCAAGACGTAACCTTTTCACTTTTTTTTCTTCATTTTATCTGATATTTACATTTTTACATTTTCCATGTTACGTCAGGTCTTAAGTCTTAACAGATGTCTGCAAAAACGTGTAGCAAAATCAAAGCGCTGAAGGCACTGAAGTTGTGTGTGTCTCAAGTGAAGAAGATTTGACAAGCTGCAAATATGTAGAGTAACTTAGTATTTCCAAATATTAAACTTATTTTAAATGATAAACGATTGTTCACTGAAGGCTATAGAAATATATGAGGAGTAAGAGTGGCAATGTGCTAGTTGAAACAAATGGTGCGTTCACCTAATGACCACGTTAACGCAACGTTAGAGCGGGTTTATTGGCATTGTGCGAAAATTTGACCTCCGTTTATTAAATTTACTGTGATAAACAAAAGAAATGAGACAATGCTGTTCTCATAGTACAATCTGCGCTTTGATATGTACTACTGAGCGACGACACAGTTTCTATTTATAGATGCAACTTAATTTTTTTAGTGGCTCTCTACTGTGTTTTTAGTAACTTCGGATAGCAGATATACACCTGTATCAGCCATTCTATAAAGCAACAAATAACCCCTGGAGATATATCCGATGTATCTGAGATAGTTAGATGTGATTATAAGGAGGTTATACGGATTTTTATCGTAATGTAAGCTTTCTATATGGACCATTGAAACACCACTTAATAACCGAAACCTGCACATCCACCATCCATATTCAGGCATGAGCCACCTTTGCATTCGAAAGAAACTATACTCCTCCGCGTGGTAAAGTGAGTTACGCAACATCCTAGAGAAAATAGTTCTTCTGTGCTTTTATACTACACACAATTATCGTGTCCCGTAAATATTTATTTTTCACCCAAAATTGAGTTTTCACTACTTTGGCTGAATCTCAGCATATCTGTTTTGTAGAATTATGTTCAATCGTTCGGTCATTCATACAAAATTGAGAGGTTATTCGGTTTTAAATGTAGAGAAACGGACCCTCAGAATGTAGGTACCTTAGTTGTGAGTGACTACGTCACACACAACTAAAAATAGGCATTAGACATCGATTTAGATCTAATATATTTAAACGTTCTAATCAGTAATTATATTAAAGAAATAAAATATCCGATGAAAAATAAATGCAAACTGAACATGCTAAGACTGAATTGAAAATTCCTTACCTAAGATAGGAAATATATCTGTTGAAATAACACCACTATTAGGCCCGGATCCAGATTTTTTTCCATTTGGGGGGCGAGGGGGGGGGGGGGGGGCAAATTAATGTGTGATGCTGGGGGGGGGGGGGGGGATCCGAGGGGCATGCTCCCCCGGAAAAGAAAAAAAAAGTTTTAAAGTGTGGCGGAGATGCATTCTGAAGGGTATCTGGAGATAAAAGTGAAGGTTTTTTTTTTTTTTTTTTTTTTTTTTTTAAACTAAGTCCATGGATCTAATGTCTAGGTCCCACTGGAGAAAAATCATCGGCTATGTGGATATACACAAATTTTTCTCCCGATGGTATCAGATGTTTGAGCCAAAAAGACGGAGCAGTCCCATGAGAAGCTTCGGGATTGGTCCGTTGAACGTTCACTGATGTTTCGGTTATGTTACAATGGCCTTGTATTATCGGGGATGGCTCCCGATACTCGTGAAATATTTCCGATGATCGGGGAAGGTGTCCCGGAGCTTCACCGAATTTGAAACATCATCGGGGGAATATCCCCGTAGATAAGGGGATGTATCGTTGTGTCGAACCATCCTAGATGCTTCGGGGAAGATTATGGAGATTATGAGAATTTAGCGATGAACAAAATCAAGGGTAGACTTTCGGGGGTTTATGAGGATGCCCCAGCAATGTCCCATGGTCATTTTGATCGTCACAGTCTAAAGTTGACCAAAAAAAAAAAAAAAGCAACAAATTTTGGAGTGCGCTTGCCGATTATTTTGCGAATATTCTGAGATTCTATCACAAGATCTGGAATGTATCACAGAAAGGTCGCCGAACCTTCGAGACATCACCGAAGCCTAGGGGGTTCCTCGGAGGAAAAAATATTTCGCGAAAGCTCCGTGAATGCTTCCCAGGAGCTTCCGGGAAGCTATGCGTATGTTTACCCGGCCTGTTTCCCCCGAAAATACACCGAGAACATATAAGGAAAACTTTCAATACGTACTATGTTCATATTATAGACATTATCAAAGCATAACTCGCTAAACCCTATAGAAAGTGCCGAGGTTGTGTTCCATGTTGGTACATCACTAAACTGTTTGTCCGAGTTTCGGAGCGTAGTCGCTGATAGTTGAAAAGTTTAAACGCATATAAATAGTAAATATACTCTAATATTCCGTGCACTACTTAATATTGAACAACTCATCTGTTATAAGTTACCATTGGTCTTTTTTTTGTCCTCTATCCATCATGAGTTGGTGTTTTTGGCAGAGAATGACCGGTGCGAACGCAAGAGACTGCTGCCATAGCGATTTCTGCATAGAACCCGCCGATATGGTTACGTACCGTGTAAAGGCCCATTAAGTCTCCGCAACAGCTTTATTTATTCCCGTTAAAAAGTCAAGTATGGGTTACGCTTTTGTGTAATTTATAGTTAATGCCTATGATCGCCGGGAAAAATACATTCAAAACGCCGTGGATGCACTATAATTCATCGTGAAATTATCACCTTTGTTTACAAAACAGTTGGCACACGCATACTCCGAATGTACTTTCGGCAATTTTACGGAGATAACCGTCGACTATTTGAGTGTTTCCGCAATTAGCTTTAACTGCATGAAAAAATAGCGTCAAACATAAAAAGCGCTATTTCAAAATATCAACAAAAAATGTCAAGCACTACTTGTTTAGTCTAACAGTTCTGTTCCTGAGCCATTTACTTCTAGGTGGTTTGTGTGTTTTTGATAAAGTCGATGAATTAAAAACTTAATAAAAGTATAGCATAATGATGGAATCAGATTTATAAACAAGTTGCAAATATCAGACAACTGAAAACATACATTACAGTACCCCACCGTCCTCAGCTAAGACTGAGGTCGAGGACACTTAAAAATCATTCGTCATGATATATGTACTTAAGATTTTAAACAGTTTACAAATAAGACATTCTGACGACTTACTTTGCACTCTAACTGCGTACGAATTATCGTTTAAGTAATCTCTAGGGTATTTTATTTGCACGTACTACGACAAAATCTGTAAAATTACATGACCATCCCTAAATGGCCTGATGTCATGTGATCCCTAAAAACTTTTCGGAATGTTTTTAAAAACAACATTTTAATATTTTGTTTTTAAAAGGCATTTCGTCAATAATTTGATATTTCTCTGCACATTCCTACAGAACCTAAAACTACCCTCTTAACTTATGGGATATGCACATTTCATAGGCCTGCTCAGATTTCAAATTACCTACTACTTTCTTAATGTGTTTATGAGAAGTAGCCAATTATGGCTTCGAAAAAATGAGGAGGATGTGCTAATACTGTCTTCCTTCTGGGAATGCTCAACAACATTATTTTCGCTTTATGACATGAAAAAAATATGTCCAAAGTGGAATTTTACCAGATGACTGGAAAGTTGCAAACATTAGCAGTTTATTCAAGGAGGGGAGCAAGACAGATCCAGGAATGACCGACCAGTATCTTTGACTTCTGTGGTATGTAAGATTATAGAGAAAATAATCAGAGAAGTCATTGTAAATCATCTTTCATCACACAACTTGCTGTCAGATTGTCAATTTAGATTTTTGAAACATAGAAATACGATAACTCAGCTTCAGTCAGTATTGGAGGACTGGAGAGACGCGTTTGAAAACTATTTACAAGTTGATACTGTATATTTAAATTCCCGTAAAGCGTTCGATAGTGTTCCGCCCCAAAGGTTACTGCATAAAGTTAAATCTTATGGTATATCAGGACAGATATTGAAATGGCTTCATGATTTAGACTAAGAGTAGTGTTGAATGGACGTTAATCTGAATTGAAGCAAGTATTGTCTGAGATTCCGCACGAATCTATTTTGGGACCAATACTGTTTATCATTTTCATTAATGACCTACATGAAGATGTTTGCAGATGATTGATAAATTTATAGTAGTATATCGTCAAAAGCCAACCAAGAACAGCTGCAAGAAGATATTAATCGTTTGTGTCAGTGGAGTGATGACTGGTTGCTCAAGTTTAATGTTCAAAAGTGCAAGGTAGTAACTTTTAGAACAGAAAAATTTGAATTTGATTACAATATGGTTGAAGATGGGATAGTAAGAAGAGTTAAATAGAGATGACTCCGAGAAGGATTTGGGAGTTCTTTTCAGTAAAAACCTGAACTTCGAACATCATATTTACAACACTGTGAACAAAGTTAACAGAATCATTTATCTGATAAGAAGGAAACTTACATACATGGATAAAAGTTTATTCTTAACTCTATATAAATCACTGATTCGTTCCCACTTGGATTACGGAAACTTAATATACTTCTCAACTACAAAGAATGTAAACAGCTGGTAGAAAATGCACAAAGAAGAACGACACGATTACGTGTGTTTTCGTATGAGGAAAGACTTGAGGAACTGAACCTGTCCACTCTGGAATATCGAAGAAATCGTTTCAACATGATCCAGGTCTATAAAATCGTCCATAAAGTTGACAAAATTGACATGAACACTTTCTTCAGATTTGCAGACAATAGTGGAACAAGAGGTCACAACTTGAAATTATTGAAGCCTAAAGCCAAGAAATCGATTCGACTAAATTCTTTTTCGCACCGTCTCGACATGGAATAATCTTCCTGAAAGTATAGTAAACTGCACTTCAGTGAACTCTTTCATAACAAACTAAAATAAGCTGTGGAGAGATACAATATATATTTTATCTGATATAAATTAGTTTCCTTGAATTGATCGGACCGGAATAAGAATATACTAAAGAAGAATTCTAAAGGGATTTTTTAGCCTAAGGGGCTATAGAAGTTCCCTAGAAGACAAAAGGTAGGTATGATGCGCATCTGTTGTTTTAGAAAATATACCAAATTCATTAAATTTATTCAAATGTTTTTTTTCTTCAGTCTTCATCCAGTCTTTCTAGTCTACCAACCAGAGGGTCACCAAGTCCAAGATGAAGGGGTCACAGAGGTAAAGGCAAAGGGAGAGCAGCTAATCAGGCTAGAGGAAGAGGTCCAGGAAGGGAGAGAGGAAGGACAAGAGGCAGAGGACGTGAACAGGCAGCAGCCAGGGGACCGAATAGAGCGGATGATGCTTTACAGATTCTGGAGTCAAGAAAGGGTCGTTTCAAGGTAATTTTCTTTATAGGGTGTAAAATTATCATAGGAAATAATTTGTTCATGTGTAATGAAACATATTGCAGTGAAATCACTCCCGCTGACAGTAAGTTTTCTATGTTCCCGAGAAGTACCAGGACTAGAATCCCATATAAAAGACACTACCAGCTTTGATACATAATTGTAATTTATATTTCATAAACAATTATTCTTTTCTCAGAATGCTTTGGAGGGAATGTCTGCTGAGAGGATGAGGGATCTGCTGGTTGAGGTGATGGAGATAAAATCCTTCCATAATCCTTGATGTGTTCGAACCGCAAGCCATCCAGCCAGACGGATTCCATCCACCAGCGGGACCAGTGCCAACAGACTGGTGCATCTGCAGTCACTGCAGGGAGATGCCATCTCAGGATGAGAAACTCTGTTGTGGTATGATGCCAGAGCACTGTGTGTCATTATTACCGGTAAATATTTTATTTACTATTCCACGTGATATTTTTGTTATAAGGCAGTGTCATTTTCAATGAAATGTACAATAATAATAATTGTTAAAGCCCATGTGAGGTCAGTTTAGCATTTTTGTTTTGTTAATAATAAATAAGTCGGTGAACTTAATTTGGGACCACATGTAAATGGTTACTTGTTAAAAACTGGATTCTACGTCCATTCCTGTTTAAGCTCAACAAAGAACAAATATCTTCCAAGAGCAGTTTAAAGTGGTAAAGGCTATTGAGTCTTTTAGAATGATGCAGCTTCAACATGATAACAAGAGAACCAAAAACTTGAAATGTATAAGTCAATGACAAAAAAGCAGTGGAATATTTTGAGGTCTGTCTTTGACAATAAAGGGGTGTCTTCCTATCATTTTTTGTGTATTCAGATTTTAAGTTCCTCCGACAGTATTTTAGTTATTTGGAGACGACTGTGTCTACTTCAGTAAGATATAGTGCTGCCACACTGAAGTATTACACTGTTGAAATGTAGCATGATACCACACCCAGTCACATTATCTTGACACCGGGCAAACCAGTTCTGGAACTACCCTTATCTGCCGAAGCTATACCAGTATTACTTTTTACAAAGTAGCATGCAATGTCTAGGGATCGAACCCACCACAATTCAGTGAAGATTTTTCTGCAGCCCTTTATTTGAAGATGTTTAAACAAATGTGTAATATTGCTTGCAGGGTTTCAGAGTTCTCATTCTGGATAAAGCAGAACTAGCCCTCCAGAGAATGTACAGGAGAGATGTTATGGTCTTTGACGACGAGGCAGACTTAAAAAAAGGCCAACAGACACGCTGCGTACAGACAATTTGTGCTGTGGCAACATAGACGCCTGAGTGTTGGTGACAAAAGAGTGATTTCTTCCTGTTGTGTTTGGTGGTGGAATAAAAATTCAAATATATTGCTCGTGTTTGAATTATATTGTTTTCTGGAAAATAAATCTTGAGTAACGGTTGGTTCATAAAAACAAACTAGCTAAAATCATTTTTAGCTCGTCTGTTTTTCGAAGAAAAAAATACGAGCTATTGTCTAACTCCGCGTTGTCGTCGTCGTCGTCAGGCGTCGTCGTCTGGAATCTTATCGTTGGCCATAACTTCTCTACTATTTGACATACAACTTTTATTTTAATTATGCATATTCATCTTGACAAGGCATATCCAGGCATATACAAACTTTTCACCTATTGACCTTGACCTTGACCTTTGACCTATTTTTGCTGCAATTTCTGAAACTTTAAAATGCCTGTAATTTCAGAACCGTTACCAACAGGGCATTGATATTTCACATGTGAATTCCTATTGGCAAAACCTTTCCATCAATGTTACACTTTTGGACTTTGACCTTGACCTTTGACATATTTTTGAAATGTTTAACAAAAAACTTTTACGTTGGCCATAACTTTTTATTATTTGACATACATCTTTTATATTTGGTATGCATATTCATCTTGACAAGGGTTATTCAGATATACCTCAATATTTTATCTATCGACCTTGACCTTTGACCTTATTTTGCCATAACTTTGGACAAGTTTTATAATAGATATTTCTTTGTCATTTTCATTATTTTAGAAAAAAAACAACAACAAAACCTCATATGAAACTGTGCATGTGTGATTTTGGTCATGATAAATAAAAAATATTTTTGTTAATGTCTTCATATTTTACAGTTTTGTGTTGATTATCAAATATCAATGGATTAGCAGTTGTGATTGGATGTTTACATATTTTTCATCTTTGTTTTGTATACATTCTATCTCATGCATAGGTCAAGGTTCTCCTTCAAGGTCAAAGATCAATTTTAAAGGGTATGGTACTTCAACTTTGCATTTAAAGGCTTACAGTTTTAGTTGTGATTTTCAAGGCCAACTTTTTAAAAAAATATGTTACGTTGGCAAAAACAGCGTTGCTATTGTTCAACAATTTGAATTTAACCAAACTTTTTATGCCCCGACCAAAAATGGGGAGGGGATATAGATTTGCCTTCGTCCGTACGTACGTCCGTCCCGAAACTTTGTGACACGCATAACCCCGAAAATATTTGTACTACAAACTTGAAACTTCATGGATATATTAATCAAGACATTAACTTGTGCACTTGGGTATTTTTATGAACCTTTCCAAAAAGTGAGGCATATAGATTTGTCTTTGTCCGTCTGCCCATCCCAAAACTGTGACACAGGTAACTCTGAAAGTATTTCATGGATATATTACTCAGGACATGACTTGCACTCCTGGGTGTTGGCCTTTGTTTTGGAAAATGCGACGGGTGGGAGTATCTGTGTCCTCTGGACACATTTCTAGTTTTCACGTAATTTGCCCATGCATCACACGAGTGAGTCTAATCAGTTTTTCAAGAACAGCATGCTTTTGTTGTTTTTCCAACAAAAGTGAGAGCAACAAAATTTGGCCATTGAATATATTTCACCGTTTTTGAAGTTTCTACTATAACAACATTTAGCCATCTGTTGACCATTACCACTTTATTCCCGGACAGAAAATCGATGTTTTTTCCGCTAATCTTTCAAGCACATAGCACATGTAATGTAAAACATGAAAACTTTAGTGCTGCCGAAGTGCGATATCCCACCGTAGACAAGTTGCATGGTACCACAGACACATTATCCTGACACTGGGCCAACCATTTCTGGAACCGAGTCAAGTCCAGTACCATTTTTACGACTTCCCGATTACGGGGGGCGGACGCTCTAACCCACTTGGTCACCGCGACCAGTCAGATATTTTCGTTGAAAATTGTCAAATTAACAAACATTAAAATTCTCACCTCGTGTTGCTACATATATGTACATATAGTTACACATACTAATTGAAACCCATTTAGAATTCATATGAGAATTTTCCGACCACCCTCGTGTGGTAACTCACTAGAAAGTAACCAAATATAGAAAATAAGTGAAAATTTGTTAATGAAAATGAAATGTTTAAAACATCTACATTTTGTTTTCGTTTTAAGTATTTTTACGTTTCGACTAAAAGGCTTTACCAAAATATAAACAATTATTGTTAACACTACAAAATTGCAATGAGAGCTTTAGAAAATTGTATTTACGAGCGTATGTAGTGTTAAAATCAGTTAATATTTTGCCAAAGGCCTTGGCGGAAACTTATATAAAAAAGAGTCAAAACGAAAATACGTATTTAACTTACTTTCCTAACGAAAAAAAAAACAACAAAAAAAAACATGGAAGAATAAGAAATATGCATTTCAGCTCGTCCCATCAAAGGTCTACATGTGTTCACAGAAAAGATAAGATTTGATAGATATATCGATAAATCATTAACATTAATAGATGCCAGTGAGTTATGGCATTCCACCCTTTTTATACGCCTGAAAAGTCGTTTTATGTTGTTCTCTCCCCCCCCCTCTCCCCAGCCACCTGTCCTTTCGTTAGCAGAAACGTGCGAAGATGGATTTGGTTCAAACTTACCCACAATACTTGCCTTTAAATGCAGTTGTGTGTGAAAGCAAAATTTGAAGAATCACGGAACTTTATCACTGTTTCCTATTTATAGTTATGTGGCAGAACCATGTGAACACAACCCCTCTAACACTACATTAGGAACTGGAGCAAACATTTGATCCTGCACAGGGTACAGTTTTCAAATCTTATGCAAACACATTCTGCAAAGAGTTAAGTCCCTTTGTCACTTTTACCTATATTTAGCTAGTATGGATATCAGTCGCAAATGTGAATCGGCCCGTGATAGAATCGGCATTACACAAACCACAAATGCACAATATTCATGATAGGTATACTTGCTGTGTTGTGGTTGACAAAAATGCATACAAGGACGTACGAGAATTCATCGAGAATATTGCCACGATTTGCGGTACGGTTGAAGATCTGTCACAGTTTTAACAAGACATGACGCTATTATGTGTTGTTTTTTTTTCGGGCCTTTTCTATCAAGATTAGGTCAAGGTCAACTGCAAAATGAAGAGGTCAATCCACTTAAGCAACTGTCCAAATATTGTTCAAAGCAATCCAATGAAGCACATATAGAAATTATTGCAGATTTACAAAAAGGTGAACCTGTCCAGACACTGTTTTTTCTTTTCATCAAAAGTAGATTAAAGGTCAAGGTCTCAAGGTCAAATGCATTATGTAAAGGTCCATCCTCTTAAGCAACTGTTCCAATATTGAAGCAATTCAATGAAAGACATAGAAGTTATAGAAGATTGAAAAAAGGTCAGTCTTAGCGGACGTCCACCGCCAGCACGGGTATCACCAATTGTTTTTGAAGCAAATTCATTTCAGAATATTTTAATATGTACAAGTATTGTTCACAAAGAACGGGTCTAAATATTTCTACTCGGCAATGATTCATGCCTTTTTTGCCAAATATCCTCACCGGTGAACCGGTTGGTTCAGAGATTTTTAAATCAAGAGTGTCTTCGGCCAAACTTCCATTTTTTTTTTCAAATATTTTTATCTATTGAATCTTTAAAAAAAGTCATTTAATTAATGAGAATTTTGCCAATCAAAAACTCTTATTATCAAATTATTCAGAAATGTAGAACAAAAACAATACAGAAAAGAATATTAATCATAGTAAACATATAATATGATGATGATTTGAGATGCATTAAATAAAATAATATATAGATCAATTAAGATACATTTCATAACAGTTATTCATTTTTATGTGATTATTCGAAGAGATGCGTGAAATTTCCAGACAGTAAGTTACAAAGGCGGTGTTCATGTCAATATATAGAAAAAACATCATCAACAACAACAAGGACAATGATAACCAATAACAATGGTGGTTGCTACATTTTTTTTTAAATATCCGGTTCCGGAAGGGGGGGGGGTCATAAGGTCATGAGTCATAGTTATTCAATATGTGAACAGATGACCCATATCGTTCAGGCGAGCGATCATTATTATCGCTCGGTAAAACGTCAGCAGTGTATTACCGGCGGTAAGCGAGACTCTACACTTTCTGAACAGATTTCATATAGATCTATATACATACAGTTACATTGTATAGATAGTGTATGTAGTCGGTGTCTTTGGACTTGTTTGCTGCCTTAAGCTTGCCGCTCGACCATGAAATAAACGTAGTAGAGACATTACTTAAAATCAAACGTATGGAACATACGTCGCGTAAATACAATGTTGTGCATGGAAGGGGACAAACATTTGAATTCAGGTGATCAGTATGAAACCGGGACGGATATCTCAAAGGATGCCTTTAACTATTTTCTGGAAAACTGTACGGATATTCAAGTTCGAAAGGAGGAAAACAGTGGTACTAATATGTCAAAGTTTGACACAATGAAGAATTTGATCATCGTCAGTGTTTCATTCACGCTTCTCAACTCCGCGTTCCTGTCCTTCTCCAACCTGCAAAGTTCTGTTCACAGACATGACGGACTTGGCACGATCGGATTATCTCTGATTTATTCGTCTGCTATTGTTACTAGCGTATTTCTTGCGCCACTAATTCTGGCTAAATTCACTCTGAAGCGCATTATGGTCGTTTCTATGGTGATGCATATAACCTACCTGTTGACCGGATTTTACCCGGCATGGTCTACCATAGTCCCAGCATCCGTCCTAGTTGGAACAGGTAAGTGTGCTGTCTTCGTTTTCTATTCTGTAAACCCAATTATGACTTTGTATGTTTTATTGGGTGTAACGTCCCACCGATACTATTTCAGTCATTTGGTGACTGTCTACTTGAGACAGTTATATAGTGCTGCCACAACCCTCCAGTCACATTATCAGGATACCTTGCTAACAAGTGCTGGGATTATACCCTGTATATATATGCTGAAGGGAGGAGAAGGAAGCTACTAGAAACCCCTTTTTACGACTGTGTATGTCGCGGTCGGGGATCGACCCACGCCCTCCTGCTCCCGAGGTGAAAGCTTGGGCACCAAGGACGGTCCTGTCATAACTGGTCGAACATATCCCAATATTCCGTCCGTACTTCAAACAAATTATTTTGCTGATGTTGACGTTACATATTTGCAATAGCTAAATGTACATGCAGTGTTCTGCTATATAACACTTAGCACAAGTATCATGTATCGAGTTAATTTAATGTGAATAGCCTTATTAACGCTACCGTGCAAGGTAATATATATATGTCGGTAGTCACACAATCGGTAACATTTACAGTTGTTAGCTGTACCGCAGTGTTATTGTCTCCAAATGATTGAAACACTCATTACTCATACTCTGCATAAGTCGTGCTTGTATCACGTTTTTGTGTATTTTTTATTTTTTTTACTGGCAATTGTGTTCAAAGGCGTTTACAAGTACTTCCTGAATGTTTATATACTAGTTCACAATTAAGCAATACCATTATGCAGGTCAAATATATTAAACCAGAAATTGCTGGTATTGGTATAGAGATAAACAACGATAAGTGTTGAAGGATTTGAATATTAACTGGCTCGTGCAAACAGATTATCTACATTTATGACTTACACTTTCAGTCACTTTGTATATCGTAAGTTTACTTGAACACCGATCATTCGATCACTCCTTATTATTCTAAACGTTTACCACAGGTAGAAGAGGGCGGGGTGGGGGTGGGGTGCTGAGAGTGTTCAACATACACTCTTTTAGGTGACTAAAATTGCCTTGATTTAGGTTAATTTTTGTGTTTTGTGCCCAGAAGTGGGATCCCAATTGTGAGTCCCTTACTGAAATAAAGTTAGCCAAATGACAAGCATCCGCTCTCACTCATCTGCTCTAATCCGAATCAGTCAAACGCTTTTAGTTTTACTGAGTATACAACAACTGAGCGTCTGAATGTCACAGACGTCAATTAATGCACTAATAGCGATTTGTATGAATTAAATCGCATTTTATAGTAAATTTGATAAACGAGTATCAAATCAAACCCAATGTTAAAACTGCGTAAACACTGTCGTAACAAGGTCTTAACTTTTTTGTCAGCTTACATTAAGCGGTCTCTCTCTCTCTCTCTCTCTTACAGATTATAAGATTATCATAAATATATGTGTTTTAATTAAAAGGAATCAAAATTTAAAACAACAAACGCACAAAAATAGATATATCAATGTAAATAAACTATATACCAATAATAATACTTTTTTAATATAGTAAAAAATATATATGTATTACTTCATCAGTGAATTATGCCAAGGAAAAATAACCTTTTGAATTATTTTTATTTTTTTATTTATGTATGTTCTTTTTTCTCACTCTTTCTTTCAATCCATTTTGTTATTTCATTATTAGTAAATTGAAATGAGATATAATATTACAATTACGGAACTCGCAACATAGCTTTGGAGCGTGTGTCATAAAGTTCGCATTATTAGCATTATGTGTCATATGGAAAAAATCTTTCATGGATCTATATAATGGTTAAGGTGGCTGTGGGTTCGAGCCCCGGCTACCGTCCATGGTTCTGTATGCGATAAATTCTTTCGAAGGATGGAAGTAAAGTTCTTGTCCTTGCCAAGAACGATGGTTGGGTTAACTGCCCGCCTGATACATCAATCTGCAAGAGTTACGTCCGTCCCTCATTCAAGCAACTCGACTCAATGATAATAGGGCCATGGGTCAAGAATCTTGTCAAAAGGGAAAAAAGAAAATAGTTGATTTTACATACCAAAGGCATAAAAATGAAGAAAAATAAACACTAATGCAAATATTTCGACCCTTAGTAATAATTTAGCTCAATGATTAGATTTCAATATATAAACTGTATATGTAACTTTAAAAAAAATGTCATTTTTGCCCCAGATACCCCTCAGAACGCATATCCATAATCCTAGAAACATTTTTCCCCAGAGGTCATGTCCCAGGACCCCTTCATTAAGTAGGTATCTACGAAATGTAAGAATTAAAAGCAGCTCGTTCACAGCTGGTCATCGAGTAAGAATTTGATTTTTAACTACAGTTAAACCTGTCCTAAGCAGTCAGTCAAGGGAACAAGAGTGTGGGACCGCATATCAGAGGCGATCACTAAATGAAGGTTAAACATATAACAAAATGTTGGTTTGGTATTTTTGAATTTGACCGCTAAATGCAGGTTGGTCGATTTATACAAGTGACCGCTAATACAGGTTCAACTTAATATGTGTGTTTTACGCCTACCAATCAGTCCTAATCTGAAAACGCATGTTCAACCAATGTAACCTTCCGTGATTAAAAAAAATGTGTGGTTTCTCCATCACAGGCAATAGCATTTCGAACGGTATTAAACCTATATTTAGAATTATTCAGAATTATATATTTCGTCTGCCGTCACATAACTGGTCACAATCACTGTTAAAGCATGCAATTACTTCACAGGCTTTACTTTCGAACAGGTGAAGACTGTGTCACGTGGTACCGCAACCACCTGCTAAGGGGATACTGTATTCTACATCTAACCAATTTCCCCGAAGTGGCGTTTGCCCGTGTAATGTGTCCCACACTTGCCGAGTTTATCTTTTAGAAAACAAAGACCTAACCAATATTGACGAGGATAATTAGAAAAAAATACCAATCATCTGTGAACGAGCTGCTTTAAGTATTGTCGATGTTCTTGACCTGAAAAGGTATAGACTGGTGCGTATCTTACTTGATTAACTTGTTTTACCACTATACTCTTATCTCACGACACGGTACGTAGTTCAGTCTGTAGAACGCTCATTTTGTAAGCAAGGTGTCTGGAGAGTGTTTGCAAATGCACTTCCGAGATTGCCTTATAATTATTATTTATGACCCATATATGTCTTAGAAATTTGATACAAGCTTTTATCTAGAAGGGGGTGGGGGGGGGGGGTACATGTTACTAACAATGAGAGAGACACACGGTCTGGTAGAGGATCCGTCCTGTATACCAGGGTTCCTGGGTTTGATTCCCGGTCTGGCCATATATTTTCTTCACTCAGTAACCCATTTCTCGTAGGCTGTTCTTATTAAATTCGTTTATCACTGGGCAAATTTTAGCAGTCTACATGCATGTTGCACTGGGTTCACGTCCTTCTGTAACTTCATATCTGTCACAAATCTATCACAGATCTATCACAACGAGTGTAGTGTACTTCATTTAACTGAAGCATGTACAGAAAGTAGGAAACACCACTCGTGTGTGACGTTTTCCTTTCATTAGATTTGCTGAGTGTGCGATATTTATCATTTAGTAAACATGTGTATCCTTAGTATGACAACAAATAAACAAACAGGTGTTAAAACAAACGCATGAAAATCATGTAATATCTTATCGACATTAACTAGATAGTTAGATAAAATCATTGCACCAAATGTATTGGGTCAAATTGACTTATATAGCAAGGTCACACAGTCAAATGCATTATGTAAAGGTCCATCCTCTTAAGCAACTGTCTTAATATTGAAGTGATTCAATGAAAGACTTGATGTTATAGAACATTGAAAAAAAGGTCAGTCAGAGCGGACGTTCACCACCCGCCCGGGTATCACCAATTGTTTTTGAAGCAAAGCCATTTCAGAATATTTTAATAACATGTACTAGTATTGTCCACAAATGACGGGTCTAGGTATTTCTACTCGGTAATGATACATGTCATTTTTGCCAAATATCCTCACCGGTGAACCGGTTGGTTCAAAGATTTTAAATCAAGTGTGTCTTCGTCCAAACTTCCATTTTTTTTAAAAATATTTTTATCTACCGAATCTTAAAAAAAAAGTTCATTAAATTAATGAGAATATAGCCGATGAAAAACTCTTATTATCAAATTAATCAGAAATGCAGAACAAAAACAATACAGAAAAATACATTATTCCTAGTAAACATATAATATGGTGATGAAATAAACTAACATATTGATCAATTAAGATACATAACAGGTTATTCCTTTTTTATATGATTATTCGAAGAGATGCGTGAAATTTCCAAACGGTAAGTTACAAAGGCGGTGTTCATGTCAATATATGAAAAAATCATCATCATCAACAACAACAAGGACAATGACAACCATTAATTATGGTGGCTCCATTTTTAGCTCGACAATTCGAAGAATATGAGAGCTATTGTAGTTGTCCTTGCGTCGGCGTTGCAGCTTTTGGTTAAAGTTTTGAATGCTAGTAACTATCAACCTTATATCTCAATAAGCATTTATGGTATTGACTTGAAAGTTCATAAATAAGTTCAGGGGCATCAGACAACCAAGGTAGTTAACTCTTGACTGAATATAATATAAATTATGGCCCCTTTTTAACTTAGAAATTTGGGTTAAAGTTTTGCATGCAAGATACTCTCATGCTTATATCTCAGTATCCAGGCATGCGATTGATTTGAAACATCTTCAATACGTTTAGGGGTATCATACTTTCAAGTTAGATATCTCTTGATGGAATATATTACAAATTACGGCCCCCCTTTAACTAAGAGGTTGATTTCAATCATCTTTAATACGTTTAGGGGTATCTTACTATCAAGGTAGATAACTTTTGATGGAATATATTGGAAGTTAGGGCCCCTTTTTTAACTAAGAAATATCGGTTTAAGTTTTGCATGCAAGGTACTTTCATGCTTATATCTCAGAAATTGTTTATGATATTGACTAAGTTAAGGAGTGTATTCGGGGGAATCAGAAAACCAAGGAGAATAACTTTTGGACTGAATTTTATACAAATTATGGCCCTTTTCTAACTTGGATACTTGGTTAAAGTTTTACATGCACATCGTTATTATGCTATGTCTCAGTAACTAGGCATGGACTTGATTTTAGACTTCATAAAAGTATCAAGGGGTATCATACTATCAAGGTATATCATTTTTGACTAATATTATATACAGGGTATGTGAAGGGCAAGAATTGAGACAGATTTCATTTGATTTACCAACAAGCATTTTGAATAGCTGAGCGTGCTGTCCCTGATAGCTCTTGTTTTGAATATGCGGCTCCATTGTTAAAATTCCATACTGTCGCCACGCAGTGTCAATAAATCACGCGGTGCCTGTCAGAATAATAAAAAAATATCACCGATGTTTTCCCGACGGTGCCCGTTCTGTCTATGTCACAAACTGAACTCATACATCACTCTGATGTCATTTGCGGATCGTGAATCACACACACACACACACACACACACACACAGAGTTGATGAACTTGGGCAGAGATCCAGGTCAAGTTTGATTATGATCCATGTCAGACTGATAGGTTTGTACTAATCAGGTATACCAAAGGTTCACATTGCATGCACTTCACATTTCCGTGATTTAAAAGCTCCTGATCAAACTAAATATGATATGATTTTATCAAATTTTATAGTAATTTCGACTTCATATTCTCTCTGAACAACAACAGCAACAACAACAACGGTGCTGAAGGGCCACATGCACTTAGAGTTCCGCTGTGCTAAACGCACACTTTCTCTAAGGGTGTCTCTTGTGCTAAGCGGTCATTCGCTTAAAGTGGTCACAAGTACTAAGTGGTCACTAGCACTAGGTGGGCACATGTACAAAACGGTCACTTACACGAAGTGGTCACATGTACTAAATTGGTCACTAGCACTAGGTGGGCACATGTACAAAACGGTAACTTACACGAAGTGGTCACATGGACTAAGTGGTCACTAGCACTAAGTGACATTTACACCAAGTGGTCACATGAAATAAGCGGCCATTTGTACTTAGTGGGCTGATGTTCAAACGGTCACCTGCACAAAATGGTCACATGTACAAACCATCACCTGCACTAAATGGTCACATGTACAAACCGTCACCTGCACTAAATGGTCACATGCAATAAGTGGTCACAAGTTCAAAATAATCACATGCACAAAGCGCTCACTAAGACTAAGTGATAATACATACAAGATGAAAAATTGCACTTAGTGGTCACCTGGTCAAGCGGTCACCTGCATTGAGTGATCATCTGTTTTATTGTTCAAGAGATAGCATTGTATTGTGATTTGAGCCCTTATCTTATACATAGAGAAGATAAGAGGTGATATGCTCGTGTAACGATATTGATGTCTGTAGTATATTTAAATGATTATTCATTATAGGTCGCATAGGTCATAAGGTCATGAGTCATAGTTCTTCAATATGTGAACAGATGACCCATATCGTTCAGGCGAGCGATCATTATTATCGCTCGGTAAAACGTCAGCAGTGTATTACCGGCGGTAAGCGAGACTCTACACTTTCTTAACTGATTTCATATAGATCTATATACATACAGTTATATTGTATAGATAGTGTATGTAGTCAGTGTCTTTGGACTTATTTGCTGCCTTAAGCTTGCCGCTCGACCATGAAATAAGTTATATCGCTTAAACGTAGTAAAGACATTAGTTAAAAAAAAGATTTCACTTCAAACGTATGGAACATACGTCGCGTATATATAATGCTGTGCATGGAAGGGGATAAACATTTGAATACATGCGATCAGTATGAAACCGGGACGGGTATCTCAAAGGGTGCCTATAACGATTTGCTGGAAACATGTACGGATATTCAAGTTCGAAAGGAGGAAAACAGTGGTACTAATATGTCAAAGTTTGACACAATGAAGAATTTGATCATCGTCAGTGTTTCATTCACGCTTCTCAACTCCGCGTTCCTGTCCTTCTCCAACCTGCAAAGTTCTGTTCACAGACATGACGGACTTGGCACGATCGGATTATCTCTGATTTATTCGTCTGCTATTGTTACTAGCTTATTTCTTGCGCCGCTAATTCTGGCTAAATTCACTCTGAAGCGCATTATGGTCGTTTCTATGGTGATGCATATAACCTACCTGTTGACCGGATTTTACCCGGCATGGTCTACCATAGTCCCAGCATCCGTCCTAGTTGGAACAGGTAAGTGTGCTGTCTTCGTTTTCTATTCTGTAAACCCAATTATGACTTTGTATGTTTTATTGGGTGTAACGTCCCACCGACACTATTTCAGTCATTTGGTGACTGTGTCTACTTGAGACAGTTATATAGTGCTGCCACAACCCTCCAGTCACATTATCAGGATACCTTGCTAACAAGTGCTGGGATTATACCCTGTATATATATGCTGAAGGGAGGAGAAGGAAACTACTAGAAACCCCTTTTTACGACTGTGTATGTCGCGGTCGGGGATTGACCCACGACCTCCTGCTCCCGAGGTGAAAGCTTGGGCACCAAGGACGGTCCAGTTATAACTGGTCGAACATATCCCAATATTCCGTCCGTACTTCAAACAAAATATTTTGCTGATGTTGACGTTACATATTTGCAACAGCTAAATGTACATGCAGTGTTCTGCTATATAACACTTAGCACAAGTATCATGTATCGAGTTAATTTAATGTGAATAGCCTTATTAACGCTACCGTGCAAGGTAATATATATATGTCGGTAGTCACACAATCGGTAATATAGCTCCCAGTACATTAACAGTTGTTAGCTGTACCGCAGTGATATTGTCTCCAAATGATTGAAATACTGTCCATGGAATTCATTACTCATACTCTGCATATGTCGTGCTTGTATCACGTTTTTGTGTATTTTATTTTTTTTACTGGCAATTGTGTTCAAAAGCGTTTACATGTACTTCCTGAATGTTTATATACTAGTTCACAATTAAGCAACACCATTATGCAGGTCAAATATATTAAACCAGAATTGCTGGTATTGGTATAGAGATAAACAACGATAAGTGTTGAAGGATTTGAATATTAACTGGCTCGTGCAAACAGATTATCTACATTTATGACTTACACTTTCAGTCACTTTGTATATCGACAGTTTACTTGAACACCGATCATTCGATCACTCCTTATTATTCTAAACGTTTACCACAGGTAGAAGAGGGCGGGGTGGGGGGTGGGGTGCTGAGAGGGTTCAACATACACTCTTTTAGGTGACTAAAATTGCCTTGATTTAGGTTAATTTTTGTGTTTTGTGCTCAGAAGTTGGATCCCAATTGTGAGTCCCTTACTGAAATAAAGTTAGCCAAATGACCAGCATCCGCTCTCACTCATCTGCTCTAATCCGAATCAGTCAAACGCTTTTAGTTTTACTGAGTGTACAACAACTGAGCGTCTGAATGTCACAGACGTCAATTAATGCACTAATAGCGATTTGTATGAATTAAATCGCATTTTATAGCAAATTTGATAAACGAGTATCAAATCAAACCCAATGTTAAAACTGCGTAAACACTGTCGTAACAAGGTCTTAACTTTTTTGTCAGCTTACATTAAGCGGTCTCTCTCTCTCTCTCTCTTACAGATTATAAGATTATCATAAATATATGTGTTTTAATTAAAAGGAATCAAAATTTAAAACAACAAACGCACAAAAATAGATATATCAATGTAAATAAACTATATACCAATAATAATACTTTTTTAATATAGTAAAAAATATATATGTATTACTTCATCAGTGAATTATGCCAAGGAAAAATAACCTTTTGAATTATTTTTATTTTTTTATTTATGTATGTTCTTTTTTCTCACTCTTTCTTTCAATCCATTTTGTTATTTCATTATTAGTAAATTGAAATGAGATATAATATTACAATTACGGAACTCGCAACATAGCTTTGGAGCGTGTGTCATAAAGTTCGCATTATTAGCATTATGTGTCATATGGAAAAAATCTTTCATGGATCTATATAATGGTTAAGGTGGCTGTGGGTTCGAGCCCCGGCTACCGTCCATGGTTCTGTATGCGATAAATTCTTTCGAAGGATGGAAGTAGAGTTCTTGTCCTTGCCAAGAACGATGGTTGGGTTAACTGCCCGCCCGATACATCAATCTGCAAGAGTTTTCGTCCGTTCCGCATTCAAGCAACTCGACTCAATGATAATAGAGCCATGGGTCAAGAATCTTGTCAAAAGGGAAAAAAGAAAATAGTTGATTTTACATACCAAAGGCATAAAAATGAAGAAAAATAAACACTAATGCAAATATTTCGACCCTTAGTAATAATTTAGCTCAATGATTAGATTTCAATATATAAACTGTATATGTAACTTTAAAAAAATGTCATTTTTGCCCCAGATACCCCTCAGAACGCATATCCATAATCCTAGAAACATTTTTCCCCAGAGGTCATGTCCCAGGACCTTTCATTAAGTAGGTATCTATGAAATGTAAGAATTAAAAGCAGCTCGTTCACAGCTGGTCATCGAGTAAGAATTTGATTTTTAACTGCAGTCAAACCTGTCCTAAGCAGTCAGTCAAGGGAACAAGAAGTGTGGGACCGCATATCAGAGGCGATCACTAAATGAAGGTTAAACATATAACAAAATGTTGGTTTGGTATTTTTGAATTTGACCGCTAATACAGGTTCAACTTAATATGTGTGTTTTACGCCTACCAATCAGTCCTAATCTGAAAACGCATGTTCAACCAATGTAACCTTCCGTGATTAAAAAAAATGTGTGGTTTCTCCATCAAAGGCAATAGCATTTCGAACGGTATTAAACCTATATTTAGAATTATTCAGAAATATATATTTCGTCTGCCGTCACATAACTGGTCACAATCACTGTTAAAGCATGCAATTACTTCACAGACTTTACTTTCGAACAGGTGGTACCACAACCACCTGCTAAGGGGATACTGTATTCTACATCTAACCAATTTCCCCGAAGTGGCGTTTGCCCGTGTAATGTGTCCCACACTTGCCGAGTTTATCTTTTAGAAAACAAAGACCTAACCAATATTGACGAGGATAAATAGAAAAAAAATACCAATCATCTGTGAACGAGCTGCTTTAAGTATTGTCGATGTTCTTGACCTGAAAATACGGTATGCATCATTTCACACAAAAGGTATAGACTGGTGCGTATCTTACTTGATTAACTTGTTTTACCACTATACTCTTATCTCACGACACGGTACGTAGTTCAGTCTGTAGAACGCTCATTTTGTAAGCAAGGTGTCTGGAGAGTGTTTGCAATGCACTTCGAGATTGCCTTATAATTATTATTTATGACCCATATATGTCTTAGAAATTTGAGACATGCTTTTATCTAGAAGGGGTGGTACATGTTACTAACAATGAGAGAAACACACCTCTCAAGCGGTCTGGTAGAGGATCCGTCCTGTATACCAGGGTTCCTGGGTTTGATTCCCGGTCTGGTCATATATTTTCTTCACTCAGTAACCCATTTCTCGTAGGCTGTTCTAATTAAATTCGTTTATCACTGGGCAAATTTTAGCAGTCTACATGCATGTTGCACTGGGTTCACGTCCTTCTGTAACTTCATATCTGTCACAAATCTATCACAGATCAATCACAACGAGTGTAGTGTCTTTCATTTAACTGAAGCATGTACAGAAAGTAGGAAACACCACTCGTGTGTGACGTTTTCCTTTCATTAGATTTGCTGAGTGTGCGATATTTATCATTTAGTAAACATGTGTATCCTTAGTATGACAACAAATAAACAAACAGGTGTTAAAACAAACGCATGAAAATCATGTAATATCTAATCGACATTAACTAGATAGTCAGATAAAATCATTGCACCAAATGTATTGGGTCAAATTGACTTATATAGCAAGGTCACACAGTCAAATGCATTATGTAAAGGTCCATCCTCTTAAGCAACTGTCTTAATATTGAAGTGATTCAATGAAAGACTTGATGTTATAGAACATTGAAAAAAAGGTCAGTCAGAGCGGACGTTCACCACCTGCCCGGGTATCACCAATTGTTTTTGAAGCAAAGCCATTTCAGAATATTTTAATAACATGTCTGTATGTCACAAATGAGGTTAGGTATTCTACTGTAATGATCATTCATTTTGCCAAATATCCTCACCGGTGAACCGGTTGGTTCAAAGATTTTAAATCAAGTGTGTCTTCGTCCAAACTTCCATTTTTTTTAAAATATTTTTATCTACCGAATCTTAAAAAAAAAGTTCATTAAATTAATGAGAATATAGCCGATGAAAAACTCTTATTATCAAATTAATCAGAAATGCAGAACAAAAACAATACAGAAAAATACATTATTCCTAGTAAACATATAATATGGTGATGAAATAAACTAACATATTGATCAATTAAGATACATAACAGGTTATTCCTTTTTTATATGATTATTCGAAGAGATGCGTAAAATTTCCAAACGGTAAGTTACAAAGGCGGTGTTCATGTCAATATATGAAAAAATCATCATCATCAACAACAACAAGGACAATGACAACCATTAATTATGGTGGCTCCATTTTTAGCTCGACAATTCGAAGAATATGAGAGCTATTGTAGTTGTCCTTGCGTCGGCGTTGCAGCTTTTGGTTAAAGTTTTGAATGCTAGTAACTATCAACCTTATATCTCAATAAGCATTTATGGTATTGACTTGAAAGTTCATAAATAAGTTCAGGGGCATCAGACAACCAAGGTAGTTAACTCTTGACTGAATATAATATAAATTATGGCCCCTTTTTAACTTAGAAATTTGGGTTAAAGTTTTGCATGCAAGATACTCTCATGCTTATATCTCAGTATCCAGGCATGCGATTGATTTGAAACATCTTCAATACGTTTAGGGGTATCATACTTTCAAGTTAGATATCTCTTGATGGAATATATTACAAATTACGGCCCCCCTTTAACTAAGAGGTTGATTTCAATCATCTTTAATACGTTTAGGGGTATCTTACTATCAAGGTAGATAACTTTTGATGGAATATATTGGAAGTTAGGGCCCCTTTTTTAACTAAGAAATATCGGTTTAAGTTTTGCATGCAAGGTACTTTCATGCTTATATCTCAGAAATTGTTTATGATATTGACTAAGTTAAGGAGTGTATTCGGGGGAATCAGAAAACCAAGGAGAATAACTTTTGGACTGAATTTTATACAAATTATGGCCCTTTTCTAACTTGGATACTTGGTTAAAGTTTTACATGCACATCGTTATTATGCTATGTCTCAGTAACTAGGCATGGACTTGATTTTAGACTTCATAAAAGTATCAAGGGGTATCATACTATCAAGGTATATCATTTTTGACTAATATTATATACAGGGTATGTGAAGGGCAAGAATTGAGACAGATTTCATTTGATTTACCAACAAGCATTTTGAATAGCTGAGCGTGCTGTCCCTGATAGCTCTTGTTTTGAATATGCGGCTCCATTGTTAAAATTCCATACTGTCGCCACGCAGTGTCAATAAATCACGCGGTGCCTGTCAGAATAATAAAAAAATATCACCGATGTTTTCCCGACGGTGCCCGTTCTGTCTATGTCACAAACTGAACTCATACATCACTCTGATGTCATTTGCGGATCGTGAATCACACACACACACACACACACACACACACACACACAGAGTTGATGAACTTGGGCAGAGATCCAGGTCAAGTTTGATTATGATCCATGTCAGACTGATAGGTTTGTACTAATCAGGTATACCAAAGGTTCACATTGCATGCACTTCACATTTCCGTGATTTAAAAGCTCCTGATCAAACTAAATATGATATGATTTTATCAAATTTTATAGTAATTTCGACTTCATATTCTCTCTGAACAACAACAGCAACAACAACAACGGTGCTGAAGGGCCACATGCACTTAGAGTTCCGCTGTGCTAAACGCACACTTTCTCTAAGGGTGTCTCTTGTGCTAAGCGGTCATTCGCTTAAAGTGGTCACAAGTACTAAGTGGTCACTAGCACTAGGTGGGCACATGTACAAAACGGTCACTTACACGAAGTGGTCACATGTACAAACCGTCACCTGCACAAAATGGTCACATGCAATAAGTGGTCACATGTTCAAAATAATCACATGCACAAAGCGCTCACTAAGACTAAGTGATACGTAATACATACAAGATGAAAATTGCACTTAGTGGTCACCTGGTCAAGCGGTCACCTGCATTGAGTGATCATCTGTTTTATTGTTCAAGAGATAGCATTGTATTGTGATTTGAGCCCTTATCTTATACATAGAGAAGATAAGAGGTGATATGCTCGTGTAACGATATTGATGTCTGTAGTATATTTAAATGATTATTCATTATAGGTCGCATAGGTCATAAGGTCATGAGTCATAGTTCTTCAATATGTGAACAGATGACCCATATCGTTCAGGCGAGCGATCATTATTATCGCTCGGTAAAACGTCAGCAGTGTATTACCGGCGGTAAGCGAGACTCTACACTTTCTTAAGATCTATATACATACAGTTATATTGTATAGATAGTGTATGTAGTCAGTGTCTTTGGACTTATTTGCTGCCTTAAGCTTGCCGCTCGACCATGAAATAAGTTATATCGCTTAAACGTAGTATAGACATTAGTTAAAAAAAAGATTTCACTTCAAACGTATGGAACATACGTCGCGTAAATATAATGCTGTGCATGGAAGGGGATAAACATTTGAATACATGCGATCAGTATGAAACCGGGACGGGTATCTCAAAGGGTGCCTATAACGATTTGCTGGAAACATGTAGGATAAAGTTCGAAAGGAGGAAAACAGTGGTACTAATATGTCAAAGTTTGACACAATGAAGAATTTGATCATCGTCAGTGTTTCATTCACGCTTCTCAACTCCGCGTTCCTGTCCTTCTCCAACCTGCAAAGTTCTGTTCACAGACATGACGGACTTGGCACGATCGGATTATCTCTGATTTATTCGTCTGCTATTGTTACTAGCTTATTTCTTGCGCCGCTAATTCTGGCTAAATTCACTCTGAAGCGCATTATGGTCGTTTCTATGGTGATGCATATAACCTACCTGTTGACCGGATTTTACCCGGCATGGTCTACCATAGTCCCAGCATCCGTCCTAGTTGGAACAGGTAAGTGTGCTGTCTTCGTTTTCTATTCTGTAAACCCAATTATGACTTTGTATGTTTTATTGGGTGTAACGTCCCACCGACACTATTTCAGTCATTTGGTGACTGTGTCTACTTGAGACAGTTATATAGTGCTGCCACAACCCTCCAGTCACATTATCAGGATACCTTGCTAACAAGTGCTGGGATTATACCCTGTATATATATGCTGAAGGGAGGAGAAGGAAACTACTAGAAACCCCTTTTTACGACTGTGTATGTCGCGGTCGGGGATTGACCCACGACCTCCTGCTCCCGAGGTGAAAGCTTGGGCACCAAGGACGGTCCAGTTATAACTGGTCGAACATATCCCAATATTCCGTCCGTACTTCAAACAAAATATTTTGCTGATGTTGACGTTACATATTTGCAACAGCTAAATGTACATGCAGTGTTCTGCTATATAACACTTAGCACAAGTATCATGTATCGAGTTAATTTAATGTGAATAGCCTTATTAACGCTACCGTGCAAGGTAATATATATATGTCGGTAGTCACACAATCGGTAATATAGCTCCCAGTACATTAACAGTTGTTAGCTGTACCGCAGTGATATTGTCTCCAAATGATTGAAATACTGTCCATGGAATTCATTACTCATACTCTGCATATGTCGTGCTTGTATCACGTTTTTGTGTATTTTATTTTTTTTACTGGCAATTGTGTTCAAAAGCGTTTACATGTACTTCCTGAATGTTTATATACTAGTTCACAATTAAGCAACACCATTATGCAGGTCAAATATATTAAACCAGAAATTGCTGGTATTGATAGGTATAGAGATAAACAACGATAAGTGTTGAAGGATTTGAATATTAACTGGCTCGTGCAAACAGATTATCTACATTTATGACTTACACTTTCAGTCACTTTGTATATCGACAGTTTACTTGAACACCGATCATTCGATCACTCCTTATTATTCTAAACGTTTACCACAGGTAGAAGAGGGCGGGGTGGGGGGGGGGGGGGGGGGTGCTGAGAGGGTTCAACATACACTCTTTTAGGTGACTAAAATTGCCTTGATTTAGGTTAATTTTTGTGTTTTGTGCTCAGAAGTTGGATCCCAATTGTGAGTCCCTTACTGAAATAAAGTTAGCCAAATGACCAGCATCCGCTCTCACTCATCTGCTCTAATCCGAATCAGTCAAACGCTTTTAGTTTTACTGAGTGTACAACAACTGAGCGTCTGAATGTCACAGACGTCAATTAATGCACTAATAGCGATTTGTATGAATTAAATCGCATTTTATAGCAAATTTGATAAACGAGTATCAAATCAAACCCAATGTTAAAACTGCGTAAACACTGTCGTAACAAGGTCTTAACTTTTTTGTCAGCTTACATTAAGCGGTCTCTCTCTCTCTCTCTTACAGATTATAAGATTATCATAAATATATGTGTTTTAATTAAAAGGAATCAAAATTTAAAACAAAAAAAAAATATATACCAATAATAATACTTTTTTAATATAGTAAAAAATATATATGTATTACTTCATCAGTGAATTATGCCAAGGAAAAATAACCTTTTGAATTATTTTTATTTTTTTATTTATGTATGTTCTTTTTTCTCACTCTTTCTTTCAATCCATTTTGTTATTTCATTATTAGTAAATTGAAATGAGATATAATATTACAATTACGGAACTCGCAACATAGCTTTGGAGCGTGTGTCATAAAGTTCGCATTATTAGCATTATGTGTCATATGGAAAAAATCTTTCATGGATCTATATAATGGTTAAGGTGGCTGTGGGTTCGAGCCCCGGCTACCGTCCATGGTTCTGTATGCGATAAATTCTTTCGAAGGATGGAAGTAGAGTTCTTGTCCTTGCCAAGAACGATGGTTGGGTTAACTGCCCGCCCGATACATCAATCTGCAAGAGTTTTCGTCCGTTCCGCATTCAAGCAACTCGACTCAATGATAATAGAGCCATGGGTCAAGAATCTTGTCAAAAGGGAAAAAAGAAAATAGTTGATTTTACATACCAAAGGCATAAAAATGAAGAAAAATAAACACTAATGCAAATATTTCGACCCTTAGTAATAATTTAGCTCAATGATTAGATTTCAATATATAAACTGTATATGTAACTTTAAAAAAATGTCATTTTTGCCCCAGATACCCCTCAGAACGCATATCCATAATCCTAGAAACATTTTTCCCCAGAGGTCATGTCCCAGGACCTTTCATTAAGTAGGTATCTATGAAATGTAAGAATTAAAAGCAGCTCGTTCACAGCTGGTCATCGAGTAAGAATTTGATTTTTAACTGCAGTCAAACCTGTCCTAAGCAGTCAGTCAAGGGAACAAGAATGTGGGACCGCATATCAGAGGCGATCACTAAATGAAGGTTAAACATATAACAAAATGTTGGTTTGGTATTTTTGAATTTGACCGCTAATACAGGTTCAACTTAATATGTGTGTTTTACGCCTACCAATCAGTCCTAATCTGAAAACGCATGTTCAACCAATGTAACCTTC
>CM037783.1:40550661-40600661 GCA_021229015.1 Solen grandis | reverse complement strand
CCAACAACATTTCTTCTGTTTTTTTAGCTCACCTGAGCCAGAGGCTCAAGGTGAGCTATTGTGACCGGTCTTCGTCCGTCGTCCGTCCGTCCGTCGTCCGTCCGTCCGTCGTCCGTCCGTCGTCCGTCCGTCCGTCGTCCGTCAACATTTTGCTTCAAACGACATCTCCTCCTTAACCGCTTGGTCAATTTTGATAAAACTTCACAGGAATGTTCATTATGGGGCCCTTATCCGAAGTTGTTAAAATTATTTTGATTGGTCAAAAATCTAGGTCACAGGAGCTAAAAATAGATTTTAAAAATGAAAATTTTAAAAATCTTCTTCTCCGAAACCACAAGGCCTAGCCTTTTGATTTTTGGTATGTAGCATGATCTTATGACTCTCTACCAAGATTGTTCAAATTATGACCCTGGGGTCAAAATTGGCCCGCCCCAGGGGTCACGTGATTTAACATAGGCTAATATAGGAAAAACTTGAAAAATCTTCTTCTCAGAAACCACAAGACCTGGAGCTTAGATATTTGGTGTGCAGCATTGTCTATTAGATCACTACCAAGTTTGTTCAAATCATGGCCCTGGGGTCAAAATTGGCCCCGCCCCAGGGGTCACCTGATTTTACATAGGCTAATATAGAAAATACTTGAAAAAATCTTCTTCTCAGAAACCACAAGGCCTGGAGTTTAGATATTTGGTATGTAGCATGATCTTATGACTCTCTACCAAGATTGTTCAAATTATGACCCTGGGGTCAAAACTGGCCCAACCCAGGGGTCACTTGATTTAACATAGGCTAATATAGGAAAAACTTGAAAAATCTTCTTCTCAGAAACCACAAGGCCTGGGTTTAGATATTTGGTTGAGCATGTTTAATCCTACCAAGTTGTTCAAATATGCCCTGGGGTCAAATTGGCTCTGCCCCAGGGGTCACTTGATTTTACATAGCCTAATGATATCAGGTGAGCGATCCAGGGCCATCATGGCCCTCTTGTTTATATTGCCATGACTTCCCCTGGATACTATTTCTCCTTTTTTATGCCCCCGCCATGAAATGGCGACAGGCATATAGTGTTACACCTGTCCGTGTGTGTGTTAGTGTTTGTGTGTGTGTGCAAGAATTTGTGTCCCAGTTGTTACTTTGTTATATATGGTCACTTTTTAAAATAACTTGGCACAAGTGATCCTTAGGAAAAGATGAAGTGTCGCGAACAAGAACTGGGTTTCTAGCTTGAAGGTCAAGGTCACAGCACTCAGTTGACCTTAAAATTGTGTCCCAGCTGTAACTTTGTTATGTATGGTCGCTTTTTAGCTCACCTGACCACAAAGTGCTCAAGGTGAGCTTTTGTGATCGCCCTGCGTCCGTCGTCTGTCGTCAACATTTTACTTAAAACAACATCTCCTCTAAAATCGCTGGGCAGAATTTGATTAAACTTGGCAGAGATGTTCCCTGGATGAACCTTCACAAAAGTTGCTAAAATTATTCCGATTCATAAAAAGACATGGCCTCCAGGGCTGGGGCTAATTTGCCTTATGTGTATATAGTGAAATCTTTAAACGACATCTCTGAAACTGCTGGGCAGAATTTGACTAAATTTGGCAGGGATGATCCTTGGGTGAACCTTCACAAAAGTTGCTAAAATAAACTTGATCCATGTGGAACACTGGTTACCATGGCAACGGAAAGAAAAAAAATATGAAAACTTAAAAAATCATCTCCTTCAAAACTATTGGCCAGATTTCAAAATATTTTGGTACAGATGTTCCTTGGGTAACTCTCTACCAAGATTGCTAAAATTATTCCGATCAGGAAAAAAACATGGCCACCAGGGCGGGGCTAACTTGCCTTATATGTATATAGTGAAATCTTTAAACGACATCTCAGAAACTGCTGGACAGAATCTGATAAAACTTTGCAGAGATCATCTCCTTCAAAACTACTGGCCGGATTTCAAAATGTTTTAATGCAGATTGGTGTTCCTTGGGTAACCCTATACTCAGGTGAGCAATCCAGGGATATCATGGCCCTCTTGTTAAAATAACATGGCACAAGTTATCCTTAGGACAAGACGATGTGTCATGAACAAGAACCAGGTTGCTAGCTTGAAGATCAAGGTCACAGCCCTCAGTTGACCTTAAAATGGTGTCCCAAACTGTAACTTTGGTCTTAATTGATTGTTTTTCAAATAAATTGGCACAAGTGATCCTTAGGACAATTTGTTCAGAACAAGAACTAGGTTGCTAGCTTTAACCCTTTCCCTCATAGAGGACACCATGAAAAGACCTATGCGAACAGCATAAAACCAGATCAGCCTGCGAGTAACTTGCAGGCTTATCAGGTTTTATGCTGTTCCCTGCTCCTCAGTGGTCTGGAAATGAGGATTTTGTAATTAAATTTGTTAAAGTTTAACTGTGGTTTTCTGCAGATCAGGCTTTATATGGTACCTATTGAGTGCGTCAAAATGAGTCTATATGAGGGAAAGGGTTAAGGTCAAGGTCACAGCACTCGGTTTACCATAGAATCTTGTCCCAGCTGTAGCTTTGTTATATATAGTGGGGTTTTGAAATAATTTGGCACAAATGATCCTTAGGACAAGACAATGTGTTGCAAACAAGAACCAGGATGCTAGCTTTAAGGTCAAGGTCACAGCACTTGGTTGACCTTAAATTGTGTCACAGCACTTGTTTTACCTTTGAATCAAGTCTTGGCGGTAACTTCGTAGTGAATGATTGTGTTTTAAAATAATTTGGCATAATTGATCCCTAGGATATGAGCTTCAAGGTCAAGGTCACAGCAGTTAGTCAAGTTTAAATTTGTGTAAGCAGTCCTGTCAGGGCTGTATCTTTGTTGTGCATAGTCAGATTCTGAAATAACTTGGCACAAGGAGGGATCCTTAGGACAAAACACTGTGTCAAAAAACAAGTACAGGTTGCTAGCTTGGAGGTCAAGGTCACATCACTTGATTGAGGTCAGGGTCATAGTGCTCATTTGATCTTAAAATCATCTTTTATATTTCCAGTTGTTCATATTCACTGACAAAAAAAATCATCAAAGGAACATAATTGCAGGGTCATCTGTGTCCTATGGACACATTTCTTGTGTTTTATTGTAATGGCTAGCAATCATTTTCTGATTATTATGGCTATATTTTAGACCTTACGGTCAAGGATTTCCCATGTGTTGGTCCTGTTTTTTTTGCTGAAGAGACTGGCATTGGAAGAGACAGTAGTTGGATACAAGTCTGTGTGCGATACCCTAGCTCATTTCGTGAATAGACCCCTTGGTTCTTATACATGCCTTGTGTATAGCAGCTATACACAGGAGACAAGTTCCTGGGTAGAACCAGTACTGAGAACTCTGAGTTTCCATAGCAACCCCATTTTCAGCAAGGGTACATCTGGTACCAATTTTATATGTCTTTGGTTTGATGCAGTCACTGGAGGAAGTCCCCCGGCTGGGATTTGAACCCCTGACCTCCTTAGTGCAAAGCGGACGCTCTACCACTTAGCTATTGTGCTGGTACTGATGAGTGACGGGTTGTGTCGACTACAAACAGTTTAAATACAAGTGATGCCCCTGAAAAATATTTGCTGCAGGTGTGCTGTGTGAGGTTAAAGTGTACCTACTAAGGTAGGTGACCGACATAAACTAGTCTTGGGGTTTCTTGGTTTTATGCTGTATGCAACTCTTCAGATGGAAATTGCAAACTTTTCAGGATGTCGATTACTTGATCCGTTACCTCATAAAGGCATGTTTTGGCATCTTGGAAAACTGAGTAAATGCTTTCCTCTTTACCTCATACAGACCTGGCAAACAGAACAGACACAAATCAGACAACTCCTGGAAAGAACTGTCTGATCAGTGTCTCCTCTGTTTTCCCATACAATGATGTAACTATTGTACAAACACTATAGTGCTCTGCACAGCAAAATAAATCCACCGTTTTGTATAACAATTTAAGATTAAATTCATATTCATCAAGTCATAAATTTGTACTCGAATATTCATGATCTAAAGGGTTAAAAGGTAGAATCTGGGTTTTTAGCTCACCTTTTCCAAAATGGAAATAGGCATGATCAATAACTTTCTGATTATTAATTGCTTGATCCAAAATTAAAATTCAAGCAAAGCGCGTAATTATACACAGTTACATGAACTTCATGAGGTAGTTTAGAGCATCAACAGATTCCAGATTGATGTACAGTGTACGCTAGACAGACAACACATGATATGGTTTATAATTTTACAATGACATTGCAGAATTAATTATTGTCGCTCTTCAGTAAAGTAACTGATCATTGGCAACTACTGACAATCGGAACATAACCATGCAGTTCTAGTTCACCCTGTACATCATGTATAAATCTATAGGGACCCTATATACATTATGTTAGATAACTAGTTTAACGACACTTCTGCATCACTGTCAGAGTTATTTCCCTTTGAAACAGACTTTATTATGGGTATACTAAAGATGGACATAATGTATATGGATATTCTCAATAAATTGGTATCAAATAGTCAATGTAATTTTTATATGCCATGAATAACTGAGAATGATATTAAAGGTTGGGGATAAACAATAAAAAATAAACAAAATTTCCAAATAACAGTCTCAATAACACTTTACTATTTTTAGCTTTTATACTTTTTATATCATTTTTTTTTTTTTGCAGACCGTATTAACTGCGCCGACTTGCTAAAACGCCGTAGAATAAACATGTCGCTGACGTGCGTCTCACGGTAGTGTGGTTCTAACGACGGACAAATTAGATCATCTCAAAATATAGCAGACGAGCAAAATAAAGATGTCAAATGACAGAAAAGTCGCGGAAGCTTTGGAACATATACGACAAGCAGAGAAATGGTAATTTCAAAATAGATGTGATCAAACTAAATAAAACGATGGACACTATCGGGATTGGTCACTTTTGCGAATAGTTTCAACTGGATCTGTGGATGAACTGTTCCCCACCCACTAAGATGATTTTCATGAAGACTCTCACTAATTCTATACAGTGGCAGTGTCTGACACCAAATTGCTATTTTTGGACTCTGAAAAGAATAAAAAAGGAATCCTGGATTATCCCGTTCTTACCTGCATCCAGGACTCCTAATATGCCATCCCTTTTTGATTTTTCTTTCTGTGGCAAAGCAATGTCCTATCAAACGCTTCAAAAACACCTAGCACATTTAAATCAGGACAAAATGCTAAAGCTGTTATAAATTTAATTATACTAAATGACTGTACCTAAAACTATCATGTGTTGAAGAAAAAACATTTCTTAAACCATAGAAACATCTAACTTACGGTAACAATGTGTTTTAAACCCAAATTTAATGAACAATTATTACAGGTAATCACTTCAATTATCTGATCCATTTCCATGTATTGTGAAACCTCATTACTCCATATAACTTGCCTTCCTGACACTTTTCTCTTGGCACGGATTTCCACAGTGTAAAAATGCTTTAATAATACAATTATCTATTTGCTATTCCAAATGATTCAATAATCCAGGTACCAGTTCAGAGTGGATTTTCCTCCTACTATTTTTAGACATCATTCAGATTACTCTTGACATGTGACTGCCATGGAAGTGTCACCTGCAGATTGTTAACACATAAGTGAGAGCGATTCACACTAATCAGTCGGGAGAAGCAGTGCTCCAAGAAAATTAAAATGACAGACAAGCCCAGGGCAAGTAGATTGAAAAAATCAACTTGCCCTGATTGAAAACTTACTTGCCCTGATAAAGCGTGTTATTCTGTTAAGCGCTGTCAAGATTATGTTTGTAATTCATTGAAACTATACTATAGGGAGGGGGCCTTATAAGACTAGCAATTTAAGAAATAATACAAGTCTTTCAATTTGTTTAATGTATTTTATTTATTTTTCATATAATTTTTTAATAGTTTTATTTTTTGTAACAAAGATGATTTTCAAGGTTAACTTATCTTAATATTTATTAACAACATGGTAACACAGACTGTCTGACACATAAATGAAACTTTAATCTTAGAATTATTTTTGTATTGTATAACAGTAGATAATGAGCAATTGACTATAAATTTATGTTTTCCTTTAATTTTTTTTGTTTATTAATTAAAAAAATAGTATAAATTTTGTCAATCACAGTGACACAATCAGATTTACAACATTTTGTATACTCGTGTGTGCTTGCCACCAGGGCCAGATGTGACCCAGTAGCTGCTACTGGAACAGTTGGTGTTACTTTCCCTGTTGATCTCATATATTGTGCTGAACAAGCTTTATGAGCACTACTGGAAAGATGAGACTTGATTGGGTCGATCCTGTACCGATCAGTTCCTAACACAAACACATTATTTCCAGCCAAAGAAGGGAACTTTTCACAATGAACACAGAACATTTTATCAAGATCACTGTCATAGCGTAGCCACTCATGACTCTCTAACCATTTGGATTGAAACATGCGTTTACGTTTACTACTCTCTTAGATTTTGTCAGGCTCTTCTGCCTTACGTTTTTTACTTTCGTTTTCGCCTTTATCGCGAGGCTTAAGCAAGAACTTCAACATCTTTTCCGTTGACAGTAAACTTACATACTGAATCAACTTAGGTTTTTTGTATTTTTTAATTCCCATTATTTTACTCATTTTATTTATTCTTTGTTAAAAAGCATTCTTGTGATAATCAATTAGCGATTAATACAATAAGTTGGACAATTGGTCAATCGCGAGTAGTGGATCTTTAATTGTTTGCTTACCTGTTAACAATAAGATGGTTTGACAGTTTGGTCGACTCACAGACAGTAGCTAATCACACCATTAGTTAATTAATAACGAGTCCTTTATCGGTGCCTTAATCCGTTAAAACAGGGTCTTTCAAATAGACCCTTGTTAAAACAACAATTTCTCTTCAAACGCAGAGTAGAAAAGTACAGTAGATACCCGAATGATGTATAAATTAATTAATATTCATAAGTCTATTTTTATCGCGACCAATCACGTTCGGCAATTGCTTCTGTTTCTATTTTCGGATAAAAGAGACCGACACCACATGACGTAGTTATTGTGTAGCTTGTATCCATAGCGGTTATCGATTGGTTGAACCAGAATGTAAACTACCCCTATGACAAGGTCACGTTCGGTGATATTTATTGTGATTAGCGCGTTTTGCCTCGAGCAAGGTTTATAAATGATGATAATGAAATGGATTACTTATAGAGGGTCCGGGCAAGATTAAAAATTTGTTCAATGCGCCCGGCCTTTTTAGAGGCGCCCGGCCGGGCAAGATATTTTAAAATGGTGACCGGCCCGGATTGAAAATAGAGGAGCGCCGGGCTATCCTGCTCTTGGAGCACTGAGAAGAGGGGGCAATTAAGGGCTGGTATAGCTGCAAACTTCATATAATGTACTAATTAGCAAGTTAAGAAGGTAAGATTTATTCACAACTGCAGACATTTGCTGTAAAAAGAGACATTAAAGCCGACCGTCCCATCCATGCCATATTTTTAGTATGTCTCCTAGGGAGGTTTTGAAATTTTTACAGGGAGATTTGGGGTCCAGCCAGGGAGATTTTACGACATATATCAAAGAGATGTTCTAAATAAAAAAATAAATAAAAATACACATTTGATTACCCCTTCATTAAATTCATCAACAGTTTATATTATATACTGTTTATTGCATCTAATGAAAATACCATTAAGAAATATATCTAAAAAAATCTCAAAATTTATTAATAGATCTAATTCAAATAGAAACTTAACTTTCCACAAGCACTGTTTCACATTAAATAAAAACAATACCTTGTAACAGATCAGAGATCATGCCATTTAGATCAAATACAGTATCATTGATTTATTGAATGATTTCTGATCATATGATTTTAATTAATGGGGATGAATAAAGATAAAGAGTTAGATCATTTTTTTTTTTAAATTAAATTAAATAAAATATTATTTAGCTTAAAATATTTATCGTGTACGGTATGGTGATATGAAATGGTTACCCAACTCTTCCGATCAGCAAATCTCAAGTCGAAATCCCGGGAGATATATGGCATGTATGCCATCTTATAGATCGTTTTTTGTTCACAGGCCTTTTTTCTTGCCATTTTGGGAAAATTGCAGTTTTGGAATTTGGGATTTTTTTTGCATGAAAACTAGACTATTTGGGAAGAATTTAGGTATCATATTCATTAAATTAGCTTCTTTTTTTTTTAAAGACATAAAAAAAAAAGGTTTTGTTTCTGCTTACAGGCTGGAAAGAAATGGGTCGGTCAATCGGCTTTTTTTTTTCTTTTTTTTTTTTTCTTTTTTTTTTAAGGATATGTGAAAAATGTAAATTGCTACCTGCAAATTTACCTTTTACTGTATGCCGGTACATGTATACAGTAATATAACTTAGGACATGCTGGGTGTAGATGAAAAATCACAAAAATGGCGGAGTCAGTCACCTTTGTCATTTTATCCAATCAACCCATATTCTTAGAATATCTGTGAAATTAGAGATGATTGCGCAAGTAATGTGTGATGGACTGATTAATGTCCTTTATGAAATCATCTGGAAGCATACAAGTATATAAGTATATTTAAAGTATGCCGCAGATCCCCAGAATTAAATATTGTTACGACCCATCTTAAGAACTCTTGCAATTGTTCGAAACATTTCAGACATAGTTTATCTGTTGATTATTTATGAAAGTTAGTTGAAATTCAAAACTAATCTGTAATCTCAAAATGGCAGTCTCCAAAGTTATCGCAAGTAACCTGTTTAACAAAGACAAGGCTATATAAAATCCTAGATTGAGTTGGATATTGTTTTTTTGTTTTTTTTCTTTCTCCTTCTGTTTTGTTTGTTTGTTGTTTTTTTTTTGGTCTCAGCCTTGAAAAAAAAAATGGGTCGGGGGTAAAATGCAAAATAATGGGTCGGTTGTGGGTAACCAGAAACAAACCTGTTTTTTTTACACCTTATCAATTTTTAATCATTTTTGTAATTTAGCTTTCTTGCATTATTTTCTTTATGAAGTTCTAAAAGGGGATTAAGTTATGATACAGAAAAAAGCATTATTAACTTATAATTATATAAATCTATTTTCACTCATCATTCAGTGTATAATCAGTTATAAACTAAAAGCAATGTTCCAATTATATCTCATGACAGCATTCTCACAACTTCTAAACTTGTACAATTTGTTACTTAAATAATTTATTAAATAAAATATCACAAAGTGATGGCTTATTATATAGGACTAGCTTTCACCAATTAAAAAAAAATTTCACAAAGCGACGGAATATTCATAGTACTATGCCAGCGTAAGAAGTTAATGCCAGAAAAACAAACAAAACAATAACTCAGTTTTGGTTCAAATTATATTTCGAAATGCATCTATGTATATCTTCCAAATGCCATGAATTCAATGTCATTTGTATTTGATAACAAATAGAAAAAAAAACATTGGTCCAAAACCAGCGACAGTCAAAACTTTTATTTTCAGAAAGGCGTCTTGAGTTCTTCCCATATACATTTTCTAGTTCTATGGATAATACGTCACTTTGTGATATTTCTTTTAGTTAGGGCAAAGCGGCGCTTTGCAACAGAGAAAAAATATCACAAAGTGATGGCATATTATATAGGACTAATACAATTTCATGGTCAGGCCTTGATTTGCCCACTAAGATTTGAAATATTATAACCCTCTTGTTTTCTACATTGATACATTATATCTCTCCTGATTTCTACATTGAAGCATGAAGACATCTTTCTTTAAATGGAATCCTGATTTGGATGGAGCAGCATCAGAGTACCTTAAAGCTGGTATGTTATTTAATTTTGTAACAATTGTATTTTTCTGGAAAGTTATTTATGTAGAAGTTTTTATGTGCAGTTAAATGTTATAAAGTAGTGAAAAATAGTGAAGTCATTTTAAAGGAGAAAAATATCTGGCCTCTGTCGGGGATCAAACCCTAGACCCCTGGGTCAGTAGACTGACACTCTAACCACGTCACTAAAGAGCTGTTGGAAGTGCCTATGTAGGCCAATCACTACACTCCTCCGCCTTTTATTTATCTGGAACCAGCATCAATCACGTTTTTTGTGGTGTCTAGCCTGCATCCTCATGTTCCAGGATCACCTATATGCATGCCCCTCATATATCCAAATTATCCTCGTTGCCAGTAAAAATAAGTTTAAAGAGGAAAAATATATGGCCTCTAGATTCCTGGGTCAGTAGACCGACACTCTAACCACGTCACTAAAGGGCTTGCCCAACAGCAAGGCTGTTTTAAGTGCCTATGTATGCCAATCAGTACAAAAGTTTAAAATATGCCTTTGTCTCAAAGAAATGAGAAGGAAAAAATCTCATTTGGCCAAAGTAAGTTGGAGCTTTTCAATGGCTAGTAAGATATTAAAGTCCCATATATAACTGGTTTATGTTTTTGAAAATGGATTTTTCTCTCATTTTCCTTATTTAAATGAGGTTTTTATGCAAAAATAGAGCAAATCTCACCCTTTTATCTTGAAGATGTAAATAAATAAAAAAAAAACACATATGTGTCTACAAAGCATATTTTCCACATTTACTGGTTTTTGCACTTATTTGTGTGTCTTCTAGTGGGTTAAAATCTGTAGCCTCTGTAACCAGCATATCATTATTCCAGCTACAGATTTCCGCAATGCCAAGGACCTTAAAAGAGCCAAAGAATCGTATGTGAAAGCTGCTGAATTACAAGGAAGAATGAAGTCGTATCCTTAAAATTATTTCCATAAAGTAGGCTTTTGTAACATGCCTTTTTTTATATGCCCGTCGAAGACGAGACGTATTCACTTGTGGTAACTGGGTGAGTGGTTGGGTGGCGTCCAGAGATGTTGTCCGCTCACTAACTTGAACAAATGTGAACCGATCTTTACCATACTTGGTCACAATGTATATAGGCACAATATCTCGGTTCCTTTCAATAACCAGTCAGATTGTCCTAGACATTTCGGAGTTGTGGCCCTTGAATTGATGAAAAATGGTCTAGTTAACAGTGTCCAATCTCAATTGAGTTTGAAAACCAGTCAGAATATCCCACATTAGAGTTAATGACCTTTGAATTGATAAAATGGCAGGACTGGCATATTTTGCGATAACCAGCACTTGGCAGGATGGGCGTATTTCGCGATAACCAGCACTCTTGTTTTTTTTTGTTTTTATTTCTTTTGCTAAATTTCATCACTAAAAAAATTACCTAACTCTTGAACAAATATTTTGTTTGTTGTTACATTTTGAAACCTTGACCAATTGACAGACCTTTTCATGCAGCTAAGTGAGTATTTATTTCTGTATTTAGACTTTATGATATACTTTATGATATAAAATGTCCTTTTAATCCTCAATAGTATGGCATATCAAATTTGTTAAAATGTTATGCTTGTCTACCATTCAGAGTTACAAGTACATTTAGAACTAGCTGACTCAGTATAAGGATATATATAGATTAAACTGAGACTGTCATGCCAGTTTTCTGAAATTTAATACTGAAGTGTCGCAGCACAACATCTGCCTCAAGTAAATAACGTCTCCTTAATCAACAGAATATGTGAACTGTCACCAAACCAAACAGCAATGAAAAATTCAGCATTTAAGACAAGTTTCAATAATATTCAGTCAGTGAACAAATTTTCAATAGAGTTTTAACCTGTATCCAAGATCAGAAGTGTAGCTGTTTTTATCTTATTTTGAATATTAGTACTATACAGTTTTAAAGGCATCTGACATATCTTTGTGTTGTGTTGCTACAGGTCCTATGAGCAGGTGGGGTTACTGTGTAAGGAGGAGAAGAATATGGAGCAGGCAGTCCAGTTCATGGAGAAGGCTGCACACATGTTCCAGGAGCACGGCACTCCCGACACCGCCGCACTGTGTCTGGAGAAGGCTGCCAAGTATATCTTGCACTGCTTTGTAATATTTAACATAGTTTCAAGTTTACTACATACATTTTGTTTTGTATGAAAATAATATTTCAATCTGATAATTTTTATGCCCCTCACTGCAATGATATTTTAAACAACTGGCTCTTTGGGCCCACATTTATAGAACCTGAATTGTCCCAGAGAGAAATAAACTGGCCTGAGAAAAAAAAAAAAGCAGAAATTATTTAATGAAAGCAACTCTTGTTTGACTTAAATAGAAATACACATGCAAAAAGGCCATTTTTGATTAAGATTCCTTTCATTTTCAAAAAAGAATAATTAAATTTATAAGTATTGTTATCACATTTTCTACTACTATATTTAGAAGAGTCACAATCTTTTATTCTGTGAAATGAATGGGCCAAACAAGCATTTTACGGGAAATTGGCCTTGGGCGTTTGCTAAATTTGATCACTGATGTATATTTTAGGATGATAGAGATGACCCACATGGCTCAGGCTGCTGAGCTGTACAAGAGGGCGTCTTATGTAGCTGAGGTGAGTCCACAGAGTCCCTGGTCTGGTCTACACAAAACTGAGACTGTAGCTGACAGTAACTGTAGGTCAGACTGGCAGATGCAGCAGGTTTTTTCCTTCTATAAATGGCACCTATAAAAGGACCCATTAACAACTTAGAAAGGACCCAAATTGATTCACAATTCAAAAGTGTATTTTTGAATGATAGAGGCATGGTTTAAACCCTTCCTACTCAGCTAAATTAATTTTAAATGTGCTTCTCTTCCATAATATCTCAGTTTCTTTCAAATACGAGGGTCATCCAGAAATGAATGAGAGTTGCTTAATTACATAAAAACTACAAGTGTCACTCACAAAATCTCTTCATAGTCCCTCAATATAATCTCCCGCGGATGCTATGGTCGACTCCCATCTGTTTGGCAGATCCGGAACTCCCGTTGCAAGGCAACCTTTGTTGATGTCCCTAACTACCGTGTTCACGTCGACATATAGTTCATTCAAATCGTTATATCGGTCTCCTCATAGTGGTTCTTTAAGTTTTGGAAACAGGTCGTAGTCAGGGGGACTTATGTCTGGCAAATATGGCGGTTGATTAAGAACTTCCCAGTGGTACAGCTTGAACATGTCCCTAACAACGCCGGACTTGTGCGGCATGGCGTTATCATGCAAAATTAATAGTATCACTTTTAAAAGTTCAGGTCATTTGCGGCGTATCGCTGGTCGAAGAATTTAAGTGAAATACCACTTATAGTACTCTTTATTAACCGTGCTTCCATGTGGAACTCTGTGTGTTGTCAAAAACGCCGTAAATATCGTAAGCGAATATCATTAACATCTTTGGACAGTTCAAACTGCGGTGATATTTCACAGGTCTTGGTGAGTTTGGAGTATGCCATTCAGAGCTTTGGCGTTACAATTCTGGCTCAAATGACCGGATCTATGTTTCGTCGATAGCAACCACTCTGTTCAGCATCATTTCATCTTCCTCTGAATATCTATTCAAAAATTCAGTGCAAATTTGAACACATTTGTCTTTTTCAGTTTTTGAGAGTGCGTGTGGCACCCGCCGCATGGCGATCTTTCTCATGCCTAAATTCTGCGTCAGAATAACATGAACAGAACTCTTACGTATCCCCGATTCATTCGCAATTTCCTCGCATGTAAATCATCTATCAAAGTTGAGCAACAATTTCAGTTTTATCGGCGTCTGTAACTGTCACCAGCCTACCGGAGAAGGGCTTCTTGTAAGACTCTTGCCGTCATTTATTGAAATCCTTCACCCATCTACAAATAGTGCTTAATAGAACTGCACATGTCGATTCAACCTCCTGGAGTGTATTAAATATTTCAGTCTCTTTTTTTTCAGCGCCTACTCTCTATTTTGATATATGAAATGTATATGGGCACAATATCTTGATCAATTTCGACAATCAGCCAGATTGTCCCAGACACTCCAGAGTTATGGCCCTTGAATTGATGAAAAAGCTATTAGATTAGAAACACATTTCATGTTGTTCGTAATTTGTGAAAATATAGGTTGAATATAATAGATAAAGGTATGCATTCATGGGATGATTGTTTCAGTGCGAAGACAAGCCACGACAGAGTGCAGAAAACATTGGGAAAGCTGGAAGATTATATATAAAACTGAACAGGTAATAAAAGATATATATATTGACAGATTTTACTTTACACCATTTAACAGTTTATTTGATGTCAACAGCATATCTTTTAGATTATTCTGTATACATGAATCTGATCTCGTAAAGCTTACATGTATACTTGATTATTCATACATATTTAATTATTTACTGATTTGAAGTCAACATATCTGCAACAATTCAGAGAATTTTTATGCATATTCTTAGATAATGGATTAACTTAGATTTCATACATGTCAGAAAGTAAGTCCATTTGGAAAAAACTGAATTGTAGACAGGTGAGAAAGATATGCAGCTAGACCAGGACTTTTGACATCAGGATGGTGAGAGCTTTACAAACCACTAACAATCTCTCCCTGAAGGTTACTTAAAGGACATTATATACTCCCCCTGCCAGATTTGAATTTATCCACAAATTTACAGTATATAGAAATAATTGCTTTGTTCTGGATACACCCAAAGACATTATATACTGGAGAACTATATCGTAATGATCCCATTTTAATACAAACTGAGAGGAATATGCAGCCATAACAGGCCTTGAACCCAGGAATCCTAGAGTGTTTGCTATACTAACTGTGCAACCAGATTGCTTACACAAATCTCTCACTGATAAGGCCGTTACAATTTTGAATATGTTATTATACCCCCTGACTCTACTTCACAGAAGGGGGCTATCGTTATTTAGGACTCACACTTTCTATGTCTTGTTACATCCCGTCCCATACTGAACTCAAATAACAGGAAGACACAGGAAGGTGGGTTGTGTGGGATATAAATTAGGGATAGTCCTAGTTGGACCAGGAGTATTCTCCCTTTTTAGCTCACCTGAGCCAGAGGCTCAAGGTGAGCTATTGTGACCGGTCTTCGTCCGTCGTCCGTCCGTCCGTCGTCCGTCCGTCGTCCGTCCGTCCGTCGTCCGTCAACATTTTGCTTCAAACGACATCTCCTCCTTAACCGCTTGGTCAATTTTAATAAAACTTTACAGGGATGTTCCTTGGGTGGTCCCCTTTCAAAGTTGTTCAAAGAATTGAATTCCATTTGGAATTCTGGTTGCCATGGCAACGGAAAGAAAAAACTTAAAATGTCTTCTTCTCCAAAACAACCAACTGAATTTCAAAATGTTTTGGCACAGATGTTCCTTTGGTAAGTGTCTACCAAGATTGTTCAAATTATTTGGCCAAAAAAACATGGCCGCCAGGTTTTCCTTAGATGCCTAACTCAAATCTTAAAAAATCTTCTCCTCCAAAACTGCTGGCTGAATTTCAAAATGTTTTGGCACAGATACTCCTTGAGTAAGTGTCTACCAAGATTGTTCAAATTATTTGGATCCATAAAAAAACGTGGCCGCCAGGGGCGGGGCTAGTTTTCCTTATATGTCTATAGTGAAAACTAAAAAATCTTCTTATCCAAAACTACTGGCTTGATTTCAAATTGTTTTGGCACAGATGTTCCTTGATTAAATGTCTATCAAGACTGTTCAAATTATTTGGATCCATAAAAAAACATGGCCGCCAGGGGCGGGGCTAGTTTTCCTTATATGTCTATAGTGAAAATTGAAAAAAAACTTCTTCTCCAAAACCACTGGCTTATTTCAAATTGTTTTGGCACAGATGTTCCTTTATTAAATGTCTTCCAAGATTGTTAAAATTATTTGGATCCGAAAAAAAACATGGCCGCCAGGGTCGTGGCTAGTTTTCCTTATATGTCTATAGTCAAATCTTAAAAAAATCTTCTCCTCAGAAACCACAAGACCTGGAGCTTAGATATTTGGTGTGCAGCATTGTCTACTAGATCACTACCAAGTTTGTTCAAATCATGGCCCTGGGGTCAAAATTGGCCCCGCCCCAGGGGTCACCTGATTTTACATAGGCTAATATAGGAAATACTTGAAAAAATCTTCTTCTCAGAAACCACAAGGCCTGGAGTTTAGATATTTGGTATGTAGCATGATCTTATGACTCTCTACCAAGTTTGTTCAAATCATGACCCTGGGGTCAAAATTGGCCCCGCCCCAGGGGTCACTTGATTTAACATAGTCTAATATTGGAAAAACTTGAAAAATCTTCTTCTCAGAAACCACAAGGCCTAGGGTTTAGATATTTGGTGTGCAGCATTGTCTAGTAGATCACTACCAAGTTTGTTCAAATCATGCCCCTGGGGTCAAATTTGGCCCCGCCATTGGGGTCACCTGATTTTACATAGGCTAATATAGAAATAACTTGAAAATTCTTCTTTTTAGGAAACTAGAAAACATATGGCCTGGCGTTTAGATATTTGGTGAAAATATTGGCCCCTCCCCAGGGATCACTTGATTTTACATAGACTTATTTTGGAAAAAAATCTAGAAAAATTTCTTCTCAAAACCCACAAGGTCTGGAGTTTAGATATTTGGTATGTAACATGGGCTAATAGACCTCTACCCAGTTTGTTCAAATCATGACCCTGGGGTCAAAATTGGCTCTGCCCCAGGGGTCACTTGATTTTACATAGCCTAATGATATCAGGTGAGCGATCCAGGGCCATCATGGCCCTCTTGTTTATCTGTAGCTGTCATTACTCAGATCTTAGTTTTAATCGCATTACCTTTGTGTAGGTATGAGGAGGCAATAGCCTGTCTGATCAAGGAGATTGAGTTCTATGGAGCCGCGCAGAATTATCCCCTTATCTACAAGATTGTCTTGGCGGTGGTGTTGCTCAAACTGACAATAGGAGACTTTGTGGCAGCCGATCAGTTCTACCGGTCTTCAATCAGGTAATAACAATAACTGTCTTCTACTTGTCATATCTGTATTTGTTGAACATAACATTTCATTTACAGTCAGATAAAGTGATTCTCTCCAATTTAGTATCTCTTACAGCTTGTGTAACGTTTTTTGTCCAGAATAGTGAGTTTTCTCTGTATTTGACATAATAATGTATTTAAAAAACAACTAAAAAACATACCAGATACCCAGTTACTGTGAAAGAATTTTGTTCAATATGACATTGGCATGGTTTATGCATTTTTAGCTCACCTGAGCACAAAGTGCTCAAGGTGAGCTTTTGTGATCGCCCTTCGTCCGGCGTCCGTCGTCGTGCGTCGTCCGTCGTGCGTCGTCCGTCGTCAACAATTTGCTTTAAACGACATCTCCTCTGAAACCGCTTGACAGAATTAAATGAAACTTGGCAGGAATGTTCCTTGGGTGAGGCTCTACAAAAGTTGCTAAAATAAAGTTGATCCATGAAGAACTCTGGTTGCCATGGCAACAAAAAGAAAAATAATTTGAAAACTTTAAAAATCATCTCCTTCAAAACTACTGGCCAGATTTCAAAATAATTTGGTACAGATGTTCCTTGGGTCAACCTCTACCAAAGTTGCTAAAATTATTCCAATCCGTAAAAAAACATGGCCGCCAGGGGCGGGGCTTATTTGCCTTATATGTATATAGAGAAACCTTTAAACAACATCTCCTCTGAAACCACTGGACAGAATTTGATTAAACTTGGCAGGGATGATCCTTGGGTCAACCTTCACAAAAGTTGCTAAAATAAAGTTGATCCATGTAGAACTCTGGTTGCCATGGCAACAAAAAGAAAAAAAAATGAAAACTTTAAAAATCATCTCCTTCAAAACTACTGGCCAGATTTCAAAATAATTTGGTACAGATGTTCCTTGGGTCAACCTCTACCAAAGTTGCTAAAATTATTCCGATCCGTAAAAAAACATGGCCGCCAAGGGCGGGGCTTATTTGCCTTATATGTATATAGAGAAACCTTTAAACAACATCTCCTCTGAAACCACTGGACAGAATTTGATTAAACTTGGCAGGGATGATCCTTGGGTCAACCTTCACAAAAGTTGCTAAAATAAAGTTGATCCATGTAGAACTTGGGTCAACCTATTTATCTCAGGTGAGCGATTTAGGGCCATCATGGGCCTCTTGTTCTTAAAAATCTATGTGACATCTTTATTTTATTTTAAATTGAAATTTTTATGTGACTGGAGCAGTGCCCTTTCCTCTCCAAGTCTCTGGTAGAAATATGATATCTGACAGTTTTCATAAGAGAGAGGATTAAAAATGGTTTACACAAGTTGTTAGTGATAATTAAAGAATGAATAGTAATATTTTGGGTCATAGCTCCTTTTTTGATACAAATAAGGCAGGGTTTTCCTTAAGAGCAGCAGATTTGACAGCCTCAAATTCTTTCCTGGCTGGTGCAAATTTGCCAAAAATGGTAATAATCCAAAGAAATTGAAAAAAATCACAAGAAAACATAGGATACCCAGATCCCACCCCCCATCCTCCTACAATTTAAAATTAGCCTTAAGGAAAACCCTGTTAAGGTGATGTTCAGCAGATTGTTGCATGTAAAGCTTATTTGTGTTTTTGACCACAGCTATCCCCAATTCAATGACAGTGAAGAGGCCGGCGCTATTGAGGAATTGCTGGATGCGTATGATCATGGGGACGAGGAGAATGCTCGACGTGTTCTGTCCTTGCCCCTCATCAAGTATATGGACAATGCGGTGTGTACTCACTGAATTACATAATATCCTTGATATTGAATGTCATTTTTATGTAAGGAAAATATTGAGTGTTGGTTGGCAATTTATGGATTTCTTTTAGGAAGATTTCTTTCAAGAAACTTACATTTTGCAGTAGAGAAATTTTTATTTTTTCTGGTGGTAACCAGTTTTCAGCTGACCTTTTATGTAAAATCAGTGCCTGCTCTGTAAAGACTAAAATTTGGGGGGAAAAAAAATCTTATAAAATAAAATTGTCTAGTGTCAAGCTCATTGCAATGATTTAAATATTTTATGACTATATGCATTGAGAGGACTTTTTAATCCCCCGCCGCAATGGCCTTCATCTGTCTGTCTGTCCGTCCGTAACGTTTTCGTGTCCGCTCCATATCTCCTATACTGCTTGAAGGTTTTTCTTGAAACTTGCCTCATATGTAAACCTAGTTACGACGATGTGCAAAACACAGGTGGCAGCCATGTAGACTCAAGGTCAAGGTCTCACTTGAGGGTTATGTGTTTGAACCTTCAATTTCGTGTCCGCTCCATATCTCCTATACGGCTTGAAGGATTTTCATGAAACTTGACTCAAATGTAAACCTAGTTGAGACAATGTGCAGAACACAGGTGGCAGCCATGTAGGCTCAAGGTCAAGGTCACACTAGAAGGTTATGTGTTTGAACCTTCAATTTCGTGTCTGCTCCATATCTCCTATACCCCTTTTAGTTTTTTCATGAATCTTGCCTCAAATATATATCTAATTGAGACATGTGCAGAATATAGGTTGCAGTTATGTTGGCTCAAGGTCAAGGTCACACTTGAGGGTCATGTGTTTGAACCTTCTATTTCCTTACAATTTCATGTCCTCTCCATATCTCCTATACTCCTTGAAGGATTTTAATGAAACTTGCCTCAAATGTAAACCTAGTTGAGACGATGTGCAGAACATAGGTTGCAGTTATGTTGGCTCAAGATCAAGGTCACACTTGAGGGTCATGTGTTTGAACCTTCTATTTCCTTACAATTTCATGTCCGCTCCATATCTCCTATACCCCTTGAAGGATTTTAATGAAACATGTCTCAAATGCAAACCTAGTTGAGACGATGTGCAGAACATAGGTTGCAATTATGTAGGCTCAAGGTCAAGGTCACACTAGAAGGTTATGTGTTTGAACCTTCAATTTCATGTCCGCTCCATAACTCCTATACCCCTTGAAGGATTTTAATGAAACTTGCCTCAAATATAAATATAATTGAGATGATGTGCAGAACACAGGTTGCAGCCATGTCGGCTCAAGGTCAAGGTCACACTTGAAGGTCAAGTGTTTGAACCTTCAATTTCAATTTACAATTTTGTGTCCGCTCCATAACTCCTATACTCCTCGAAGGATTTTAAAGAAACTTGCCTCAATTATAAACCAAATTGAGACGATGTGCAGAACACAGGTGACAGTCATGTTGGCTCAAGTTCAAGGTCACATTTGTTGGTTCAGTGTTCATCCCTTGATATTTTTGTTTCCATGCTATATTTTCTGAACAACGGAAAGTTTTTCATAAGTCAACTACATCAAAATGTTGGCAGAAGCAGGGCAATTTCCATAAGAGGAAAAACATGTCTCCTCTGTCAATGGACGGGGGATATAGCTGTCCTTTGGACTGTCTTGTAATGTATTAATCACGATAATTAATCTGGTTTTATTCATTATTTGGCAAGGAAAAATTAATTCTTTAAACAAGATATTTGAAGAGAAACATATTTTCTACAGTTTGCCAAGTTGGCCAGAGACCTTGTGATACCAGGAGGAATGGGTGTGTCCAAGAGAGACGGGACAGGGGACGGAGCTATGGCAGCAAAGGGAGGAGAAGGAGGAGGTCACCAGCTTGAGGATGAGGACTTGGAGGAGGGAGGATTGTGTTGATAGGCCCCTTGAGGGAGTTATTTATTACTAGTGTTCACCTGGCAGTCTCACAGCAGTGTGTCATTTGTGTAGTTCAATTTGTTATGTAATGTTTAGAGTCTTTCTCTTTTTTTTTCTTTTTTTTAAGGGGAAGAAGTAAAAATTCCTAAACTTATAAAACGCCAAAATGTCTATATATAGAGAGATTTTTGCATATCTATCTGTGTAGATTTTCTCTTCATATCAATGCAGTATTTGTATATTTGATTCAATTATTGTAGATATATAGATAGCAATATTAGAAGAGGGTAAATTTGTATGGGATATAAAGATGTTTCAACTGTCCATAGTTGAAGGTCAGTCGGTCAATGCGCCGTGATCTGAAGGTAGGGTTCAGTTACTCCAGATCTGATGATCAAGATTTGGAACACAACTTTGGGGCAGTTTGATTTCATGACTTTCTCAGGCTCAAAGTACTGGTACAACTCAGAAAATAATGAGAGGGATAAGCAAAAGTTTTAATAACTTTTTCTTGATAGTTAGAAAAGAAATGAGAACAATGCATTTATGGTTAATTTATTATTAACAAATGATGAAAACTCCAACCATTTTTGCACCTACTCACTTATTAGTATTTGGAACCTTTTATGAAATTGAAACCAGTTTTGTTGATATTTGATCTTGTTAGAAGTATTATATACTGAACTAAGAGGGAATAAGTTGATAGTCCAAAGAAGTTGTATCACTTCCACCTGTTGTTGTTAAGATATGTCAAAATTATGCTTTATGGCATGTAAATCATTTCTACATATTGTATGCTAATGATAGTACATTTGAATTATGCATGGATCTTGTTGCATTGTTTTCTGTGAATGTTTTTATGAGATATAGTCATAGATTTATAGATTTTTGATTATCAGATAATATTAAGAAAAGTCAGTGTGATACAAGCTAAATGAACTAGTACCCTCAAGATGATGTCATCACAGGTTATTTTCCGATTTCCCGTATATACCAAATCCCGAAAAACACATTCTATCTATCTATATATACTGCACAAACTCCCCTTTCGGGTATTACTGGCAGGTAATTCTTTCCAACATAGAAAAATTCTTGGCTGTTATTCACTTTGCTAAATTTTGATAATGTAAATCAATTCATTTTATTAGTTTAGCAAATTTAGAATACCACTTAGACACTGAAAACATTCCAGTAAAAAGGGTATTTAAACATTTCTCCACTGAAGTTTGGTAGTTGTGTTTAGTATTTTATATATATTCAAGATCAACTTTCTGGGTTTTTTTATTGTCAATATACAGAGGTTGTCAAAAGAAAGTCCATAAAAATGTTAGATTTAAGCCATGTTGCAAGTAAAAACCAGACAAACTATCGAGTTAATGCAAGTTGTAACACTATAAAACATGTTGATGCTGGTCATTATTACTATTGGTATATATCTAATTGAGCTATTTTACGGTCATCCTATTATTTCTTACATGGAGAAAAATATACTTAAAAGTGAAGTCCTGTGTGTTTTTTTGTGCTAAACAGAACTGAAATCTTTGTATTGTTTTCTAAAATCATTCCTGCAGATGAATTTCCAGCTTTGGAGAGGGACCATACACTTGTTTAAAGTTGTGATTCTCGGTACCTCCCTTATTGACTTACCTTGAAGATTATCCATTCCAGGTTTTAACTTCTGAAGACTCAATAATTCAGTAGAGAAAAATAATAGCAATAATTACAGAAATACAACACTGTATTTTTTAAATGTTCATGTCATTGATTAACTACAATAAAAAAAATAATAATGATAATTATGTAAGAAAACCATATTTAATTTAAATCTGCTTCTCTTTTTTGACAAATATTGATCCATTTTCTCTTCAATAAAAAGCAAATCATTTATACACATATTCTTTTTTCATTTAAGTTCAAAATAGATAAGGCACATTATGTCATACTTACGTAATATTTTGTAAATATTTAAAAAATAGTTTTGTATATATACATTGTATGATCTTTTTGATTTTTGTATATCATTTTATTATGGTTTTACTTTATTTAAGAAATGTATAGGAGGTCCTTGATATTTTGTGCAATATAATTTTGACCCTTTTAATCTCCTGGCATAGGTAGGGTTAAATTAGATAAATTGTATATACATGTACCTTCTGTATGTCCCATATACATAGTTACAGAGAAGCTTTGTAGGTGAATTGAGTATTACCCATTTTGGACGGGTTTTTCAACTAATAAATTCTGTCCTTAAAGTTGATATTGTCCGGGCAGGCGTCCACTAAGGTTGACCTTTTTTTTTTAATATGCTATAACTTTTATGTCCTTCACTCAATTGCTTCAGTATTTGGATAATTGCTGAAGTGGAGGGAAGAAGCGGCATGTGGACAGGTTTACTTTTTTATTAATCTTTATTGGATTGCTTTAATATTTGAACAGTTGCTTGATTGAATGGACCTCTTCATTATGCAGTTGACCTTTGACCTACCTTTGATGTAAAAAAATGTCTATAATACCATCAGGGTTTTACTTTAATTCTTTTTGAGTATCCATTATCATATTAAATTGAGTTTTCAGCATCTAATGCATTGTCTAAAATACAGTTATTGTTAGCAGTTCTTTAGAAATCAGTCACTCAATAAAGAAAAATGGGTGGGTGTCAAACATTTGTTTCCATCGATTTTCTCCTGTTTTCATATTTAGGAGGTAGATACCTTATGAGAAGAGGAAGAGTTGGATTGATTTTAAGGGTTATAGGGTCATGATTACTGTTACTAAAAATAGGTTTTTCGTTTCATCAAATAACTTTTTTTAGGAATGTAGTATGATGATCAGATTTATTATATAGATACCTTGTGGGTAAAGGAAGATTAGAATTGATTTTCAGGTCAAAAGGGTCAAGGTCACTGTTATAAGAATTAGTTTTGCTTGCCTGGGGCAACACTTGAAAACATGGTTTCACATCATCTGAGATGTATCAATATGAAATTCCTCTAAATTGAATAAATATGCAAATATTCTATTTGTTTCCCTGTATAAAAATCCCTCCTTTTGTCCTCTATTTTACACATTATTAGTGTAAAGGTTTTAAAAACACAAGTGTAAATGCCTTTTTACTCTTTTGTAACATAAAGGATATCCTCTGTTAATTCATTCAGAGAAAACTGCAGTTATTAAAAATTACAGATTTCAGTTTTGGTAAACTTAAATTTTGTAGATGAAGAAACATTTTTTTTTATGTTGACCAGTTTTTCAACAAACTCATGTGCATGTCTGTATTTTTTTGTGTGGAAATTTATGGTTTTAACATTAAGTTAAAATGGAATCGACTCTTTATTCTATGCCCAGTCATCTATAATGCCTATTGTACATTCTGTGGATCTCACCCAAAGGTTCTAAATCTTGTCAGTTTGTTTTGATGATACCCACTTCTATTTTATTTACATTTCTGATAAATAAATGATAAATCTAGATGTATCATTATTGTATAACCCAAGATCTTGAATTTAATTAGTTACTTGTGGTAGAGAAATATTTTTATGTATGAATGATCAGTTTTGTCATCGCTCATAAAATATTTTTTAGTAACTCAGTAAAATATGTTATTGTGTAACGAAATCAACAAATTCTGCTTTTGTTTTGCGACCGTTACCATCAGCTGATCTGAAACCAGTCCCACACCACTAAACAAAGCTAGTTACAACTCACTTCACTAAAGTGTTGGTATATATGAACCACGCTTATCAGTCACTGCCAGTCTGACGCTCACATTACATGGTAGAAAAGGCGGGATGCAGGGGTTATCAACATTTTTTGTGACCATTCTAGTTGTACAAGTAACAGGTACATGCATTACATGTTTTGTGTGGAAACAGAATTTTCAAGTGGATATAAATGAGGTAATTCATCCATCATTAAATGCTTAAAAACAGAACAGATGCAAGCATCCAGCGACTTGTGCATTTTAGGCTCTTTTGCTCAAAGTCCATAAGGACTTGCATTTACTACGAAATTACCAGTCATTTTATTAAGATTAGTTCATAGACCATGATCACAATTTAATGATGGATTACCTTAGCTTTTTTTTTTTTGTGGGAATTGAAGCGTCATTTCATTTTTCTGGTATATTTTACAAACAAGGAAAACATAAATAGCTTTTAAAAATTCTTTATATTTTATTCTCTGTGCTGATATGGTATGCAAATAGGTTATAAATGATGCATTAATATGATGGAAATTGTTCAACGATCTATGTGCTTATGCAAACTGCAAGTTTGATTTGACATGAATGCTAATCACATAACTGTACACAGATAACAGAAAAACATAAGAAAATATACTATAATGGAGTAATTAACAGTTTATCATTCATCATTCTCAAATACGAAAATCAAGGCATGAATGAAATGAAAAACATTTGTATCAGAAATTGGAAAGTGAAAAAAAAAAAAGTCAAGTTGAGACCTTACATGTGGGTCCTGATTCTTTAATCATAGACTATTTTTTAATTAAGGTAGAACCTGGATTTTAAACAAGAGTGTTCTCTGGAACACGTGCGTCACCTGCTGAAGCATGACGGAAAAGTGCTTACAGCAGGTGACACAATAAAAATCAAGTTGATACCTGATACATAGGTAACTGCTAATTCTTCAATCGTTGACTATTTTAATATGAATGAAATGCCTATATTTTCTTGCAATATACAGCTATGGTCATGTTTTATTACACAAATAATATCTCACAATTGCAATGTTTTCTACTTCTTTTGAATATCATGAAATTTCGTAGAAAATCAATAATCATTTGTCCCGTGAAAACCTAATACTTATTTCATCTCACACAGGCAATACAGATCTAAAATATTTTAAAAAATCCCTACTTGTAAAAAAGAGACCTACACTAAAATCTACAGCACTTTTTCCGTGCAAAACCCCTGTCAAGGAAAGTATATTACAGAAATCAGCATAAACACACATTGCACAAATATGGTCTAAACCAATGAATCACTTAGAAAACCTATTACACCTTTCAAATGGTCAAAACCAGCCTAAATGGAACAAAAGGCATTTAAAATAAAACCACTAAATAACAGCTGACCGCACTGATTTGTGGCCTTTTTTTTAAACAAGCAATACACCTGTAAGCTCCAATGGTTTATTAAATCCATAGATAAAAGATCCTCCTTATCAAAATAAATACCTCCTAAATATGTCACATGCCCAGGTAACATAACTGGCTAAGTTTAAAAAAAAAAAAAATCACCTAGCTAAGTAAAAAAAAAATCACAGCACATGAATTATTTTTCTTCCAAGAAAAAAAAATACACCTGAGTACAGTAACAAAGTTATTCAATATCAGTCCATTTTTTCAGTAAATTCCTGAAGTTATATAGTTTGTGGTTTCACAACAGAAAAGGGAGTTAAACTACTGTAACTATTATTTACTGACAGCAGTTATCTACCATGTCAAAATTTGGTGTGTTCTAATGTAACAACTGGTCAGCCTTTGAACTTGAAATATAACACATTACAGCAGAGTTGGCGATGTAAAATACCAGACCACTACCCAAGGCCTTGCTGCTCAACTTTTCATTCCTGTTTTGATATTCACTTTATCTTGTGTTCACTTTCCATAACCCTGAACGGGTGGTATGAAAATATTAAACCATGTGTATATGCCACATTTACACCAAAAAGTTTATATACAGTCAACCCTCGATACATTGGCAGTGTTTGTAAATCTCGATTTTGCCGATGTATAGAGAATTGCTGCCGATACCAGAAGCCATATTTACTGTTGTAAAGAGATTAATAAATCTGTCGCACAACATTTATTGCCGGAACCCGAGTTTGCTGTTGTATTGAATGCAGATGTATCAGGGTTTACTGTATTATATATTATATTGATACAATTCTGTAAGGAATGCTTCAAAGATAGAAAAAAAAAATGTCTACCTGTTGCCAGCAAGTTAAGTGTCAAAATAACTCTTAAATACAACTAGATATACTGGCCAGCTTTTTTGTGTACACCCCCCCCCCCCCCCCCAAAAAAAAACACCTAGGAAACCACCAAAAAGAATTTTGCAACAGTCATTAAATAAAAGGGTTTTCTCTCATAAATCATGCATGTTTGAAAACATAATATCTTTGGACCTTGAACATTCAAAGTTCAGTGCTTTTAAAAGTACAGACAAAATATTTGTTAAATTCTGATTTGCTTTTATTTAGATACAAAGAAATCTGAGTGCATTGATTCTGTCTACTTCTAAAAACAAGGAATATTTCAGTCTGTATGTCCAGACTCGATAGATTAGTTCATCATAACATAATGAACTGTAAATTTATATATATTTGAACACGTCTATTATATGATATATTCCATGATGACAAAATGATGACAAATTCATGAAAAGAGGAGTACAATTAAAAAAATCTACTAAAATGATATGTTTAAATCATAATATAAATCCTTCACAATTTCTTCACACATATGAACATCTATAACAAATATTAAATATATTCTATTTTCTATATACAGAGAAAGTTGTCAACCCTATAAATAAATCACATATATTCCTTGACCACTGTCACATATTTAAACCTGCATGATCATGACGCGTTACAACTTTGTTAAATATGGAATGGTAGTTACGAAAACTGTCACCTTCTTCCACTGCTTAAGAGGGAACATTTTCAAATTGCAGAAAATATGAATTTCCAAATAAAGGTGAGGTACAATTCTATTTACAGCCATAAAAAACTGTTTAATAGCTCCAGAAAAAAATAATCAGATAAATCTAAGCAGTGAATTTAAATAATTTCATTTCCAACCCATCTCTTTATTTTAATATCTATGTACATCTGTATATTGCCTTGGCCATGACATGCTAATAATCATCTTCGTAAAAAAATATGAATCTGGTATGAACATTGCTTATTTGACATAATATAGGTCATGGAAACAGAAAATACAATGTTTATCACACACAAGTCACTTTTCACAATTTTCATTAACATGACCCCTTGACCAGAGAACGTCCAACACACCCCATCAAATCACATGCACAATATAAAACATACAACAAAATAAAGGAAAGAAACGGTCCTTTTTCAAAGTCTAACTTTTAGCAAAGAACTGTTTAAATGATGAAACTCATAAAATATGCAAAAGAGTTAAGGTTATGGCTATTTTGTTCAGTTTCAAAGTACAGTACAAACACTAAGTATAAGGCTTTGCTGTATTAAATACTTAATCAGTGGAGGGGAAAGGCTGGTGTTATTCTATACCTCGAGAGATGAAAGTCATATGGACACAAGCTACTAGCGTTTCTACTCAAGCCATTACAAGGGGAGATAACTTCCTCCCAACCATGACTTTTTTTTAAAGGCCATTGTGTTTATTAATGATACAATTTTCTTAAAAAAAAGAAAAGATAACTGACATATAGTAGTCTTAAAAGCATAATATGCAAATATCTACTGTATAATAACAGTTGAAAAAACAATGAAAATGTTGATCAAATTATGCCATTTAGTATTTTGTGTGGATTTCAAAATACACTCATTGTTTAAATTTTCCCCGAAGATGGTCTGTAACTGGAAATAATTTGAAGTTGAAAAACCATCACAAAATTACAATTTGTTTATCTTTAACGTCATCAATTTATGTACTTGCAGTTCATTAATGGTGACTTACAGTAGGTCTATGGAATATTGCAAAAAGGAGCAGAATATGCAAATCAGGTACATGAATTTATGAAGTCGAATAGTCTTCAGTAAAATATTATTTCTTATTTATGCATTGAAGTGATGTTGTCGTAAGTACAGATTGCATCTCTTGACAAATCTGTGACACATTTTCTGTCCCAAGAATATACATGTACACTGCTTTTGAAAATAATGGGCCTTTAAATAAAGACTGACACTTCATTAAGTGAGTGCACAAGCTCAGAACATAGCTTCCAATGTCTATTCTATTCACATTAATAAACAATCAAATGTCTAAGATATCAGGATTGCCCAAGGTTGTAAGCTTTGTGTATAATGAAGATAATGTCCTGGTAAAACCCATTACATTAATACACACTCCAGTAGATATATGGAAATCTTCTGCCGAGTCTATCTGGTTTAAGTCCAGACAAACTTGCATGAAATAAGTAACCAAAATATTCCCTTGTGTAGATGATCCACTACAGAGAGCTGTCTTCAGATGTTGTGCGTTTCTATAATAGTTTGTCATCAGTGAAATTGGCTCCAGAATCAGGCTGTATTCGATTAAGTCAGATTGACAAGTACATCAGGTATGGAAAAAAAGAAAAAAAAGATATACAGACAAGTTTTATATAAACACAATGTAGATTAATTAGCGTCCTCTCACAGAAATCATGACTTACAGCAAAACTGCTCAGGTTACATAAAAAACAATGCTTGAGTTAATGACAAATGATGCTCGAGTTCTAGACACCTATGGACGTGTAGTTCTCCAGGAACAATATAACAACACTGCCATACATGCTAGACCCTTAATGTCCAAGTATCATACCAACCACGACAGCAGTAAATGGCATACATACAGCCTTAATAACAATGGCATTGAGCAATTTTCACCAACAATGTATAGAGAGATGAACAAGTAACTTGTGTTGCATGCAACCCATGAGTCCCCTACCAGTGAGGTGCATAATTTTTCTGTTACCATAGCAACCAGAATTTTGTTCCAAGAAAAAAAAAACTATGTTTAAAATCTCCACACTGCCATCTATTCATATACGAAGTTTCATTATAATTATTATCTTAAACGGTTTTCAAGTTATCGTGGGATCCAGATTTCTAGACGGAAAGACAGACGGAGGGCAAACCTATAGTCCCCTCCAGTGTAAACACTGGTAGGGGACTAAAAACTGTCCTCAGAGGGAGGGATTCTATAAGAGCAGCCACGTTTTTTTCAATTTCTTTTTACAGAGACCATTATATTTGTCATTTATATCAATGAGACAATCAAGGCTTCACATCTCATTCCTGTTTAACCATGTACCTTTCAGTATCTACGATTTACACCATGATGACCAAAGTAAAACCAGACCAGTTTGAAAGCAATATCAGCCTGTACAGGTTATCTATATATCTCAAAAAAAAAAAAAAAAAAAGAGCTGCAAAGAGTTTATAACTGATGCTACTGTCAATGAATTGCAGACTGATCTGGTTTTATACTGGTCACATAGTCCATTCCCTTTACAACTTTTGTGTCAAAAAAGGGTTGAGAGTTATGCTGATTTTTCAACCACACTACATCTTAAAGTTGCAGGTATAGGTACTTTTTATAAATGACTGAGCTCTCATCTAACTAACTTGCTACTGTTTCCAATTAAAATCATGAGTCCATTTTTAACAAGATTCTGGCTGTTTCACGAAATGATAGCGGAGGTATTGTAAACCTTTGACTTTTTCATCATTTCCACAGTAGAAGGATGACACACTACCTGATAGGCCAAAACCAGATGTTTCACTGACATTATTAGAATGATAAAGTCATTAAGAACAAGTAAAATGATCATAATATTACAGAATACATTATAAGGTTACCGGCACCGCAGTTAATACGTAACTAGTGCAGGCAAGTATCCACTACTACTTGCAAATGTCAGGTACTACTATACAATTGAAAGCTTGTATTTAACTAGAACTTTCTAAAGCTGTTACTAATCTTAAATAATGTACTAATCAAAAGCAAATTTTCGTCTGTACAAGAGAGGCAAACGTCAGAAAGAGTTGTACCCCTTGTTAGGCCCTTGATATGTCAGAGGACGAGTTGGGTGCAGAAGTGTTCCATACACTGACAGTATACACAAGTGTGAGGGACTGTACAAGAAAACTCACTATGGTGCAGTTCTACAACTTCCTACATTACCTTAAATTCATATTATACATCAAAAACAATCAGGCAGTCTTCTAAGAATTACATATCACAATCGCACAAATATAGTTGTGTGTTTCTTAAAAAAAGACAAAGAAAAACTTTGGCCAGTAAAAAAGTATAACAATCATTAGTTGTAACATGTCTGAAACATGTCTTCATGAACATTATGTCTGCTGGGTCCTACGATCACATGACTACACAACAATTACTTTTAAATTTATCATCCTCTCCTATCACTGGGGCTGAAGTCGGGGCTGAGAATCGACGCAACGGTCCACTGTCCGTTATAAACGTAGGTGGCTGCGCAGGCCTGGAATTACCGTTATTGTTATTATTGTTGTTATTTTTCACATTGCGCCCGTTTTGGGTAGATTCCTTCCTTGTGGGCTGTGGTGGCGGTTGTTGCGGTTGTGGTGAGGTAGACGCAGAGCCACCGCTGCTGTACTTCTTGCCGTCGCCTGACAAACTGTGTAGGAACAGATTCTGAACCTGGGCGTCCAGACTGTTCCCAAACTTGTGCTGCTCTGCCCTGTGTTTCTTCAGATCTGCAAGGGTACCTGTCGGGGTTCCTGAGGGGTACCGCACTTGTCCCGTCACACCGTAACTGTTTCGGCTCGGATCTGGCGGTGACGTGTCCTCGCGATTCCGTCGCTGGGAATCACGATTTTTTCTGAACGAAGGCGTCCTTCCGGTCCCAGGCTGACCTGGGGGTTTTGCCCTCGGTGGAGAGCTGGGAGAACTTTGGGGTCTGTTATTTGTGTCTTTTTCACTATGCGGCTGGGCCTCCTTAACATGCCCAGATTCTGGGCGTGCAGGTTTGGGCTTTGGACTGCTATCAGTCCTTGCCATGTGAATATGAATGGGTTCAGGTTCGTATCCATTCCTAGGTGGCTCGGACTTCTTGGAGTCACTTTCATCAGCACTCCTGCCCCGTGGGGCTTGCACTGCAGGCTCTGCCGGGGCTTTCTTTTTAGCCTGGGTCTCCCGTGGAATGTCTGAATGTTTGTTACTGGGAGACACGGTCTTGTTGGTTTTCACAGAACCACCTTTGTTACTGTTTGTTTGTTTTTCTGGAGGATCAATCACATACCTATCAGGCTCTTCATCTATAATGATTTTAACATCATCTATATTCGTCGCAGGTAGGTTCTCTTTATTATCATCCTGAAAAACACCAAAATAATCATTACTTTATGCACTTTATTATAAAACAAAAACGTTTTCTGGAACACGCGAGTCACCCTCTGAAGCATGACGGAAAAAGTATGACAGATGGATGGACGGATAGACAACGGAAAAGTGATCCCTATGTGTTACCTATGTGTCACCTCTGCTTACAGCAGGTGATACAAAAAGGATGCTCTCACTGCAATATTGTACTGAAATGCTGTCTAAGAAATCACATTAATAATTCTGTGGAAATTAAAAAAAGTTTTCACTTTCTAAAATACCAGTAACAAAAATGAGTTAAAAAAAACAAAACAAAAACACACGCACACACTCAACTTGACAGTGATTTCACACTGCACATTCTAAAACTGTTTTCTCAGAATTAATCAATTTCAGGATCAAAAAGCAAAATATAAAAAATTAACTTCTGAGAAAATTCTGGCTAAAGTGAACTACACATCATCTATTTAAGGAAGTATGAATCCAATTTCTCCTAAACTAAGTAAAATACAAAATTCTTTAATACACATGTACCACATTTTTTGATATTTTTATTGGGAAACACATGCTAAAAATTACATTAATGCATTCATTTTATTCCCTTCGTCTATAACAAGAAAGTTTCAGACATTTCAAATTTTGAGTTGAGCAATATCTCAATGAAACACTGGCATGATCACCAACAGACTGATCTATTACACATGAGGCAGGTCGATTATTCCCTTCCCACCTCTCCTGTGGTGCTGGGCAAAGTCTTAACATCACTAACCAAATGATACATGGACACCCAAACTTTCCAAGGGTTTTTAAACTTTACACTCTAGCTTTCTGTCATCATTAACTTCTTACCTCATAAATATTCCTGAACAAATTTATGACTTGATGAATATTAATTGGCATATAAAATCATGGATTCTTCTATGCCTGTGTAAAATCTTAGCTTCATTATTGTATGAGCAAACAGAGAAGACCCTGACCAGACAGCTCCTATACTGATCTGGGTCTGTTCTGTTTGCCAAGTGCAACAGAATGATTCTGTATGAAGTTAAATGTTAAAATCAATCATGCTTGAATCCTGTCAACACTACTTTAGTAAGACTAAGCGATACTTAAATTCTACATTAGGTACAAACACATTCCAATATTCCTGTTGTACTGAAGTTTACATACACCATTAACTATTTGTTAAGAAAAAAAATGTTTGGGTATGATATCATAATAAAAATTAAGAATGATAAAATCTGTCTCTAAGGATTTAAGTATTATTCAAAGCTAAGTATGGTTGGAGAAATTCAAGCCCAAACGTATGACTCTCTCCTATATCTGTAGAAAACAACACAATTCATTGGGAATAAATATAGTACCAATAAACCCCATATTTATGCAGAGAAAACAAAGATTTCAAGAACATGTAATAACCACCAGTTTCAAAACGAAAAAAAAAAAAAAGTTTTATCTACACACACCTGACAGTGTAACCAAGACTTACACAAGCTTTCCAGATATACAATGTATATCAAATTGAAACTATGTCCCTGATGTTGCCTGGGAAATCAAGTTTCAAATCCTTTAATATAGCTGCCATAACTATGAGTTATTTTGGGGTCCAGGAAACTCCATGGAGGTATAAATCAGCAGCAGCTCAGACAATATCCTTGCACTATATTTCATGGCCCCATTTCTAATATTTCTACCTTTGATATTTTCCTAAACTCTGAATTTTTATGCCTCTTCACTGATATCTACATTGACAGCAGCAACATTAAATACTTATGCTACAAGTATTTTAAGCTTGGACTTACAAAAATCCCCCCCCTCCCAGCACTTTTTTTAAATAGAAGTCATGTGACCCTTTTTCATATTATATAGATACAGAGAAAAACCCTGAAGTTGAAAGTCTACTTGAGACAGATATAGTGCTGCCACACTGCAGAATCATGCCACAGATCACATTATCCTGACAATGGGCCAACCAGACCTGGAACTATCCTTATATGCTGAGCACCAAGTAAGGGAACTATACCAGTACCACAACTTTGGTATGTTGCTGCCAGGGCTTAACCTATGACCTCTGGATTTTGAGGTGGATGCTCTAACCACTTGGCCACCAGGACCAGTACCCTTTTCACAGATAATACAGAATCTGACCTTGAAGTTCATTTCAATTCTTCCGGCAGACGTTTCTGGCTTCTTTTTGAACCATCAACCTATATACAAAAACAACAACCAACCAAAAATAGAAAATAATGATTACCATTAAATCTACATCTTCATCATTATTCATACTGAACATCCCAAAATGCATTGCTTCTTCCTTAGCCTCCTTCTTGAACAGGGGGCGCTTCTCTCCCCGCATGCTTGTCCTGCGTATTGAGGCACTGCAAACAAAGAAAAAAAAAACCCATCACAATGCAATAAATCTATTAAAAGTTATACGTTTCCAATAATATTCTTGTAACTGCAGTAAATGATGCTATGATGGAATGAAATTAAGGCTCAACTCAAGGAGATAGACAAATGACTTTATATTACATAGAGCATGCAATGTAAATGTATACTTGAGAAACCTTAAAATCATATCTTTTACATAACAAAAACATACATTGGCACTGTAACTCTCAAATAATAAGAATATAATTATAATGCTATATATTCACTTAAAAGAAACAAAAAGGTTCTACAGATTATTTTTTTTTATATAAATCAGTACATTCAATGGCACTAAAATACAATGGAACATCTTTGGAAACTACTGTTTCAGTTTTAGGTCAATTCTGATTGGTATCTTTACTGGTATATATATATATATATATAATGCACTTGGATATGCAAAGGACAACAGGCTAAGTAAAAACAGGACAAAATTAGTGTAAATTGTTTCCAAATGATGTTCTCAAAGGAGGTGAACAATTTCAGACAACATATATTAATGGTTAGCAGCTGACCACTACATATATATGGGAACATCTCCCAAAACATGCTATATCCAACACACATGACAAAGAGAAGAAACTGTCTACAAACTACTATATAAATAATAACAAGAACCAAATAGAACACCAATCCTGACAAAAGTTACACCAGAGAGGCGACAGATTGTGAGGTCAGCCGAGTTAGTCACACAAGATAGGTCACACATCATACATACACCTGGATTACACCCAGCAACAGTTCATCACAAATAGACAAAACATTTATGAACAATTTCGTAGATCAATTAGGAAAAAACAGTACTTCATTATGGTGAATGACTGGACAGTTTCATATAGCATGTTATGATAGTAAAACACTAATTCTATAATACTGTATGGAGTTTTGTATTCACAATTTTCACTTCAAAATACACTTAAATATGCCATATCATATGGTTTTAACCTCAAAATTCCGTATCACTGTTTTACCTCAAAATACACTCTAAAACAGTCACCGTCATGGTTTTTACCTCAATTACATTCAAGTTCATTTTACCTCCAAATGCACTCTAATAGTAATGATTTTGTTACCTCAAAATACACTCCAATATTTACTGCAAAAGTTTGTACCTCAAAATACACTCAAGTATTCTCGACCTATGTCAAATATACACTTTCATGATTCCTACCTCAAATTACATTCTTATATTCACTGTCAAGGTTTTTTCACTCGATTATAAATACACTCTGGTATTCACAATCATTTTTTTTTTACCTCATATTTTCACAACATAATTTTTACCTCAAAATGAACTCATGTATTCATGATCAAGGGTTTTTCCTCAATATCATGATTTTTACCTCAAAATCCATCAAAAAATCCACTATCAATACTCAAAATCCATTAAACAATCCACCATCAATAACAGATCCTACCAAAAAATATTCCATTTCCACTTCTATCTGAACAATTCTGTAGCTGTGTATCAAAATCAGTCTGGCCCTGACAGCACTTTATTGTTCCATATCCCATATTATGAAGAAATGTATTTGTTTAAGTGATATGTCCAAAGCAGGGAGGACTCAATCAGGGTATTATTTTTTTATTTTTTACACACAATGTCATATCAGTAATGAATACTCAATCTTATACTGTAGACCTACTCTATTTCCAAAACGTAAAACTTTGAAGGGCAAGCTTAATGATACCAAAGCTTCAGGCAAGGTAGTGTTAATCTCTATGTGAATTGTAAACATATCATGGAATCACATAATTTCTATCTCAATTTCAATTTAGATTTTAATTTTATAGGTATTCTATCAGAAAGATAAAATTAATATGAGAGATATACATGTAGAACTGCAAAATGAGCTAAAATCAGATAATAATATGCATATTATTAAACAAGTATTTTACAATTATATTCTAGTGAGGGCCATCCATGGATCATTCATGCCGAGTTTCATCGAAATGTCTTATAAAGCAGATTGCTGACGACAGACGAAGCAAAATCGACATAGGGTGATTAGAAGGGTTCACCTTGAGAACACTGTGCTCTGGTGAGCTAAAAAATTACATGCCACTATAAACAGGCTAGAATATTTTATTAGCATTGACACCCTGTCAATTACACTAGCTTCTAATATATTATACACCAAACATACACTCATGTACAACTAAAATACCCTTACTTTATGGAGATACCATTCATTTCAACAAACTGGCAATTTACTAGCATGAAACCTAGGTATGGAAAAATGCTCCACACTGTCAATATTTCTTAGGAAAGACAGTCATTGAGATATGATTTTCTAAGAAATGCTTGATAGTTTGAGGTGTTTCTTTAAAACATTTTCATCTTATCAAAATATTGAGACACCGCAAAATAAGCATGAGTTCAACCCCTCCTTTGTTGAAGTAATAAATCTGAGAAACTGGAACTCTGCATGGTTGAGTTATGTAAATAATATATTAAGAGGGCCAAACATTATTATTGGACTGCAATTAATAGATTGATGGGAAAAAAATTGAAGAGAAAACATACTGAATTATTACCATCACAAATATGTTTTAAATAATACTATAATTATATATAAATTGAGCAAGTATAAGTTTTTATGTCTGGCAGTTGCCTCAAAATCTACTTCCTTAATATTTCTGTGTTATAAAAATGTCATATATCCCTGTAAAATTAAGATATAATTTGGACAAACTCATGGAAAATTGGCCATTCCTACTATCCACTAATGGTGTGGCCATTCCTACTATCAGCTAATGGTGTGGCCATTTTTATTATCAGCTATTGGTGTTTTTTTTTATTCTCATTATACATATTTTATATAAAATATAAATGCTTATCTTATGAATTATCTATTGTTAACATGTTTGTATTTGCCAGAGGCAGGCGCATTGTCAATATGCAAATAAACATGGAGATCAGTAAACTTGACCTGACCAAAGGATTGTATATTTTACCAAACTGACAGTTGTTCTTTGCCTATTAAGTTGCCATATAAGCCTAACTGGTTAATTTAAATTCAGCCCTTTTTTGAACTTTTATAGAATGAAGGTAGATCAGAACTAGATGCAATGCACGTGATCAGTTCTTTATGATTTCAATGAGTTCCGATGTAAAACTTAAGACAACTAGATGATATGCACATACAACTTTAACTATTAGTTTAAGTAAACATTAATATTTGCTAATGTGAACATTTGCAATCCTGTTCTATCATAGAATACAGAATGCAAGCAGGGAACCAATCCAAAACCGTTTGCTCATGTGATCAACCATTACTGTTAACTTCACACAGAGCTGGCTTCTCAAGAACCCACATAGAAGAACAATTACATACAATGACCTCCAGCTGGTGCCCTGGTGACCCAATGTCTCGGATGTTTGCATCTTCCATGGAGATGCATATATCATATAATTTATTCCATTATCCCCAGTTCAAACTGACACTAAATAACTCAGTAAATATTTGGACACGTACAGCGTCCTGTTCACTGATCGCCCAGCACCGGAGATTGTTAACACAGCAGGACCTCAGTGAGTCCTCTCTTTCGTGTAATTGTTCACCAAGTGAAGACGCCAAGTTTCAGCATTTTAAGACATCCAAAAAACGTCTCTTGCCTAGCATGCTGAGTACGCATTTTACGAAGCATTTCGAAATCTACCTAACTTGTTTAAGGTATGTTACAAAATGAGATGAGATGTGATTTTGATGAAATTGTCTTTTTAAATCTGATATAACCTTGAGCAAACTACACACTCAAATCTGCATTTAACCCTGATTTGCAATTTAACCTAAACTAGAATAGAGCTTGATATTCCACTGAACTATGTGTTAACACACTTTTCTTGAAAGACAGCAATTTACAGAATTGTTTCTCTGATTTGTATAATATGTCTGACATTAAATCGCAAGACATATCTTAAATTAACTCTTATAAGAAAACATAACTGTATACATATAATTTTCTTTTATTCTGGAGGCTATCTTATAGGCCTATATTGCCATTCACCAATTCAATTCAAAACTGCTTGTTGATATAAATTAAGTTTAAATATTTGTGCAGTCTGGAATTACTGCAATGATTTGTCTGCCCCTATATCATTCCCGGAACCATCATTTAGCACGGCTAGTGTATGTTCCATGGCAGACGAGACTAATTCCAAGTTACCACATCTTAAATCAACTGCCATGTCTCTATCATATATCCTGCACACATTTCATATATAAAATCAATTTTCTGATTAATACTGAAGGAATATTTCCCTATAGAAGATAACTTTATATTACATGCATCATCTGGTATTATTATGTATGTGACTTGACAACTTGTCTTTATCTATCTCAGATCTATTACCACAGATGATCCCACACAATGCGCCAGTATGAACTCTCCTGGAACTGAATTTCCCATTTCTGAACATATGCTGATTTGAGTGGTTTTTAGACTGGCGGTAGCCACCAGTCTTAAGTGTCCGTCAATCAAAGCAGGCATCGTTGATTTGTGCATAATTACCACAGATATTTTGACCGTTTTGTATCCCTCTGCGCTCAGTAGTGTATCAATGCAATGCGAATGTTTACATCAGGTTAGTACGGTCATGACCTCCTTACATATTAGGCATTTTATGAATGGAACCATACTCATGATTAAATTGAAACAAATCAAAGTGATTGAAAGACTACCTGCGGGTTTATCATGAAATGAAGATTGAACTAGTAACTAGAGTTGCAGGAAAACATGTAAATATGCCATTACATTACCTTTGCCTCTGTCAAGATCAACCCTGCTTAAACACTGGAGTTAGAATTACATGTACAGCCAGTTCAGCATATAAAGCCTGCTGTCTTTCAGCGCATTGTGCATTTCGAGTTAAGTTTACCGTCGCTTCGATAGTATTTCAGTCATATAGTGATGGCCACCTAAATACAGTTGGCGGAAGACCTCGAATGCACAGAGGCATCCGGGTAGAACCACCGACCTACTGCAAGCCAGCTAGAAGGCTTCCTCACATGAAAATCCAAATGACCTTGCCAGTACTCAAACCCATGTGGTGAGGGGCTGAGTGAATTTTAAAGTGAGTGACTACCCTCTCGTCCACGGAAAGTCTGCGTGTCTAAGTGGGCAACTAAAACATTTTCACACACAATGTCAGACTGACCAGGAATTTAACCTGGGTTACTATATATGCACTAATGAAAAACCTGCATGTTGACCACTGCACTTTTCTGACTCTATAATTTGACACTTTCATGTATTGAATGGCAATCATATGACTGTATGTGACCTTGGCATTTATGTACAGAAATATGTTTTTACTGAATTAAAAGGAAAGTTTTATATTTATCAGAACCATAACCATCATAAATGCCGGTCAAACACAAGGATTGGACAAGTAAAATAGGAAGGTCATGAAAAATGGGATTGAACCAACAATGTGCAATGCCACTGGCTCAGGGTGCCTTTCCTATTGCTCTTGCGGAACTCTCTTCCCCAATTTTGCAGATATACAATACTATCAAAGATATTTTATTAAATGTGACATTCTCCCACTGGGTTGTATGAACGAAGCCCGACAAGTAATCTTCTTTGCGTCATACTTCACAGACATGTACAGTTCAACAAACTGACACATATAATACGATTCTGGTTCCAGACATTATGGTTTGTATCAGTGTAGAGGACCATTGTAGAGGAGTAGATAAAATGTAAAATGACGTCCATATTTCTTTTGACACAGATTATCCCTGAATATATCCGGCACATAAGAAGTATATCGCTGAAGTAGTGGAGTCTCTACTGAGTTAAACTTTGTTAAAAGTTGCACACTTGACCCTTATAATGCCCTTGGCACATGTGACTGCCTTTGCAACCAGTGCAGGCAGATCTTGGTCTACAGTGCTCGCAATTAAGTCAGTGGATTTTCATCAAGCACCATCATGAACAACTAATGGTAGAGTCTATAATGGCGAAAGGACAAGTCTAATCTAGAAATTAAGCATGGTTAGGGTTTACCATAATTGGCAATAAAAAAACATTAATTTAACTTAACCCTTTCCCTCATAGAGGACACCATTAAAAGACCTATGTGAACAACATAAAACCAGATCAGCCTGCGAGTAACTCGCAGGCTGATCAGGTTTTATGCTGTTCGCTGTTCCTCAGTGGTCTGGAAATGAGGACTTTATAATTAAATTTGGTAAAGTTTAACTGTGGTTTTCTGCAGATCAGGCTTTATGTGGTACCTATTGAGTGCGTCAAAATGAGCCTATATGAGGGAAAGGGTTAAGCCTTATTCCCCTCCCCACCCCCTCAAACTTTTGAAAATATAGGTAGATTAAAGATTCTTATTTTACTATTTACTGGAACTAAGCTTTCTAAAAGGGTTCAAATTGTGACATAGATATACATTGAACAGATTTCTGGTTTCATTAAGCATTATTTGTTCAATGTCTGAAAGCATTTGAGAATAAAACCTTAGTTTTTTAACAGCGGCACACAAATTGATAAAGCATAAATTATCAAAAAATTGAAATGATTAGCAATAAAAACCCGAGTGAAATTAGCAAATTACATACTGATATTTTATCAAATAGCTTCTTAACCCTAACAATGCTATATTTCTTAATTTGACTTGTCCTTTCTCCAATTTGAACTGCACCTTTAGTTGTTTATGATGGTGCTTTCTGAAAAGTTATTGACTAAAAAGCTAATGGTGCAGTCCATGATCAGACTGCATGGATGTACAGGCTGTTCTTGGTCTGCATTGGTCCCAAATGCAGTCATAAGAGCTAACAGCATTGTAAGAGTAAAGGCAACCGGTATGAATGCAAAATAATGAATAAAACAAAAACTTTTTCTTACAAGCAATACACCATATCGTAATTGGAAAACATGGAGGAACTGTTATTGTACTAATCTAAATACAAAATACTGGGAGTTATTACACTACAAATTGTAATGATTTTAACAATAACCTGAATAAAAGACCAGTTCAATGAATTACAATATAGATTAAACTGAATTTTATCCCAAAATAACAAATATAGGAGTTGATACAGACATTTAATCTTGATTCAAAAGGGAAGTAGAACACAGAATGTAAGCTCAGAAGAATTCAAACTTCATGAAGAAGATTCATCACAACAAATAGACCAGAAGAGACCACACAATTTTTTTCTGTGATTGAACATCAAGTAGGCTGCTGGAAGACCTTAACTCTTACAAAAATAAATTTCTGAATTTAGTCCATTCTTCATTTTGGACAATACCATTAGTTGTTTATGAGATGCTTGTTGAAAAATTTATTAATTGATTAGCAAACAGTGCATACCATGATCAGACTGCACAGATGTGCAGGCTGATCTTGGTCTGCAATGGTGGTAAAGGCAGTCACAATGTAAAGGCTAAAACTTAACATGTCTTTAGGAAATTCTTTTTTTTAACAATTGGAAGAAAAGTAACAGAGTTTATCCAACATATTTCTGTGATATATAACAGTTAATCTGAAACTTCATGGAGACATACAATTTTGTTTATATTAAACACCACAGAGAATCCAGAAGATCTTACAAGATATAGATACGTGGACAAAGAACATGAAGCCATTCAAGCTGGGGCAACAGTCACCAATCTGCACGTAGGTGTTCAATGTGATTAAAGTTATACATGCCATGCAATCACTCTACAAAACCTCAATATAAAACAAGACAAATATCTAAAAAAAAATATATATTATATTCATAAATGAGTAATTGTGATGACTATGAAAATTATGCATTTTTTCTCCTACAATTTGCATACATGAAGAGCATGCGGAATGCAAAAATTACACCAAATCAATGATTAATTAATAATTAATGGGGAAAACCATGCAGATGGTAATGTTGTGCTAGCTGTCATGGGTTGTTGTGTTAAAAACGACATGAAAAGCATGATCATGACGATGAAATCTGCACGTAAAACTACCTCGCTTGGGCATTTAAAATCTGTTTTGCTGAGCTAGTTGACCTGAAAATGACCACAAAGCATATAAACATAAAGTATAAGGCTTCTAAATGATCAGGGGCACTGTTCAGTTTGGGGTGTTGTACAAAGAACATAAAATAATAATGAAAACATAAAATGATTAATCAACTAATCTGTGAAATGTCACAAGAGGCATTTTTCATAACCTCATCGTATATATACATATAACATATAAAACTTGTTTCAGGCCCACAGTGTTTCTTGAAAATAAAAATGATACTTAAGTACGATTTTCAATCTCAGACACAAACTTTTCCCATTATTCTCAATAGAGATTTGAGTATGATACTCAAATTTGAGATGGACATCTTACTTAAGTATTTTCAAGAACACGAGGCCTGACTACCTCATAACAAATAAAACACAAACACATTTCTTATACTAAATTATCACAACAAACACAATTCGATCACGGCAAATGCCATTATCTTGATTATTTCCCATTAATTTTTTCAGTGTCAACTCTTATTATAATAATAAACACCAGCTATTCAACTATTCTGATGGTCATTTGCTTAAAATAAAGTTTTTGCCATTTATTGGGTTCTTTCTGAATGTTTTTTTGTTTTTTTTGTTTTTTTTAAATATCCTTTTTGAATGATGGACAAATTTTTAAGTTGGGTCTCAAATCAGGCAAGTTTATCAAATGTGTAAATAAATATGCTTCAACTGAAAAAACGAAGGCACACACACACACAAAACAAAACATATAAATTGTTACTTCATGTGAGAAAAATTTTATACTGAAAAAAAATATATATAAAATGCTAAAGATGGAGAGAGGCTAGAGAGATGTGCACCATACATACTGTGTACATGATCTAGATAGGTGACTGATCTATAGACAGATCTAAATGAAGTCCATCAGTCAGTTAGTATCAGTTAATAGAAGTGAAGTGTCCATTTGAAATTCATTTTTACATTGACCTCATTTACATAGAGGTCATTTTGAGGTATTGGTGTAAAACTAACGTAACTGCTTCTTTATTTATTTGTAGTTACCATAGTTTGCATCAAACCCTCCAAGTTCAGGTTACCTTACAAAAGGGGCATCCCCCCACCAAAAAAAAAAAAGAAGAAATTATTAAAAGTGAATATTTCAAGAGCATGTCATTTATTCTATATATATTATTAAGATCAAGCTCAAAATAATTTCATAAAAATGACCTTAAATATATGAGATGAATCTGAAGAAAAATCATTTAAATGACATGGCACCATGAGGTTATTGGATTAACCATGGATAGAAAACCAGAACTCAGATACTATAATTTGAATGTGAGCACACAAAAAAATCACAAATATGTCACAATTAGTTTACAGCTGTTCCTTTAATTGGAGTCAGACAGCTCCCTCTTCATAGGTGACAAAACTTGAATGACAGCTTAAAAAACTGCTCTGCCACAAACTTGAAATAACCAATAACAGCAGTGGTCCAACCTTCATCAGGAAAAACAATGTCTTTCACCAACATGATCAAATTAACACCAGCTGACAGCCTATATTTAATTAACAACTCATAGATTCCTTCACGGTTTCCATTGATTATTTTCCCTGATCCCTCTAGACTTGCAGTGGTGTTTCAAACTGACCAAATGAAAGATATGATATGCCTGCTTTATATTCCTGCAGCATATAATCCCAGGAAAATTTGTTGCACAAAAATCCCATGAGAGCCACAAATTTTAGTCTACCTTTTACACTTGACAAGGACTGATCAGACAGTTAGTGAATACAGCCATGTCATGACACATTAGGTGTCTAAGAGTTATGGCAATCAGTTGAACACCAGAATGGAGATGCAGATGAGAATGTTCGTGTGATCCGGCGGGAGAGGTGAGATTTCAATGATGACAAGGCTAGATTGGAAAATGAGGACAAGGTCGGCATGGAAACATAGAATGATGCCATGAAAGGCTAGTAACCGGAGTCTAACAAACAAACTTGCAACCAGTGATTGTAAAATTCTTAAAATTAATACTCCCTGCCTCATACTTCCTAAATCAGAGATTGTAAAATCATGAGAAGAAAAAACAACAATAAATCACACACAAAAAAGTAATGTTCTAATTTGTCACCCACTCTGCACTAATGTTTACTCATCATGGCATACAAGTGAATGGAATTTAAACACACCTACTTCAACCAATGGTATTAAGACAATGGTGTGTTTATGAATGTTCTCAGTGGAATGACATATGTTTTGTAAGATTTTACAAAACTGTCAGATTTCAAAAACAGTTCAGCCTTTTTGTGCGTCAATATTTATATAAAAAAAAAAATCACAATACCAAATAAGATATTAAACATACCGTAAAGGTTTGTAGAGGACCAGTTTGAAGAATGTCAATTCAATTTTTGATATTAAAGATATCTTCCCAGTCTTAACAGAATGAATTCTGAGAAGAGGTAGTCAATGGTTGATCTGGTTTACACAAAGGTTTTGTTTGTGATACTCTTTGTGAGCAGTTGACCTTGCCATCAATAGAAAAATATTAATTTCCACTGCTAAAATCTGAAAACAAGAGTGTTCTCTGTAACACATGTGTCATCTGCTGAAGCATGACGGAAAAAGTGTGACAGACAGATGGACGGACAGACAGACAATGCAAAAGTGATCCCTTTGTGTCACCTCTGCTTACAGCAGATGACACAAAAAGCATGCAGTGGCTGCTATTCTTCACAGACATTTGTGTCTAAAGGTAGTTGATAATTGCATTTAAGCTTTGAGCAGGCAGCTGGCCTATCACATAGGGCGAACTAACTTTATTGCACATGTCATTACTTAAAGAATTGAAAAATTATCATACTTTTAACCTGAAAAACACACAAACACACAAAAACACTGAATTGTTGAGGAAACTTAAGGTGGAGGCTGCCTTCAGACAAAGTTTATATAATTACTCGTTCTCCCCCCATCTGTGACAGATTTAGTGCACTGTCACCAAGTCATTAACAGTCAGGCAATGGCTGCTCCCCATAGCATGCAATCTCCTACTTAGAAAATAACGGATCCCCTGTCTCAGGGAGAGGTCTTGTAAATATAAGAGAGCCTTCTTGCTGTAAAGAAACTGATTAAAATAAATACCAAATAATTTCTTAACAAAATCTGAGGAAAAATAACTGCATAACTTGAAAAAATGATTTTTTTTCGTGATGAATATATATAAAGTATGAATCACAGCAAAATAGTTTCTGAAACTGCTGACATATATGATATTATCAAAGAATAGTATTGCAACCCTCTCATTAAGTTTGATTATGGATTTTCAAATATGGCATTTTTGGAGGCTTTCATTGCAGGTCATTTCTTAATCCCTTTCAATAACAAGAGGGCCAAGATGGCCCTGTGTCGCTCACCTGTGTAAGATGGCTGTGTTAGGCATAATGACAAAAAATCTAGCATCTGAAGTGTTTTTCTAACATTTAACTAAGTGACCTACATTTTGATCATACCTGAATTTGCACTCAACTGGGATATCATGCAGTCCTCATTCATATCATTTTAATGAAGACTGGGACAAAAATGTAGGCCTCTAGAGTGTTCACAAGATTTTCTAAAATTTGCCATGGTGACATTCTTTTTGACCCTATGTTGCCCGGTTTTGAATTCATCCGAGATTTGATGTAAACAAACATTCTGACCAAGTTACATTACAGATGTGGTCTCTAAAGTGTTCACAAGGTTTTTTCTAAGAATTGACCTGGTGACCTAGTTTTTCACCCTAAGTGCCTTTAATCATCCAAGATATTATGTAGATGAACATCCTGACCAAATTTCATGAAGACTGGGCCAAAACTGTTGCCTCTAGAGTGTTCACAAGGTTTTTCTAAGATTTGACCTAGTGACCTAGTTTTTGTCCCAACATGACCCAATTTCAAACTCATCCAACATAGCATAAAGACAAACATCCTTGCAACGTTTCATGAAGATTGGGTCAAATTTGTGGCCTCTAGAGTGTTCACAAGATTTTTCTAAGATTTGACCTGGTGACCTAGTTTTTGACCCCACGTGACTCATTTTCAAACTCATCCAATATATCATTTAGACAAACATCCTGACCAAATCTGTTGAAGATTGGGCTAAAACTGTGGTCTCTAGAGAGTTCACAAGGTTTTTCTAAGATTTGACCTAGTGACCTAGTTTTTGATCCCACATGACCCAATTTCAAACGCATCCAAGATATCATGTAGACAAACACCCTGACCAAGTTTCATGAAGATTGGGCCAAAACTGTGGCCTCTAGAGAGTTCACAAGGTTTTTCTAAGATTTGACCTGGTTACCTAGTTTTTGACCCCACATAACCCAATTTCAGACTCATCCGAGATATCATGTAGACAAACATCCTGACAAAGTTTCATGAAGACTGGGCCAAAACTGTGGCCTCCAGAGTGTTCACAAGGTTTTTCTAAGATTTGACCTGGTGACCTTTTTTTTGACCCCACATGACCCAATTTCAAACTCATCCAAGAAATCATGTAGACCAACGTCCTGACCAAGTTTCATGAAGATTGGGCCAAAACTGTGGCCTCTAGAGTGTTCACAAGGTTTTTCTAAGATTTGACCTGGTGACCTAGTTTTTGACCCCACATGATCCAATTTCGTACTCATCCTAGATATCATGTACACAAACATCCTGACCAAGTTTCATGAAGATTGGGCTAAAACTGTGGCCTCTAGAGTGTTCACAAGCAATTGTTGACTACAGACGATGCACGACGGACAAAAGGCGATCACAAAAGCTCACCTGAGCACTAGTGCTCAGGTGAGCTAAAAAGACTTTGTATATTTGCTTTGGGTGTAATATACCATTTACAACTATTTCAATCATTTGCAAACTTAATTACATGAGAGAGAGCTTAGAACCTTAAAAAGGAGACATATCAATACTCTTTTTTAGTAATTTTGGTCTGTTGCAGCCATGTTACAGTGCATTTGCTCTAACCACTTCACCATACAGAAAACTTTCTTGATTCCTCACAATGTGGGAAAGTGTTAAATATATTTAGAATCTGACAGGAATTGTTATTTCATATCAAATTTTACTAAACAAGTGTGTGACGCGGAGTGATGTAATTCAGCCTAAAAGTTATATGTAATGTGTTATATATAAGAATATATGTGATGGTTATACGAAACAGGAAACAGATGTCTGGGCATAATGTCATATAAAATTCAATCTTTCCCATTAACAAAATACTCTTCATTATCAGAGTTTCAAAAATGTCTGGATTATAGTCCTTATACACAAATACAAGAAGCCAAGAAATGCCCCCATCATTTCCAGAAATATTTTAACCATGTGCCATTGAATTTGACACATTTCTTTTTTTCTTTTTATAAATTCTATGAATATGTGATGCTTAACGTCTCCCATTTCTCACTGGTTTCATTTTTTTGCCTATCCCTTACACTTAGAGACTTCCTTGAACGTCTATCTCCGGAAGAAATTCTTTATCAGCACTTAAACCTGCTTGCAGAAAATTCTGGTTTTAATTTTTTTTTCTATTTTATCTGGCCCCGCCTACAGCTGTAAGAGACTGTGTGCTCTGTCTTGTCACATGATCATGCCACTGGGATTGGAAACTCATGATTCTGTTCCCATTTTTTGTTGAACATTTTAATCAGCATTACTCCCCACTCCTCCCTCTTTCCTTTCTTTCCACTCATTTATTTATCTCCACACACACATGCACTCACTCACTCACTCCTTATCTCTTTTCTCTCTCTCTCTCTCATCTAACTTTTTTTTCTCTCCTTTCTCTCCACATCCCTTCTCTCTTTCCTCTCCTTGCAATCTCTTTCCAGTCTTGAATTTCAATGAAAAAACACTTAAAATTTAATGTAACACAACTTAAAAGAAAAGCATAAAAAATGGTGCCAGAAAAAGTTTTGCAAACAGTATTATTTTTCTGACTGGAAGATTTGATTTTTGTTCATTATACAACATCTGAAAGATTTGGAATGTGTCAAATCTATAATTACTCAAAGCATGCAACATTTTAACACTTGAAAGTTGTCACCCTTCTAGACGAAAACTTTTGATGTTGATGAAAAAGAAAGAAAATCTGGTAGAGTCCACAGTTACACAACTGAAAAAGCAGCACATTTCCCCAGAGGAATGATGAAATTTGTTGGAGAATTGATCTCTTTTTATCATCATGGAAGATATTTTCATAGAAATCACAAACATTTGATGAAAAAAATAAAATTAATCCATAAAGATGCTCTTAAGAATACAAAGCTATTAATTCTAAGAAGTGATAATTTTAAGCAACACATTACCTGATCACTGCCAATCTGGAAGTGTCTGATTTACGGAGCCTTAATCACACTGAACATTATTCTACTCTAGCAAAACTTATCTGTAAAATCCCGTTGTCAAAAACGTCATATATTACCCTTTTATCACATACAGGCGTTTTTACTACTTGGCAGCGGTTGACACCAACAGTGTCCCTGGATCACAAGGATACCAAAAATTGGGAAGGGACTCCAGAATTGACATGCCTGTAAGTGTCCGTCGGGACACTTACTTTTTGATCAAATTTAAATTGAATAGCCATATTTGTTGTAAACCAATGTAATCCTCTGGTTTTACTAGTAACCCTCTTTGATAAATTGCAACTTTTCAAGCAATGGAAGCCATCCTATATCAGGGACTACTGAATTTCAAAGCAGGTGTTCTGTCAAGACACCTGGCTAAAATGTTAGTGTCAAACGCTGCTTGGCAAACAGCATACCCAGATCTGTTTGATGTGGATCTGTTTTATTTACTCATACAAAATAGTTCAAATTCTACATAGTCTGCATTTCAAAAGAAAAAAAAATGATTCATATACCATTTAAAGTTCAATAAATTATTATTCATTAAATCATAAATTTATTCATAAATATTCATGAGATACATGGTAAACATACATGCATTCTATCTAAGCAGGCAAATATTACATAATCCTTAACCTTATAAACCTCCAAATATCAATATTCTATCATCTTGTGCAACATCAAAAGGGTATATATCACAATTTTTATCAAAAAGTACATTTCACCAACAGCACATACAGATGTAAAAACATATCTTAATTTGCCTGTGTTAAAACTGATATTTATGTCCACATTAAAATTGCAAAAATAATTTCCTTCTTTTTCAAGAAACTGCAGAAAGTCACCTTTCTGCTAATATGATTTAAATATAGACAGCTGCCCACGGACATGATCTTACAAATAAATGAAAATGGATATAATCCGGAATATTCTGATATAGAGACATCATTAAGCTATCAGTAAAGATGTAACTTTCCCATGAAAACACCTGTGTCTCACACCTGTAATCTCAAGGTTTCCATAGCCTTATAATTATATTACATTTCCCCTACATAATAACTACATTGGTGTAAACCTATATAATTTATACAGAAAAAAAAAATCCAAACAGAATTTATATATCCATTATAACTTCATTAATTAACTCTTAAAATAATGAAAAACACAAACTTTCAGCTAAGGATTTCTGTGAAGCAATGGCTTCTTAAGACAAAATGATTAAAATGATGCTCCTGAAACTTGATAAAATTATGACCAAATTTGCACCAAAATTTCAAGATTATGTACCCACAATCCACTATGACAGGAAGGGGGCCTCTCACCATGTTGGTGTGTCTAAATATCTACAGTATGGTTCCCTATAGGATTGCTGGTCATTTCATGCCAAGCCTTGCGTCTCAAACTGATCCTTAATTAATAACCCTCTATCTCGTATACACTCATTTTAACACATTGGCAAACAGTGTGGACTCAGATCAGACAGCACCTCTAGGAGCTGTCTGATTAGGGTCTCCTCTGTTTGCTTATACAATATTGTAGCTCAGATTCTACACAGTCTGGATGGCAAAGAAAATTCCATTGTATTGTAAACCATTTAAAGTTCTGTAAATTGATGTTCATCAAGAAATAATTATTTAC
>CM037783.1:40500561-40550561 GCA_021229015.1 Solen grandis | reverse complement strand
GATAAGGCGGGTCATTACAGACCATACCTTTAAAATTGATAGTCCATGTATTTGCTATATATGACATTAAGCTTTAATTAATTTCAAAAATGATGTTGAAATATATGTATACATGTGTAAACAAAAACACATGATCGATGTTTATCATCAAAGTTAATTAACAATAACAATTGATTCTACACTTTTTACTGCTTCAACAGTAACGATTTGCAGATGTGTCTGATAAAGCAGTGTTATTATTAAGTGCAATTATCACTAACGGGATCAAATTCATTTGTCGGATTACAGGTAAGACAGGTGTCATTATTGTCAGGTTATCTTAACAGACTTTGAATAGGAAAAACGATGGGACTGACATAAAGTGTCGGATAATACAGGATGTTGTTATGAACAGGTGTCATTATGGACAGTTTGCACTGTAATACAAATCCCACCTGGAGGGTTTGGTTCGAGTGACAGTAAGCTGTCGAAGTTCTCCGTCAGGACAACAAAGTCCACAGTGTGAGTGCTGATCTCGATGTTTCATCTCAAGGACACGCGGCCAGCGATCACCTGCATTGTCACAAATTTTATATCTCATTATCCAAACAGAGACAGTGAAACATATATGGCATAAAACCATAAAATTCACTCTTTTTCAGTATTTCAGCAAAAATTTGCCTTTCACAAGAAAAAACATGAATTTTTTAGCAGCTATATGATTTACATTTATATAGTCACCATATTGTTATTGCTTTATGGCATAAATTAGAATAACCAGCTATCAAGTGCAAGACTGGTAAAATGCTGATCAAGCTTGTTCAAGTAAAAGTACATGTATGTAGTAACCTTCTACCATTCAACTTTTTTATCTTTTGGAAACTTGTTCTTTTCATATTTGTAAACACTAAACACATTTATATGTTTCATTCAATTATAGGTACAAGTTCTTTAGAAAAAAGGGAAGTAAATCATGCCAAATCTTAATAAAATGGATATACTTTTATATTCCTTTAAACAAAAAAAATATCACAAAATATTATATATTTCAAATGAATGTCTCACAAATTTAAAATACCACTCAACTTGCACATTTAACATTGTTTTATTCCATATCAAAACCAGGTCAAACAAAGAGTTGTAGGAACGACACATATGCCCCCTGCGCTCCCCCCACCCCCATCCACAAAGTCAATATGGGTCACCTACTAGTCCACACCATATGAAGTTTGACGAATGTCGACCCAAGCGTTCCCCTGTTATTGATCGGAAACAATTTTCACATTTGAGGTCACTGTGACCTTGACCTTTGATCAAGTGATCCCAAAATCAATAGGGGTCATCTACTAGTTATGACCATGACCAATGCTTAACCTTTTACCTCATAAATACAGACATGTTTCAACTTCTTCCTGGCTCCATGTTCGCGAAAATAAAAATGGTACTCAAGTATGATTTTCCTACTCGGACTCAAAATTATGCCCAATGGTTTTTATAGAAATTTGAGTACAATACAGATCATACGGAAGTATTTCGAAAACAGGGGCCAGGAGCTGTCTGATCAGGGTCTCCTCTGTTTGCGCAAACAATATTGTAGCTCAGATTCTACACAGTGAGAAAAATTCTACTGTTTCATTCAGTTCTTTAAATGATATTCATCAAATTATGAATATGTACATGAATATTCTGGAGGTAATGGGTTAACCTACCTTTTACCCTCGGGCCTTTCTTAATGACAACATAGATATATTTTTCTTCTTGATTTCTCAAATTGAAGTTAACCTGGAACAGAGGAGCAATTCAGGTCAAACCACTTTTACAAGGACATAGATTTAGCCACATGAATCATTAATCATATCTAACAGAACAAAACACACTTCCATTAACTTTCAGAAACAAACCTAAGTTTAATTGGCAAAAAGACTGCTGCATCAACCAAAGCACTACCAACTAAGGATACTTTTTTATCATTTATTCAGAACAAAATAGTACAAACAATGCATGAAAATTATTATTATAATTTTGTAAGTCCTCTGTGTTATATATGGTGTCGTATGGAGTAAAGTAGCTTGATTTTGTGTTTTGATGTTTTCAAGTTATTTTTTATTTATCCAATTTCCAATTCCATTTGTAGGATATTTGGATATTTCTCGCCTCCTGCAAAAATACCGCTGTGATTGGTCAATACCTGTCATGTGATCATGGGGTATTTTTCCATACACTCCCTGTAATTTTTATACACCCCCTGTAACTGTTATATCCTAAAAAATGGCCAACTAAATTGTTTTTCATATGAAATTGAAACATGATACATAATTTTATTATTTAATTATTATGTAATTAGAAATTTATTTTTTAAAAAAACTGTTAACATATATTTTTGCTATTCAATTTGTGTGATAAAAATGCTTAGAATAACAGCAAGGCAGTCAGTGAGATATCAACATTACATTTCACTCTGATGTGATTTGCATTTACAGGGGGTGTTTGAACCCATACCTCAAAGCTAAAAACAGTGTAACTTAAAATGTTTGTTTGTTTTGTTCGGTAAAATGTCCTTCCAACAGTATTTCAGTAATTTGGAGACTATGTCTACTTGAGACAGATATAGTGCTGCAACACTGCAGTATCACGCTGTAGACATGTGGCATGATACTGCACACAGTCACATTATCCTGACACTGGGCCAACCAGTCCTAGAACTACCTTTATATGCTGAGCAAGGGAGCTATTCCAGTCACAGCCAGGGATCGAACCCACAATCTCCCGCTCTTGAGGTGGTCGCAAAACTTATAATACTCACATTTTTGTTAACGTTGACAGGTTTATACAGAACAGAGAAGTTACACGGGGAACGGTGCAACTTCAGCTTCGGGCACAGTTCATCGTGTGTACACTGGAAAATAGAACCAGAGACGTGTTTTTCTACAAAGCCATTTTTACATTATCAACATCAAGTGTTTCAACCAGTACATGTATCCATCAGGGCTTTCCTCGGCCATCCAAACATCCCATTAGTGAGCAAAGAAACTATAAAATATGTACTGTGCTTATACATGTACATTGTGTTTTTATGTACATTTAACATAAGTGAAATGGAAAAAGTATTTGGAAGTTGATGGGCACAATAGCATTGTGTTAAAATATAACTGTTTTGACATTTATTGCATCTTTCTGTAAATATTTATACATAGGCCTTTTATTATTAATACTGATATTAAAAGACTTGCATAGAAAAACACCTTCAGCTGACAAAAAATACAATTTAAAAGTACATGTGTAAAAATATAGACAAAATATGGTATTGATAAGTACCGTAAGAGTAACTTCACATGAATCTATGTAATTCAAAATATTAAAGTCTATGTATATTCTTGCTTAGAATTTTCAGGAGAAAAATATATTTTTCCATATTTCAAAAGGACAAAGCCTCAAATTATGCATAATTAACCCCTTCACTGCCTTAAATTACCCCAAGTGGCGCTGCTCAGGAGGTAAAAAATGTTTCCTATACGCCTATACCCCAAGCACTGCTCAGGTTAATAGCATCTACAGGAGGCAACTTTTAACTACATTAAAAGTAAAAGCTATACAGATTTAACATTTATGAACTGAATTTTTGCATTGTGATATAAAATGGCATCCACCTGTTAATTTTTATGCAAAGAGAGACAGTTTTCCAACAATTTTTCCTGGCATATAGCGTGCATTTATATATGGCAGTGAAGGGGTTAACCTCTTAATGCTTAATTTGCCCATATGAATATCTAACAAAAGAGAATGGGAAATCCCCCTGAATCCTTAGGCATTCAGGCAAGTCACTATATGCTAATAGTGAGAAAAGTGGGCAAAGCATGTTCTGAAACACGCTGTAAATTTTGAAACACTGTTGTAGAAGAGATATGAAAAAAAAATCCATGGACTTACGAAAAAAAAAAAAAACTTGAATGAGAAAGCCACACATTTTTTCTTATGGAATCTTTCCTGTAAATAGGCATTACTCAGGTCTTTCAGGAATGAAATTCACATGGAGATTTTTACAGTGTAAGAAATTTTTGATTTAACTCGAACAACTAAAAGATACTCAGAATTTACTGTAAGCACAATGAAGAAAAGGGAGATAATACTCACAGGAGCAAATACATGTCCTTCTAGTCTTGCATCATGTCGACCCATCTGGCAAACAGAGATGTAAATACTTAATGATGGTCATTCAGGGGTATAAAAAAAGGATAAACTTTATATCTATACTTAAACAAGTTCTCACAACTTAAATTCATATCGATGCTTGTGTGTATGGTCATTGTGGGAGGAGATCGGAAAACCTAGAAAAATAAACCCAAGTGCCTGGACTGGTGGCCACCTCACGTACATGACTAGAAAACAAACCTGGGTCTCAGTGGTGAGAAGAAAGTGTGTAACGACTTTGCTATCCAGGCACATCTTAAAGGGTTTGAGGAACTTCATTTCTGTTCTTTGATGAAAGCTTAACTGTGTGGTAGTGTTCACAATGAAAATTTTAACTTTTCAACCTCGCACACAATGATACAGAAGCTAACCTGGAACTTTTATTAATATACTACAGACTTTGTTAGCAGAATAAGTCAACTACCAGGGTATTAACACCCCCCAGGGACGTGAGCTATGTTAACGTTGAATCCCAGATGTGCAACAGGTTATGCTGGCCCCCCGTCTCAGTTAAATGATTGTTTATTAGCACAAATGTATATGGGTTTTTTCACTCCCCTTTCAAATCAAAGACAGGAAACTGTCCATGGTATCTGTTACTTCATCTCTGATTTCATATAACATATGTTCTTTCAAAACACAGATGACATATACCTTTTATCTTTTATCTCACTTCTTCTTTTCATTTTAACCTTTTAGCACTTGAGTGAAAGGTCATGTGACCAGTACCTGTAATATATGGTCCCTTGCCTCCATGATCAAGTTGTAACCCGCCATTGTCCCATGCTCAACCAATACCTATAAACCAGGCACAAAATAATTCAGAATTGAAATTCAATTACATCTAGCACTAAACTTGGAAACAAATCTTACATTCAAGCAACTTTAAATCGAAAATCATAAGCCTTACAATAACAATATGCACTCTTAATTAAAATACAACACCACACATGCTGCCTAGCTCCTAAGGGCAATGTTCTTTGGGCTTTCAAAGAAAAAAATAGAGGAAAACTGCCAAGGGAGATAATGCTGAGGAGAAAAGGCTGTGGACAGGTAGGTTAAAAAATCCATTCCAATTGCAATCCCACATTCTTTCCTTATCCTAAATTGTAGGTTCTATACCAGAATTTAGCAAGGATGTAAAAAAGTTAAACTGAATGAATACAGAAATTACCATTTTCATGAAAGTACAAGTACAAAAACAAGAGGGCCATGATGGCCCTGAATCGCTCACCTGAGAAACATTACCCCCAATTACGAGTCATACTGAATACAGAAGTACAGCAAGATCATCTAAATTCAACACAAAAACTGTACCTGCCATCCAAACTTTGAAGGTCAAGCTCTTATAAGTCTTATAAAATCAAGTGACCCCTAGGACGGGGCCAATTTGGACCCCAGGGCCATGATTTGAACAAAATTAGTAGATGTTCACTATGTCATGTTACTCACCAAAAACCCCTTGGTTTTTTTTGTAAATCAACCCCGGGGGTTTCGACCAAGGGTCATGATTTGAACAAACTTGGTAATGGTCCATAGACAATGCCACCACCAAATATCAAACTCAGGCCTTGGGTTTATAATTTTTTATTTTTCTTATATAGGTCTAGGTAAAAACAAGTGACCCCTGGGGCAGGGCCTATTTCAACCCCAGGGTCATGATTTGAAAAAACTTGGTAATGATCCATAAGGCAATGCCACACACCAAATATCTAAGCTCTAGGCCTTGCGGTTTCAGAGAAGAAGATTTTTTATAGATTTCACTCTAAAAATCTATTTTTAGCTCCTGTGACCCAGATATGCAATGGACTGGAACCATTTGAACAACTTTTGTAGAGCTTCATGCAAGGAACATCCCAGTCAAATTTGGCCAAGTGGTTTAGGAGGAGATGTTGTTTAAAGAAAATTGTTGATGCCGGACGTACAGACACATGGATGCCACACAAAAGGCGATCACAATAGCTTACCATGAGCACGTTGTGCTCAGGTGAACTAACAATATCAGTTCTTATTGCACTTGTTTGATTATGATTGTTAACAGCCAGCCTTCCTCTCAACCTTTCTGTTTAATCACCTGTATGTCAATCCAGAATTTTCTTTGCAATCACATTGGCATTTATACAGGAAATTTTACAAGTAATTTATGACTGCCCTACTTTCAGTTACTGTTAACAGTCGCTTGTGTGAGCCTTTGCACCCATTACATCATAGCATATAGAATACCTACTTGCCACCATTTGCTCATGTAAGCAACCATTAGCAGGAAATAATGCAGCCCTCCGTTAATTTACTTAATGAACATTTGCACCTGTTCTTTTGTAGTGTATAGAATGCAATCAGGAAACCATCTCGCGACTGTTTGGTCATGTGAGCCACTGTCAGTCGTAACTGATCACAGGACTGAACTTACTAAAAGGAGGTCACTCACCAAATAATCCATCGTCTGTTTCCAAAGTCCCTCCACCAGCTCCAGTCGGTCCAAATGAGTGGGCAGCTCAAACAGCATGTATGCACTGACCACCATCTTGAACTGGTTACTTACTTTCTGGACATGGACAAACACTCAAAATTATACAATTTGCACCCATTATCATATAGCACAATCCAGATCTTGCTTTATCCCTCACACAGTGTGACATCCATCAAAATAGAGCTCCAAGAGTTGAAGCATAATATGCCCGTAATATGTGCTGTCCTAAAATGCACCATGTTCAAACAAATCAAGGGCCATAATCCTGGTGTTCCTCGAGTTATTTGGCTGGTAATCAAACTTGGATATTATACCCATACACATTGTCAGCAAGTTTGAGGAGGATCAAATAAAAACACTTTAATATACAGTGAAACCTCATTAGTCCGGACACTTTGGTCCTTGTTTAAATTTCCGGATTAATGAATTTTCCGTATTAATGAATCAATCCATATCTCTCTTCTTCTTTTTTCTTTCTTTCTTTCATACTTTCTCATGGTACACTGTGTGTGTGTGAGTGTGTGTTTATGTTTGTTTTCCATTAATAATAATTATATTTAAAATTATATGCTTAGGACTATAAATGATTATGTATTTAAAATGATGTTTACAAATGATGGTTTAATTTTATTTAAATCCATCCTTGACATCAGCATTCTTTAAGAGAAGAAAAAGACACCTTAAGTAGGTGACAGCATAATTATGACCCATTTCTTGTTCTGCATTCGTGAGCAAAATGAATTGGATTTAATTATTTTAGTCAAACTAGTCACAAACAAATGAATATTAAATGTACGCACTGAAAACAAAACATATGAAAAAAAGACGATCTAAAGGGTGGTTGGCTTTTCTGTCTCTTTTTACAGCATACATCTGCAGCTGTGAATAAATTTTACCTTCTTCACTCGCTAGTTATATATGTAGCTTGCGGCTATACCAGCTCTTAATTGCCCCCTGTTCTCTGAACTGATTAGTGTGAAGCGCTTGCGGCTATGTGTAAACAATCTGCGGGTGATACTTCTATGACAGTCACGCGCAAAGAGTAGTCCGAATGATGTCTAAAAATAGTAGGTGGGAAATCCAGTCTGAACTGGTACCCAGATTATCGATTCATTTTAAATAGCAAATGGAAGATTGGTTCCCAAAATGGATGTCCGGATCCCGAACGCAAATTTCCGTATTATCGAATCATTTTTACGTTGTGGAAATCCGTTCCAAGAGAAAAGTGTCCGGATGGCGAGGTTTCCGGAACAATGGAGCCCGGACTAACGAGGTTTCACTGTAGTAGTAAAATAGTAGTCTAGACACTGTTAATATAACATATTTTCAACAAATCAAGGGCCATAATCCAGGAGTGCTTGGGGCAATTTGAACAGAAATCAAACTTGTCTGAGATATTATGCCCATACACACTGTCAGCAAGTTTGAAGAGGATCAATTAAAAACTCTTTGAATAGGAGTCTCATTTTCAACAAACCATGGGCCATAATCCAGAAGTGCCTGGGGCGATTTGGCTTGAAATCAAAGTTGTCCAAGATATTATGCCCATACACATTGTCAGCAAGTTTAAAGAGGATTGGATCAAAACTATTTGAAAAGGAGGCTGGACACTTCAAAGACAATGCCCACCCCAAAACAAAATTGCACGAAAACATCATACATCCGTACAAAATTTGTACGGGCGTATAAAAAACTAGAAGATTTGGAAGGATATGGTTTGAATAATATTACATTGGTGATCCCAAAATGATAAAGTGCATAGCAATTAATTTGCATTGTATATTGTACATATTTTATAATCTGCTGTATTTCATGTTATAGTAATTCTTGTTCAATTAACTGATTAGTGACCTTAAATCACTCTTCACTTTTCTTACACAGTAGTCAACATCATACAAGATAAGTGTCTAGAAATTACAGTGGTTAATGCATGGGGTATCCATCATTGCAACCTCAAGTTCAATCCAAGGTTGGTCTGGTATCTAATATTATAAAAAACAACATGAGTGTTCTTTGGAATACAAGTGTCACCTGCAGATGCGTGACAGAAAAAAGTCTGACAGACATATGTGATGGAAAAAGTGTGATGGACAGACAGACCGACGGACGACAGAAAAGTGATCTCTTTGTGTCACCTCTGCCACAAATAAAAAATTTGTGACACAATAAAAAATTAATAATTCAAACATTGGTTTTCTATAGTTTCGCACATCAACCTCATATAAACACCACTATCTGTATCAAGAAAAGGAATTTTCCTCTGTAAAATTGCCTTAAAAAAATGTCTCACCCCAGTGGACAGTGGAAACTGTCGAAAATGGACACCCGCGATTGTCGATAACAGGGCTTCCTCAGGATCTGAAAATATTCCACCACTGTCAGGCAGTGTCTCACAATCAAAATATACAAATTAAATTGCTTCATCTTTTCTTTCATTTCATACAAATCATTTTCATGATCAAAGTCATCATTATTTCCATGTCACCATTTCTATACCACCATCATTTCCAAATCATTAATATTTCCATACCACTAGACAGTGTAGAACCATCACTATGTGCTCCTAGATAAAATGAACACCACTATATCACCTGAAACCTTGAGTCCCAAGCTTTTATTTTTTAACTGTTCTCATTTTTAAGTTGGAATAACAACCCAATTCAATGACAAGAGTGCTGGTTATTGCAAAAAAAGCCCGTCCTGCTATGTTATCGTCTGAAATGCCATAAACCTAGACACTGTTAATTTTGCAATTTTTCATCAATTAAAGGTTCATAACTCTGGAGTGACATGGACATTTTGATGAGTCATCAAATATGGTTGAGATATTGTGCCCATACACATTGTGACCAAGTTCACAATTGTTTGAGTTAGAAAGATGGCACTGTTAATTGTGCATTTTTTTCATCAATTCAAGGGATGTAACACTGGAGGGTCTGGGACTTTCAGGCTGGTTATCCGATTCGGTTGAAACATTGTGCCTATACACATTGCAACCCAGTTTGGTAAAGATCTGCTCATATTTGATTGAGTTAGAGAGTGGACGCTAAAAGCCCAGCCACCGCATGTAAATCCATATTATTTCCTGTCATTTGACAGCGTACAAAAAGCATTATATACTTTTGAAACTAAATAAAGTTATGGGATCAGCACTATATTCATCCCCTGCATCATCATGATCATCATCACCATCATCAATTCATCAGCATCAACATCACTAAATTCATCATCATCATTTATCATCATCACCAATTTCTTCCTCACCTGCGGACAGCAGCCTCAGGGCCATGTCATTCATCAGCGATGAACTGTCCACACAGTAGTACTCATACACTTGCTTCTGCCAGATCTGATTGGCTGCCCTGCAACACAGCACATGTAGCTTATAACATGCTCACATCTAAAACACATGCTGACATGCAATACACAATAATAATTTTTTTTTTTTTTTTAAGAAACATTTGTCAAATCCAAACATTTATTTGTTAAACATTTTACCATGTTTAGGTACCGTACCAGTATATTTATAGGAGGTCTACATATGAGTTTCAGACAGAGTATGTAGTAGAGGTATAAACATGGCACATATACTTTCTGGCAATGTAGCTAGCTTTTGGTGTGACTTGCCAGAGTATCCAAGGTCCTGAGTTTGAATGACGTGTTAGGGCAGGATGATTTTATTCAGTGGATACAAATGCACAGCTTATTGTTTCTGTGACCTTCACCTCTGACACCAAAACCAAGACAAGAGAGCAATAGAGGCCCTGGATCACTCACCTGAGTATAGGGTTACCCAAGGAATATCTGTATTAAAATATCTTGAAATCTGGCCAGTAGTTTCGAAGAAGATGATTTTTAAAGTTTTAATTTTTTTTTCTTTCAATTGCCATGGCAACAGGAGTTCTACATGGATTAAGTTTATTTTAGCAACTTTAATGAAGGTTCACCCAAGGATCATCCCTGCCAAGTGTAATCTGCAAATACAGTCTGTACTGTCCAGTGGTTTCAGAGGAAATGTTTAAAGATTTCACTATATACATATAAGCCAAACTGTTTGGACACTGTAAGGTATAAAGAAAAACTGTTAAGTAAATATGAAAAAGAAAAAAATTACCTTACATTGTGTAGAAGAAATGTAATTGCTTCGAATAAAAACAATTTTTAAAAAAACCCAAGTTAAAAAGGGGCAAAACATTCCTTTCAGAATAATGCCCCTTGTCTTACAACTGAACCTTGTAATGATTATCAAGTATTCCAAGTTTTGTTGTTATATCATTCATAGTTTTCAAATCAATATACTCAGTAAGCAATTTTGATCAAAATTCTAAGTTAAAAAGGGACATAATTCCATAAATATAGCTTTCAGAATAATGACCCTTGTCTTACAATTGCGCCTTGTCATGATTATCAAGTATTTCGAGATTTGTATTGATACCTTTCATGGTTTTCAAGACATTCTTCTTAATAAGCAATTTTGATCAAAATTCTAATTTACAAAGGGGCAAAACTCTAAAAATTTTGCTTTCAGAATGATGCCCCTTGTCTTACAACTGTGCCTTGTCATGATTATCAAGTATACCATGCTTTGTGTTGATACCCTTCATAATTTTCAAAACATTCTACTTAATAAGCAATTTTGACTAAAATTCTAAGTTAAAAGGGGCATAACTCTAAAAACAATATTGATTTCAGAGTAATGTCCCTTGTCTTACAACTGCGCCTTATCATAATTATAAAGTATCCCAAGTTTGGTGTTGATACCTTTGAAAGTGTTTGAGTTATGTGCTACATTAAAGTTTTTGCACAACGCTGACAATGACAAAGCAGCAATCATAATAGCTCAACATTTAAAGATTCTAAGACCACAATATTACTTAAACCACAAAGATCATCATTATGTCAGGGGGTAAATTTCACTGGAATTTACAAAAGTCACATAGTTACTGAGGAAGAGTGTCTTATTTTTTGCACCCACCCCCTTCTATATAAAACAAATGAAATGACACAAATTCTCAAATACGTAGGTACATTCTAATAACAAAAGTGCCAATGTCGCCACAATATACGCTGCCTAAAAATATAAAATCAAGATTATAGAGGCTTCCAATATGAAAGTAGGTCAAATGGCAGTGTTAATATTTATCCTTTTTCCTCCTGAGCATAACTCTTGCAAAAATCACTGAAGAGGAAAATCCCTGCTTTATGCACTGCTACCCGTTATAGTTATGACATTGATCAAGATCTATTTGGAAACTTAGGAGTTGTGTTCTCAAGTAAATATGCTACAGAGACCAAGTTTCGAAAGGCATAACTATTGCAAAAATCACTGAACTGGAAAATCCCTGCTTCATGCACATCTACCCATTATAGTTATGACATTGCAAAGTTTCATAAAGATCCATTCATAAACTTAGGAGGAGTTATGTTCATAAGGCTGCAATATCTCAATCAGCTACAGAGACAAAGTTTCAAGGGACATAACTCTTCCTAAAATCAATGAACCTGAAAAATGCCGCTTTATGCACATCTACCCATTATAGTAATGACATTGACCAAGTTTTGAAAAGATTCAGTCAGAAACATAAGAGGAGTTGTGTTCACAAGGCTGCAATATCAATTAGCTACAGAGACTAAGTTTCAAGGGATGTAACTCTTGCAAAAATTAATAAACTGGAAATTCATGCAGATCTACCCATTATAGTAATGACATTGACCAAGTTTTGAAAAAATTACGGTCAGAAACATAGGGGGACTTGCGTTCACCATTCACAAGGATGTAGTATCGATCAGCTACAGAGACTAAGTTTCAAGGAACATAACTCTTGTAAAAATCAATGAACTGGAAAATCCTGCTTCATGCAAATCTACCCAATAATAATGACACTGACCAAGTTTTGAAAAGATACAGTCAGAAATGTAAGAGGAGTTGTGTTCACAAGAAATTGACGCACGGATATAATTATGGACTGACAGACAGATGGAGAAGATAACGCCAATATACGACCGCCTCCAGCGGCGTATAAAAATCCGTCATGCACTGCAGTTGTAGTACAAAGTGCATAGTATGTATGGATATCAACAGATCATGATTTTGATATCCAAATGCCATCTAAGAATTAGAAGCAGAGTAACAGTCAGACTCTGAACAGTATTATACATGTATTGTTTACTGCATTAGCTCAACACCAACACAACCTGATTTGATCCCACATCCCAGATCTCTCCTTAGTTCTATGTGAAAGGGTATTTAGTCACGTGTTGGTTTCTCTGTGTACTTTGCATGGTTTCCCCCACATCAACGACCATGCAAAAGCCAAAACAGTGGCAGATAAAACTACATAATAAAATTCTAAAAAATTGATATACTGTACATATATTTTCTCAAATAACCCTATCCCAAAAAATGTCCTACTCAATCTCTCTCTCTCTCTCTCTCTCTCTATTCCCCCATCTTTACAATTAAAATAGCAGAATTCTGATTAATAAGGATCATCGAGGGCTGAAATCTACATCAATGTTGTCACTTTTTTTTATTTGCCATTCTGGATCTGATTTTTATGTGTTATAGTACTTAATATTCACCATTTTCAGAGAAAAAATATGCATGGTAAAAGTCACGAATGTATTTATGTAAAATATTTCAAAACAAATGTAAACTACTGATGAAAGATAACTCTTTTCTGCAATCCTAAATAAACTTTTGGAGTTAGTTCCCTTACATTCTGGAATTTTTACTGAGATATAAATAGAACAGTTAGAATCCCACAAACCTCAGTGAATATCATTAAAGCCTAGTCCATAGGAGGGTTTGAAAAACCCCTTCAGGGAAAAAAACAATTTCCTGTGAGGTGGATACAGTGAGCTTGTGACCCGTGTTGGGTACAGACTGAAAAATGGCTACAGGTGGTGAAGTCCCAGGAAGACAACCTGCTGATGAGGTATTTGCTTTCAACTGTGCAGTGTGCATGAGGAAAAATATTTTTAAGAAAGCAGAAAAATTTTGCCAGGAATGTCCCAAGTATCTATGCAGTGACTGCGTGGTGCAACACAATGAGTTTATGGACAACCACACTCTCCTGGACCCTGGGGCTGGGGCTCAAACCACGATGGATGGGGCTAGAACCAGCAACATCTCTGTACCAACAGAATGCTGCCAGAATCACCCAAATGAGATCCTGCAAATGTTCTGTTCCGACCATTCGGAGGTTTTATGCAACATCTGTGTATCTCTCTCTCACAGGTAATTACCTAGTTTTCTTTCCAGTAATAATTATTTTTTATACCTCATTTTAAAGCAAAAACGTTCACAGATGATAAGTAGAAATTAAAAATATTTTTCTACCCTCCCTTGTTAATGTTGGTGAAGTCTTTGTTTCCTGCATGACAAATAAACTCAGCAAATGTAGGTCACATTATTGGTAAATGCTATTTTTGTAATTGCAAAATCAGTTAAATATGTGATACAGTATCCCCAAAGCAGTTGCTGGCATTACACTTTCCACAACATGGCTTCTTTACCATTTCTGGGTAGCAATTTCAGCCTATGAAGAGAGAATGTCACTAGATCAGCAAGGTGACAGAAATGTAAATTGAAAATCTAAATATAGGTTTTATAATTCTAAATATAGTTTCAATACTATCTGTAACAGTACAGGTATTGCTTGTGATAGGGAAACCACATGGGTGTTTTTACTATCATGATTGGTTGCATTGGATAACCATGTGTCTGTAGATTGGTATTGTTAGCCATAATGCACAAAGTTAAAAATAAATTCTTATTCAATGACCATCTGTAAAAGAGCTGCTTTAAAACTTGCAAGGTAAATTAAAGAACTTATTTATTTTTTTTAGAATAAATATAACTGTTTGTGATACTGTAAAATATGATCTGTGATAATGTTATTATTTTTTTACTTAGACGGTTAACCCTTTCCCTCATAGAGGAAACCATGAAAAGACCTATGCGAACAACATAAAACCAGATCAGCCTGCGAGTAACTCGCAGGCTGATCAGGTTTTATGCTGTTCGCTGCTCCTCAGTGGTCTGGAAATGAGGACTTTATAATTAAATTTGCTAAGGTTTAACTGTGGTTTTCTGCAGATCAGGCTTTATGTGGTACCTATTGAGTGCGTCAAAATGAGTCTATATGAGAAAAGGGTTAAAACTGATATTTGTTAAAAAGATAATTATTTCAATATAAAATAATATAAATTCTATCTGTGAAATTGTGATATTTGATCTGATGTATGTAAAAGGTATGATATATTTGCACATATAAATATTCCCAGTTTTGGGGATAGCTGGCCCCACTCCAAAAATAGTCAGGAAAAAAAACTGTCTTTAGCTCTATACAGTTAGTACAGGATTGCTAGTAGTAAAGGGCAAATAATTACTTCTGACATTGATAATCACTCATCACTAGAAAATATTTTTTCCATTTCCAGAGCATGCCAAGACATCAAATACATTCCATCTGATGCAAGTGCCCTCCTGCAGAATGAAAACTTGGAAGTTACTCAAAATCAGCTGAGGGAGTCCTTAACAGATGTTGATCAACTGAAAAACAATACTCGCGCACTTAAGAGCCAACTGTCAAATGAAAAGGAAAACTACTTGTCCCGAATTCGAGAATACCAGGACAAACTGATCAGACTCGTCCAACAGCTTGGACAAGCAGACATGGACAAGGTCAATAATCAATTTGTTCAAGTGGACAGGAAACTCACAGAATATACAGACAAGATTACTGACATAGAAGCGGACATTAAGGAATGCTTGAGAAGCCTTGACATAGAACATGGAAACAACTCTCAAAAATTTGTAACCATCAGAAAAGGAAGGAATTTGATCAATACCACAAGAGAAATGGTAGAAAGGAATGAAGATTCTACTTGGAAATTAGGTTGGAGTTTCTCTGCTAATATGGATATAGAAAGGAACCTGACTCAAATTCAGTCTCTAGGCCACTATAATACCTACTGTTATAAAGCTATCCATACAGAAACAATATTCCCTATTGACAGTAACGAAAACCCTATTCAAGATGTCACTACTGCACGTTTCCTGCCTGACGGTTCAGTGCTACTGACAGACTTCGCCGACAGAAGAATAAAACGTCTAAACATGGATTACCTGGAAAATGTTAAGTACTCAAACGAGCTGAATCGCAAAGCTTGGTCAATGTGTTACGTCAGTTCCGATGAAGTGGCTGTTTGCATGGACGACATGCGTATCCAGTTTTTGTCAACTGACAGGCTGAGACTTACGAGGGAATTTACCGTAAACCATTACTGTAGAGGGATTTGTTACAGTGACAGGAGCTTTTTGTGACCAGTGGAGACGATAGGACCGTTTATGTGTACAATTTAAGGGGTGCACTGAAGAGGGAAAATCAGGAGAGACTTGTCAGGGGCATACATGTTCACTTGCACACGAGATATAGCTGTAAGCCCAGACGGTCGCAATCTCTATATCACAGATCAGGACCACGGTCTTATCTGTACAGACAGGCAGGGGATAGAACTCTTCCGATACAGGGGTACCAGTCTGAAGGGCGGAACCGGAGTGTGCATTGACAACAGAGGAGGGGTGTTTGTGACTGGCTTCGACTCCAACAATGTGGTTCATCTTGGTAAAGACGGGAAAGAACTAGGACAGGTTCTTACTACAGAGAATGCACTATTCCGACCCCAGTCTGTGTGTTTCAACAGCACAACCAAGTGCCTAATTGTCACCATGGCAAACCAGTGCTTCATGATCGTTAGTTATCTTCTATATGATTAAACAAGACACACTTTTGGATAGCAAACATTTAAATGGATACCATGCAAGAATCAGTCTTCCATGCAGTTACCTCCCTTACCAAGCAGATACAAGCAATATTGATTAATTTATTCTTGGTTTGAAAATCTAACAACCAACCATTATTAATTTTGTTGTTTTTTTCCCTCAGTTTCAGGAAAGATATAACTTGCAAGTTTTAAAAGAACAACACATGCAAAGTCTTTAAAGAACAATACACACTAAGTCTAAGTATATATTTAAACATTTACATGTATTTTAATGTGCTCTGTAGTCTAGAAGTTATGGATGTATACCCTTCTTGTGTTATATATTGTATAACATTTTGTGAGGCATTTAAGCACTTGGTATTATCAATCAACTGCTGTATCGTGGAAACTCTTATCATGTTGTGACAATTTGAAAAACATTTGTGTGGAAATTAGATCGAAAAGCATCCATAAATACTCCACAGTGTGCAATGGAATTCAGCTATGGCAATTCAAAGGAGTGTGATTCCTGACAGATTCAATAATATTATGAATGTCTAACTGTGGTTGGAAAAAACTGTATGTATGATGTGCATTAACACTGTAACAGGTGCTTATACCTGTACAAAAGTTGGTGTATCATAGCTCTTTTTAAGCTCTATATTCTATAACATCTATGGCTATGGCAAAGTCTGTGGCTCTAGATTTACTGTTTAGGTTTGCTTATCATGTTGTGAAAACCATTATTAAAAAATATGTTTGTTTACTGTGTTCCAACCCATATATTTTATTTCTTTTTCTTTCTTTTTCTTTCTTTTTTTTGCCATTTTTTTTTTTACTCTGACTATGGCAAAGCTGAATATGGCCTGCAAGATGAAAAGATGATCATATTACTAAGTCTAAAGAACAGAATAGACGAAATTGATGGATAGATCAACATCAGTGATCAGAAAAAATATCTTTGGTCCATGGCAAAATGAAGATTAAGTCAGTACCAATTTTGAAGAGTCAGTCAAAGCACAGCAAACAAACATATTTTTAAAGATGGCCTGGATCAGGCATTTTTTCCTCAAAAAGAAATCCAACTTAACTCTTTATTTCATATAGATTCATTTTGACCCATAGGCAAAAATAGCAGACGCAGATCAGACAGCTCCTATAGGAGCAGTTTGATCTGGTTATTCCTATTGGAACTGTCTGACCAGGGTCTCCTCTGTTTGCTCATACAATATTGTAGCTTAGTTTCCACACATTCATCTGTGGCAAAGAAAAATACATTATTTCATAAGCTATTTAAAGATCAGTCAATTATTATTCATCAAGTCATAATTATGTACATGAATATTCATGAGGTAAAAGGATTATCATCACTTATCTCACATTAGACATGTTCATCTTTGTTATGATATAATTCTGGGGTAGGAAAAGGAAAAACAACAAATTTTGCATGGTAAGTTGCATTGAAGAATTACTAAAGTATAGGACAGACTCAAGTTCTATTTAGATTTGAGAAAAATCTCATTAATAAAGTTAAACCTTGTGTTCACTTGTATGTCAGTCTTTAAGATCATACAAAGGAAGCATTTATGCTATACTTCTCATACTGCTATAACTTGTGTTCAATTAAATATATATCATTTTTATGTGATTTTATAGAGGGCATTCATAAAATATTTATCAAGACTTGTGTTTACTTCAAATATACACTGTATATATTAATATTATATGATTGTGCTATGAGGGTATCAATAACATAAATGTAGATCTGTATCCAGAAAGATGCCAAAATCCTCAAGAATGTTATTAAAGATATTCTTGTTCATATAAAATTTAAGAATGGCACCATTATACAATATATGTCATCTAAATGTAGTAGCCAAGGGTAGCATGAGTGATAGCTTTTCAAGCTTGTAGCAGAGCTCCAGATAAAGGGAGTAATGGGGAATTTACCCTTTAAAACTTAACAAATACCTGTACTTACTTTTTTTTTTTCTCTTAGAACGAATATACCTTTTTATTTTAGAATATTAACAATTTTACTTATTTAACCAAAAGTACTGAATAAATACCCCCTTGAATTTCAGATAACCCTTTCCAAAATAATTGACGGAGTAAAATGCCCTACACCCAAAAATCTTATCTGGAGCTCTGTCATAGTATGAGTATCATACTAAGATTGGATGCTAGCTTTACAAGTTCAAATGTTATATATTTTGTAACATGTGATAAATATTCAAACAGTATGTTTGTCAGACTAGCCAACAAATATGCGGTGTATAAATGTAATTGCTTAGAAATTAACTAATGAATTAAAAAAAATATACCGGTAGTGGTAATAAGTATTTGAAGTTCATGTTGCCATATACTCTAATGAAAATGATCTTTTTTTTTAAAAATTTTTTAATTATTTTAGTTATAAAAAAAAATATTTGAATATTTATTTATAATAAAAAAGATCTTAGTTTAAATGATTTAAGTTTTGTTAATGAACATGATCTTAGTTTGAAGGATTTAGTTTTATTAAATGAAAATGATCATAGTTTGAATGATTTTAGTTATATTAAATGAAAATGATCATAGTTTGAATGATTTTAGTTATATTAAATGAACATGATCATAGTCTGATTTGAGTTATTATGAAATGATCATAGTTTGAATGATTTTAGTTATATTAAATGAAAATGATCATAGTTTGATTTTAGTTATTATGAAATGATCATAGTTTGAATGATTTTAGTTATATTAAATGAAAATGATCATAGTTTGATATTAGTTTCTAATGAATATTTTATAAGCATAATTTCATGACTTTAGTTTCATACCCAGTGGAAAAGTGTTAACAATTAATCAGAGAGACTCATGCAAGAAACCTACTATATTTATAAATGTGGGACTGTATTTCTGAAAGTTAAAAGTTAATGTCTGATGGGGAATAGAATTTAATTTTGAATAATTTTTTTTATATTTCTCTTCTGGGGCCTCTGTGGCCGAGAGGGTAAAGTCGCTGACTTTAATACTCACTCAGCCCCTCATCGGGTGAGTTCGAATCCCGGCAGGGTCATTCAGATTTTCATATGAGGAAGCCTTCCAGTTGGCTTGCGGTAGGTCGGTGGTTCTACTCGGATGACTCAGTGCATGCGGGGTCTTCCTCCACCTGTAATTAGCTGGACATCGCTATATGACTGAAATACTGTTGAAGCGACGGTAAACTCAAATAGTCAAGTTATTTCTCTTCTGTTTCTGAATATATAAATGCATATTATTTTTTTAAATACTGGACAAAGGTACATTACCATATGAGGGATCCTGTGCCAGACCCCATATTGTAGATGGTTGAGGGAACAAACGTGGGGTCTCTTTTCTGTATCTGTAAAGAATCATACCTGTATATCAACATGTAACTCACTTTGTTTTTCATTTACTTTTTTTAGTTTGTTTTTATTTATAGTAAGGCCTATACACCAGAAAAGACATATTAAACAGAAATAGGAAATTCCAGTAAAAGGCATTGGAAAATATTGTTTAGGCACACAGCAGATCATTGAATTTTGCAAACTTTCTAAAGAAAAATGGAAAAATCACAGAGGAAAATGTCACAATTTTATAAAATAATAAATTCTCTACTGCAAAGAATTATTTTCAGTTTGATTTATTTTAAAAATTCTTTTATATCTTATTTAAATGCAACCAATGTAGGAGAAAAAAACACACATTTTACTTAGTGTCATCATGTAGGTACTTTTCTTTTCTACATGAAACATTTTTAGCCCTTGACTTATTTAATACCTTAGTTATCAATTTGATAGTAATGTTATATGTTCTATAATAAGATATAATTTACTTTCATATATCTTCCATGGAATAGGAGATATTTGAAACCGTGACTTTACAAGAAATGGAAAATTTGTTACATGCCTTTGTGAGATTCAGATTCACTGCCAATCTATGTAAAAAAGGTCTTTGAAAATTGAATATTTGTTTCAAACCTAAAGGCTTGTTATTTATATCTAATTGGCCCAATTTTACTAGTGTATTTGAATGGCTTACACACTATCCAATAGCTATGTTTATTGTATGATATTGTTTGTGAGCAATCAACCTTGTCTTGATGGATAGGGCATGGCTTAAGGTAATCCATCCATCATCAAATTATAATCATGATCCTTTAAATGCTTTAAAAGACCTCAGTGTAGATACAAGCATCCACTGACTTGGAGCTATAGACTCTTTTACTCAGAGTCTATAAAGGCTTGCATTTATCATAAAAATCCCATGATCACTTGATGAACCATGAACATAATTTAATGATGGATGGATTACCTTAAATTTTCACTGCTAAAAACTGGCAAGGTACATTCCTTTATATAAGCATGTCTGAGGAAGATCTGTTACTGATATTCCAAGATATATAAATGTTATGCGATAAAATTCATCAAGGTCTGAATGATACTGAAGATTAACAAAGATATTGCGCTTAGGTAAGAAGAAAACAATGTGACCTTGAATTGTGAAGTGTTGTGTTGCGGAGCGGTGGCTCAGTGGTAACGCGTTGGACTGCAAATCCAGGGGTCTGGGGTTCAAATCCAGGTTAAATATTTGGAATATTTGTTCCCCGCCTTGTTCCTTACCTCACTAAATATCTGATGTAAAACTGTGAAGTTGGCACTCAGTCTTGCAGCAAGGTAAACTATACTGCTATACTTTGTTATTCTGTGAATGTAAAACAAGATAAACATGTAATAAAAATTAATGTGTATTAAAAAAATACTGGATGTAGCATTTCCTTATTATTCCGAAACATTGATCCTAACCAGGTCAAACACACCTGAACATTTCTGATGTGAGCAGGATTCGCAGTGGTAAATAAGCTCGTTTCAAGAAGTACTTGACAATGGTGAAGAACTTGGAATACAAAATCTGACTCCACTCACAATACGGTTCTAAAAATAGAATTACTGGCACCAGCCAACAAAATTATCCAATAAAAAAGATCAACCAACACCATTTTTCAAATACTAACATCAATCAGCATGCTAAACTCAAACACAACAAACACAAACTGAATGTTTGGCAAGTTATTCTAAAAACAGAATTACTTAACACAGAAGTGCTGATGCAAATGTTTTAACCAGCCCCTGAAGGTTCAAAATAGCTCTGAATTAATTGCGGTTGACTCGCCTGCGCATTTACATCTTTGATATAATTTATTAAACACATTATCTCCAGCATCAATTATTAACATATTTAAATGAACAATAAAGAAAATCTAAATTGAAAAGGGCCATTACTGTACACAAATGAATTTAAGAGTTACATGCCCTTTTTGAATTTTTTTCCAACTTTGAAAGTGATCAAGTATTCCAGCCTTGAAGAATAGGTGAATATGTTAAACAATTTTTGAGGAATTGATCTTAACCACTAAAAGATTTGAGTATAACTGCAAAAATTAAATTTAGGGTTACCTGCCCTTTGAAAATGGGTTCCTTTTTTGATAGTGAACAAGTATACCAAATTTAAAGGGATTGTGTTGGATGGTTATGAAGAAAATGACCTTAACAAAAAAACTTAGCCAAACCAGAAAATTTTAAGTCAGAAAAGGGGCATAACCAAGCAAAAATGAATTTTAGGTTTATTTGCCTTTTTAAGATTGGGTTCCCTTATAGATACTTAACAAGGCAGTCCAAAGAACAGCTATATCCCCCGCCGCTGGCCAAATATTAGAATTTGTTTGGTCATAGGATTATGTTCACCTTAACCTGGCATGGTTGTAGCAGACATAGAAGATCAGTTTAAGACAAATTTACTTTCCGGAGTTATGTATGAATCTCATAAAATAACATTTGACCTTCAATAACATTTTAGCCGAGTTTGAAGAAAATGTGTCCAAGCGTTCATGAGATATGGAGCGGACACGAAAATAACATTTGACCTTCAAGTATGACCTTGACCTTGAGCCAGCGTGACCGCCTCATGCCTTCTGCACATCAGCTCAATGAGGTTAACACTTTAGCCGAGTTTGAAGAAAATGTGTCCAAGCGTTCATGAGATATGGAGCGGACACGAAAATGTTTCGGACACACTGACGGACGGACTGACGGACGAAGGGCATTCCTATAACCCCCCTCCCGCTTCGCGGCGGGGGATTAACAAGTTTTCCAAGGTTTGATAGTTTCAAGAGAAAAATCTTAACCATTACAGAAGGGCCATAACTATGCCAAAATTATTTTTAAGGTTACCTTTTCTTTTGAAATGGGTTCCTATTTTGATAGTAAACATATAATCAAAGTTTGAAGGGAATATTACAGTTTTTTAGAAAATGACCTTAACAAAAAACTAACCATCATGAAAAATCAGATAATGGCCAAAACTTTGCCAAGTTACCTGCCCTTTTGAAATGGGTTCCCTTTTTGATAGTGAATAAATATACCAAGTCTTAAGTGATTATGTTTGATGATTATGGAGAAATGAACAAAAACCCTAACCAGTGTTGACGACACCAACGAGAGGGTCATGAAAATATCTCCACTTTTTTTCTTCGAAAAGTGGAACTAAAAATATAATTCCTTGCACCATTTTCCCAAAAAAGAATCCCTGATATTACAAGGTATATATCGCCTGAACAGAGAATCAAACACCTATACATGCAAAATAAAAACCTGACTGAAAAAAACATACAAATCCCTCAGCAAAGTTCTAATTACAGGACATAGCCAGTCTAGGATGTTGTGTCAGCATATCTCCTTCCGACACAGCCAAGTTCCTCACAAATGTATATATAATATTAGATGAAAGATTTTTTTAAAAGATCAGTAATATCATATATCATTAAAGATAAGAAGTTATCTAGTAATAAAAGTCTACTTAACCATTTTTTGGAATAAACAACTACCGGTATCTATCATTTTTAAAAATGTGTTCAATAATCCAGACAAGTATAAATCTACTTACACAAATGGCTTCCAGTTGTGAGTACGCTTACCATACTCAAATTTAGCTTTCCTGGATGTCAGTTTCAGAATCTCTTGTTTTTCAACGTCTGAAATTCTTTCTGGGTCGATTTCTTTGTCTATCACATATTCTGCAATCAAAGACAACATACAGTTTTGCGTCATTTACCATGCTATATTTGGGTGTCTAGATACCTGCTTTGTTTGCTTGTTGGGTTTAATGTCCCACCGACAGTATTTCAGTCCTTTGTCTACTTGAGACAGATATAGTGCTGCCATACTGCAGGAGATACATGCTTTACATTGGACTGTATTAGAATTATGTCACAATGTACCTTATGTCAACTAACAAATAACAGACAAACATTAGGGGTGTGTTACACTAGAATTTGCATTATAATGGATCTTTACTGCTATATTGAGTCACAGTGACAGTAAAAACTACTGAACAAAGTCAGCACTGAATGAAACATAAAGTGACAATAATAACCTTTTATCTTATGAATATTCATGCACAAATTTATGACTTGATGAATACTTATTTACTGAACTTCAAATGGTATTTGAAACTATGGATGTTTCCTTCTTGTGAAGACTGTGTAAAATTTGAGCTACAATACTAGAGAAGAACTCTTGCAAGGAGCTGTCTGATCAGGGTCTGTTCAGTTTTTTTCCAATGTGTCAAAATATGTATATATAAGGTAAAGAGTTAAAATCTATGGACAGAATTATAAACGTTCAGAATTCAAACTTAATTTGACTTTCACTAATTGCAGTTTCTGTTTGTTTGTTTGTTTGATTGTGTTTGTTTGTTGGGTTTAACATCCCAGCAACATATTTCAGTCATTTGGAGACTATGTCTACTTGAGACAGATATAGTGCTGCCACCCTGCAGTATCACACATAGACATGTGACATAATACCACACCCAATCACATTATCCTGACATCGAGCCAACCAGTCTTGGAACTACCCTTTTATGCTGAGCACCATGCAAGAGAGTTATACCATTTTTACAACTTTTGTATGTCACGGCCAGGGATCGAACCAGGACCTCGCGCTCCCAAGGGGACGCTCTAACCACTCTGCCACCAGAGACAGTAAACAATTGCAAGCTCTTAACAAGAGGGCCAAGATGGCACTGTGTCACTCACCTGAGTAAGATGGCTGTGTTAGGCATAGTGACAAAAAATCTGGCATCTAAAGTGTTTTTCTAACATTTGACTAAGTGACCTACATATTGAAGCTACCTGAATATGCACTCAACTAGGAATTCATGCAATCATCATTCATATCAAGTTTTAATGAAGACTCGGACAAAAATGTAGGCCTCTAGAGTGTTCACAAGATTTTTCTAGGATTTGACCTGGTGATCTAGTTTTTTACCCCACATGACCCAATTTCGAACTCATCCGAGATATCATGTAGACAAACATCCTGACCAAATTTCATGAAGACTTGGTCAAAACTGTGGCCTGTAGAGTGTTCACAAGCTTTTTCTAAGATTTGACCTGGTGACCTAGTTTTTGACCCCACATGACCCAATTTCGAACTCATCTGAGATATCATGTACACAAACATCCTGACCAAATTTTATGAAGATTGGGCCAAAACTGTGGCCTCTAGAGTGTTGACAAGGTTTTTCCAGGATTTGACCAGGTGACCTAGTTTTTGACCCCACATGACCCAATTTCGATCTCATCCGAGATATCATGTAGACAAACATCCTGACCACGTTTCATGAAGATTGGGCCAAAACTGTGGCCTCTTGAGTGTTCACAAGCAATTGTTGACGACGGACGACGCACGACGGACAAAAGGCGATCACAAAAGCTCACCCGAGCACAAGTGCTCAGGTGAGCTAAAAATATAAATCCAAATCAATGGTGAAATGTGTGGTTATTTTACACATCGTTGGAAATCCTAACTGCACCCCTTACCAAACTCTGCCATTTTATCATAATCTTGTAAAATTTTACCACATGCCCCAGCAAGTGTGAGATAATTTTTACTATATCTTAGTAAATAAACTCAGATGACTTTGTGCGAAAATGCGATTCAAACAGATATATTGCAAAGTTTATCTCACTCAAAACTGTTTTTGTGTGTTTTTTCAATACAACACAATTTTCATCCAGTAGATGGAAATTCTAAGATACTTTTATTTTAATAATTTTGGCATAAAAATGCCATTCAGCATGGAAATTATTTTGTAATAAGAAAAAACACATAAAAAGTGTGGTGTGAGATAAAATTTGCAAAGTTTATCTGTTTAAATCACATTTTGTACAAAAATCATCTTAGTTTATTTACTAAAACATAGTAAAAAAAAATTCACGATCATTTGTGCATGTGATAAAATCTTGTGAGACTACAACAGAAATAAGAAAGGTGGCGGTCTTTTGTCAAGGGAGCAGTCAGGACCTCCAACAATAATCAATCGGTAAGTGAACAGATTCTATTTTATGTATAATTGTATTTATGTTGCATTTCACAATGAAAACTTAGAGGGGTGCAGTTAAGGCACTCAAGGACACACCTTCAGTTTTTTTGTTAACAATTTCTTGAAATCTCTGTTTCTGCTTATCCCTTTCCATCGGAGGCTGACGACACTTGAAAACATTCTGGAGGTGCTGGACATCCTGCAGGAATTTAGGACTGTTCAGGAGATTCTCCGCTAGAATAAGATCATAACATGAACAATATACATAACTTCTAGGATATTTGTTCGTTCTAAGTGGATATAGAAAATATGTCATCCAGAAGTGATACAATCCAAATATTTTCATAAGCGCATAGCGCGCATGAAAATTGTATCACTTGGGGATGTGATATATTCCCTATCCACTCAAAACAAACAATGATTCATTTTCTGCTAACTGTTGCTATATACCCATATACATACCTTTATAAGTAAAATAAGAGTTCCTTCTTTATTTCTCACACTTTGGATCACTGTTTCATCCACTAGCATAAAATAAACTTTGAATATCATATAACAAACAAGCTACGTTCAAGTGAACACCATGCCCCCGCAGGGAGCTTTAGACCTTGGTGGTCAAGGTCATTTGAAAGTCAAGGTCACCTGGCGGGTAGAGCTCATCAAGGTGCATGCACCTGTGATGTTTGGAGGCTGTAGCTGGAAGGACTTCTGTGTTATGGCCAAGGTTAAAATTTTGTGACAAACAGACCCAACAACAATATGCCCCCCCCCCACCTCAATCCATTGATGTGGGGGCATAAAAAAACTGCAGATTTTCAATGGCAAATAACTTATCTGTTTAAATCTTCAAATATCACTGAAAATGATGAATACCCCTGCTATACCACCTTTTCTCAAGAATATGAAGTTTTTGTGCGGTGGAACGGGACCAGATGGGGTTGGGACAATGCATGAAATCCTGTAAAGATATTCCATTTTTTTTATATTATTATAATTTTTTTTTACGATAAAACGTCACTCATAGAAAACTAGAAATGGGATTTACCTAGCGGTCTCTATTATTCAAGGTTTTATTTCTCTGTAACTATTACTTCAGTTCTGGGAGGGATTCAGTCTCTGGTTGAAAGTTATTCAGGTGACCACTAATACAGATTTTAATTAATGTATGTCCATTTTTTAACCCAAAAAACAAACAAAAAAACATTGGACGATATACAGACTTTTTTTCTTGCATATTCAAAAACAATTTACAATGAGATTTTGAGCATCTAAATAATTTATACAACCACTCAATTTAAGATTACAATAACAATTTTTAAGCCTCAGGTACATATAGACTATTGCCTTAATACTTCATGAATATTCATGTACAAATTTATGACTTGAGGAATATTTATTTACTGAACTTAAAATGGTATACAAATGTATATGAAATGAATTTTCCTTTGCCATATAAACTGTGTAGAATCTGAGCTACAATAATCTATGTGTGTAGAATCTGAGCTCCAATAATCTATGTGTGTAGAATCTGAGCTACAATAATCTATGTGTGTAGAATCTGAGCTACAATAATCTATGTGTCAACAGCAGAGACTGATCAACAACTCCATGAACATTTCAATATGAAGAAAAGGATTCATACAAGTTTTTACAGCTGCAATCATAATTTCATAATCCACATCTTTTGTGCAGACAAGGGTAGGAGGTACATACATATATATGTTAAAATTAGTTGTATCATAAATAAAATGCTAAATAATTATTTTTCTTGGGGATTTATCTTTATTGATTTTCTGAATGATTTTATCAATAAATAAAAATGGACCTCATGTTTCCAAAAACAAATCAAGTTTGTGGTGCTCAAGAATTTTCCTATTAAAGCATTTCCTAACTGTCTTCCGAATAACAGGGTATGTTTAACACAGTTAGACAAAGTTCTTTGTGATATCTCTTGTAAAATAACACTTTCTCTAATCAGTAGCCAACTATTACCAGTATAAAAATTAAAAAAATTAATTAATTAATCCAATATTATACTATTCTGTCTAACTTAATACTCCACAGTGTATATAACTGATGTGTACACAGCAAAAGGTACCCAGTATGAAGTTTGACCACGAAACAACCTTATATATAAGGTTGTTGCTTTTTTTTTTTAATGCTGCAGTTTTTTGGTCAATGCAACATACCAGGTACCTTTGTACACAGCAAGGGCTAGAAAGTAATTGGCTAGTAGGGGCTGCTGATGCATATCTCACTGGGGCTATCACATGAATTTGTTCTGAAGGAGAATTGTTTGTAGCATGGAAATGGACCACATTTATGAAAGACCATGAATCCACAAATATATAATGCGGGCTGACCATGAAACTTTTATAAAATCATACAGATCTAGAAAGAAATGAAAGAGATTTATGGTCAGCCCTCAACATGACTACCCACGAAAAGACACAATTATAAAAGTAAAATGTCTGATATCTTTTAGTTCTTACTTGCTAAAATTTGCCTGATGTTTTTCTCCAGCAATTCAGGTAGATATGGAATCTTCTGCAGGGTTTTACCCACATGAATCTTTGGGTATCTCAGAGGATCTGCTTCAAACAGCTTATTCAAACTGGGTTCAACATCTAGCTCAGCTGGGAATGGCACTGGCTTTGGCATAATAAGCCTACCCTATTGTTGAAATACAAATAAAAGATGTCTAGAAATTAAACTATGCATCTAATATAAAATCAAGGCCCCAAGTGCTTGATGATATTGAAAATCATACTCATACTTGAGCTCAAACTTAAGTACGAATATCTAGCTTAACTAAGTTTTGGATAAGTTGTGTTCACGTCTTTAACCCTTTCCCTCATAGAGGAAACCATGAAAAGACCTATGCGAACAACATAAAACCAGATCAGCCTGCGAGTTTTATGCTGTTCGCTGCTCCTCAGTGGTCTGGAAATGAGGATTTTGTAATTAAATTTGGTAAGGTTTAACTGTGGTTTTCTGCAGATCAGGCTTTATGTGGTACCTATTGAGTGTGTCAAAATGAATCTATATGAGGGAAAGGGTTAAACCACAAAAATGTTATAAAGTATTTCATAACGCCACAGTAATGACAATAAAGTCTTGACATTTTTGTCTTTAAAAAACAAACAAGCTTAAAATACAAGAAGCAATTAGCATTTAACTGCATTTATGCAAAAATTGGCACTTTGTTGAACAAATGTATCGATTATAACATTTCAATATGCTTGTCAAAAATGTCTACATCTTTTCATCATTTAACATCATCAAGTTTATTTTTGCATTTCAACCTGAATGCCTTATTATCATAAGTATTATTATAATTATTATGAAGTATTACCTGATTATCTTTATGATACTGCACTTTTGGGATGCTAGATTTTCTCTGGAAAGAAAAATAGAAAACAGTTACTTATTACTATACCCTTGTTTCACAGGATGGGGACTGCATGTATAAAGGACTCCCACTCACCGTTGTAATGTCCTACACTCATGTTACATTTAAAGACAAGGGTGTGGGTGTATTAATCAGTTTAAGTGATAGTTCTTGTTGTATTAAAAATGATAACACCCAACATTCTACCAGTATTTCTGATAGAATGCTTTTTCATCACGGACATTGGTATATTCATGGTCCACCATTCATTTATGGGGTTTGCATAGAGGGGCATTATGAGTTTTGAAATGGTGTTGGCCTTTCATAGTAGTTTTCAATAAAATACTAAAACATTATGAAAATATTAAGAATTCTTTGAGTGTAGAACTCAGCTTATGGTGACACTGATACATGAGAAATATTAAGTATGGTACCGCTGTCACCAAGAAGGGCTAAAATTACGATATCCACCAGAACCGGTGAAGCTGTTTTGGAACTGGAGAAAAGTTGCAAATCTAAACTGATAAAACACAGCAAAACATGACAAAGATTTCATTTGAAACTTTGAAATATATTTGCGATAAATAATATATGACAAGAAATCAGTACATAATCATTTTCTTGTTCTGCTAATTTGATATATTTTTTTTTAATTGATAGACTGAAAAGTGCATCGAAGCTGGCAACAGTGCATGGTGCTTAGTGTCAACTTCCTTTTTTTTCAGTCCTTGTTTTTTGTTGTTTTTTTCTTGTTGTTGGCCGGTTGTTGCGGGGGTTTGATGATGCTGTTGTGGCTTTTTTCAATCAGTGTCCTTCTGACCACATAAATGGTCGACTATAACAGAGGCCGAAACAACAAAAAGGGTCTGTTCACTAAAATACAGCTAAAGATTTGAATTACTACATTGATAATGTAGAAATTACCCTTTTAGAGAGGAAAATCAGTCGTCTTGTGCGACAAAATGTTTCATTCAGGCCACGAAGTTGATTGAAATGTGGAAACGCACATCGCCGCATGGAGGCTGACATGTTGGTTTGGTTCCCGCGATCACGCCAATTTCTTAATTCGCCTGAAATACTCGGGTACCAGCATAACTTCATGTAAACACTGTTCAAGAAAGGTGTATCACCGTCATCATATATGCATCATGGAGATAAGCACGTGCACAGCTCCTGTCAATATCGCAGTGATTAAATATTGTAAGAGATTCTCTTTTTACAACAAATGAAAAATAGAGTTAAAAAACACCTGATTTTTCATTCAAGAGTCATTGAAGTTCTCAGCATGTAAATATTGTCATTAGCTATGAACAAATAAAGTAATGCACAGAACGCATTTTTTTCACTTTTCTGCTGGTAGTCTACATAGATCTACAGGGGGCTTTTGCAAGTATTTTTTATGGCAGGGCAAGTATCACTGTCACAAACATGATTTCTCAATATTAAAGTACCTAGTCTTCTACTGTTTACTGGCTGCAGTCTTCAACAACCTGAAGATTATACCACATGCACGTGCAGTGGAACCAGCTTTAGGAGACAGAGACAGTATACAAGGGATCTGGATGCACTAGCTCTTTCAGAATAAACACCTAGTCCTATAAATATTTCTTCGCTTTGTGATATTGTTATTTGTTGGGGCAAAGCAACAGATAGAAAATATCACAAAGCAATGGCATATTATATAGGAATAAATAAACCCCTTGGTTTAAAGGGTGCCAGGGTCCATTGGTTACATACCCGACTGCGAATCCAAAGGTTGTAGGTTTAAACCTAGTTGGGGGCAAGGATTTTATGACCTTCCCAGATACAAAGTACTGGTCAAATAGGGATAAGTCATAAGAACTTGCTTCCCAATTGACCTAATTGAATGTTTAAACTAATTAGTTAGACCCCTTGGTTCTATAAATGTCAGGTTTATAGCACCATTATACATACGAGGTGTGTTCATAAAGTTCTTGGACAAGTAAGAAAACAAAACCAAATGGTTGCTGATTACAGTAAATTTTATATTATCGTAATCGGTAGAATAATTATAATGCACATGTAAATATTAAAATAAAATACAAAGAACTATTGTAAAGTTACAATAAAACAAAAACAACAACTAACACTACCACGCTGCAGATTGACGACGTTACTCGTCACAAATTCAGCGTGAAGGTCACAACTTCTCAAAATATTCCCCGTTGCAATCGATACACTTTCGGTGGCGCTGTACCCACTTACTTAACACGTCCATAAACCCAACTCTTCTGGTAAGTGGATAACACTCAGAACTTCCATGCGGAGATCATCCAGGTCTGCAAACCTTTTCCTGCGCAACTCGGCCTTCAGACGCGGAAGTAGAGCAAAGTCCATAGGCGCGAGATCAGGTGAGTAAGGTGCGTGCGGAATCCGTTCCATACCCAGGAAGTCGATCGTTTCTAAGGTTTCGACGGCCCGATGGGCAGGTGCGTTGTCCTGGTGGTAGATAAACTCTTCAATCTCCATGTCCAGACGTTTCCACCTGAGCGCCTGTATCTAACGTCGGCGGAAAACCTACTGTCAGAATGAGAACATATTCAATGTTTTGTGTTATGTAAGCCTTTTACGAGCACTTAATACAGTATGATAATTATAATTATTTCGTAAAAACGATAGGACGATATAAATTTTTACAAAAGTAAGCTTAGATATTTTTAAATAAAAATAGTATTCAATTCATGATAACGTACCTTCTGATAGTATGCGGCGTTTACTGTGGTACAGCGTGTGCGACAGTATCAGTCTGTGCACGTCCTCACTGACGACTTCGCGCACCCAACGGACGTCCTCCTCCCCGTGGCTTGGGCGACCGGAACGTGGTTTGTCAGAAACATCTTCAAGTCCGTCACGGAACTTCTTGTGCCAGGCGAACACTAGACTTCTAGATACAGTTGCATTGCCATTTCCTTTCAAAATAAACTTAAAAGTGTCTGTCGGTGTCATATTAGCACTTACACAAAATTTGATGACGTACCATTGCTCAAGTTTTAACGTTGTAGCCATGACAGGTCACCTAGCTTATTTTCCGTTTCCGGAATAACGGCCAAAAAACTAAGGAGATGACGTCAGTTTTTTTTTAACATGACGTCAAATCATACGTCTGTATCAATTTCGCGCATTTTTGACTATGTAAAATAAATTTATTTTGAAATTAATGATAAAATATTAATAATATTAGCAAAGTGCGGCGGGGTTTTGGGGGTACGTTGCTATGGTGACTGATATGTTTACTCTCTGTCTATATATACTTTTATATATCCACTTTATAAAAAAGTATAATGATAAAGCTGCAATTTGCTATATAAGTTAACTAACTATCATTCTTATTTACTCGTTTACTGTTTTGCTTTAATTAAGGGGGCAAAAGAAATGAGGAGTTGGTTTTACCAGTGAATTCCTCCGTCAGTGTGACATTGGATCAGGACCAGGTATGTTGATTTTCTCTAGCATAAACAAAAGTTTCATCAATATGGAAACAAGCTGCTTTTGGTGCAATAAAATTTGCTGACAATCCATCCCTGTGCTTTTCACAAATTCTAGTATCAGGTAAAAAATCAAAGCACACAATGCGCTGAGAGACAGCAACGGGATTAACATGAAATAGCTATAATTCTAAACCCATTGTTTCTGAAGTTATTGAAGCAGTCATATGACGACAAAAACTCCAAATGCTGTTACAAAAGAGGTAGTTGAAATTGCTCTCTGTTTGTTACATAATAATCAGTAATTAGGGTCATGAACCTTTCATTCATAAAGTTACATACCTAAGTACATAGGTCATTCTCTCTCTTCAGTACTAGCGAACCTGATGTATACATTCTATCTGTTGTTGTGTATGTGTAGAAAATGACAAGGTATTTGATTATTTTAGATACTAGAATGTTTGCCTTTCTATATCAAAGTTAAGAAATGCTCTGGGAGGAACTTAACGCACCATCCTGCAGAATTACATGTGGACTATTTTAGGTCAATTAAACATACATACTGAGCGCTACTTTTTTCTTTTTACAGGAGTAGATCTTCATGTATGTAAAATGGGTTGCTGTTCTGATTAAGAAATGTCATGGATATTTTTTTAAGCTTAAAATTGATGTTTCCAGTGCATGCAAAATAATGGTAAAAGAAAACATGTTAACAAACAGTAACACATTATAAGCGGTTACGGGCATGATTTAAATGTCTGTGTAATATATTCCACTCGTATTCATTAGTGCAGAATCACATTGCATGGCCTGATTTTGTTTTTCATAAGACGGCTGTTACCATCTAAAAAAAAACGCAAAAAGTGGTATAAAGTCCTTGATGGTATTTAATTGGTCAGCACCAGAAAGGAAGGCAAAACTACTAGTGAGACATTTTAAATGTTCTTTTTTTTTTTTTTTTTTTTTTTTTTTAAACACTTTAAGTGTAAGATACAGCATTATTTGCTTAAGCTTATTACAATTCTTTTTATTTCTTTGACATAGCTGAGAGCTAAAACAACAGTGGTGGCCAGTAAAGAATTTACAAAGCACAGGATATGGCTCAATGGAAGGTAAGCTGGCTTGGTTATCATGCTATCTAAATACATGTATTCATCATGGGATATTTTAGGCCATCAGTAAAATGTTGTGCTACCCAGAATTTATCAGTGTGTATTGAGGTTTTTGTGTGTGTACACGTGTTTATTACATAATATGTTAAACTACCAGAAAGAAAAGCAAAAAGTAAAATCTGCTTCCTCAAGGGTTAAAAAATTTGAAAGGGGGCTTTTTGATGAATCCATTATGCAACTGCAAACCAGCAATTTTTATGCCCTCAGATTGATAGATCGGGGCATATTGTTTTTTAGTTTGTTTGTTTGTTTGTCTGTCTGTCTGTCACATAACTTTAACCTTGACCATAACACGGAAGTCCTTCCACCTACAGCCTCCAAACTTCACAGGTGCATGCACCTTGATGAGCTCTACCCACCAGGTGACTTTGACCTTCAAATTACCTTGACCCCCCAAAAGTTCTAACCCCATTGGGGACAAGAATTTTTTATGACCTTCCAAGTCACAAAGTACTGGTTGAATCCAGGAACTGTCAAGAGGGATTATTATGAGTTGTAAGAACTTGCTTCCTGTTTGATGTAAAATAAGCATATAAGGAAAATGGCCTATGCTACCTTTCTGACTGTGAGTATGAAACAAAATCAGTTTGTAAGCAACTTTCAGGCTGATCAGGTTATTGTGTCACCTGCTGTAAGCAGAGGTGAACATAGGGAACACTTTTCCATCATCTGTCTGTCCTTCACACATTTTTCCGTCACACTTTAGCAGGTGACACACATGTTCCAAAGAGCACTCTTGTATACTGCTATTCCTCAGTACTTTAGAGATAGTAATGCAGGAAAAGTCATGTTATCTGGTTTGGTGTTCAATGAATGAACTGAGTAGTACATGTTTATAGTAGATAATACAGGTATAAAAAGCATGGCTAGAAATAATTGAGGAAAGAACTGTAATATACATAAGGAAAATAAGACAATTTTCTGCTATATACCGAGGTATGAATTAACTGTTAGAAACATACACGAAATTTACATAAACAGAGTGAACATTTTTTTTTATATTTTTACATACCATCAAGGTATGAACTGACTTTAAGTTTTTAAGGTAATTCATCCATTATTACATCATGTTCATAGTCCTTCAAATGCTTAAAGACTTCATTGCAGATGCAAGCATCCATGGAGTGATCGCTGTTGTCATCATTGCCATTGACATTAGTGTCGACATTGGCACTGACATTGGTGTTGACTTTGGTGTTGACAAAATGAAAAACTTTACTTTGACCATAACTTCTAAACTATTAAACCGTCTGTCTTCAAAATTCATATACTTGTCCACTATGACAAGGGCTACATTCTCATCAAGGGACATAACTCTAAGGTTCATATTGACCTAATTCATCTCCCCTTTAAACAAAAAATCAAACTAACATATGAGCATTGGCATCTGTATGCAGTGCTCTTGTTTGAAATTACAGTACCTTATTTATGATAATATGGTTATTGCTATTTGATAACTAGGTTTGATCAACCAAGAAAATATTGTATTGTAATAAGTAGACCATGAAAACTAAAGAAATGTACTTTGAAAATAAAAAGTTATTTCCTTCTATTCATTTATAGGGAGGAAACTTTCAACACAAGAGTTCAGAATCTCCTTAAAGCAGGTGAGTTGGATCCCAGACCCTATTCATACACTAGGCTGTTTGTATAAGAAGAAGACTGAAGAAAAAGACAATTTATATAATATTGTTTATAATGTTGTTTAATGATTCTCAAATTATTTTTTTATGTGTGTTTGTGTAGTTTTTAGCTCACCTAAGCTTTTGTGATCGCCTTTTGTCCGTCGTGCGTCGTCCATCTTCAACAATTGCTTGTGAACACTCTAGAGGCCACAGTTTTGGCCCATTCTTCATGAAACCTGGTCAGGATGTTTGTCTTCATGATATCTCAGATGAGTTTGAAATTGGGTCACGTAAGGTAAAAAACTAGGTCACCAGGTCAAATCTTAGAAAAACCTTGTGAACACTTTAGAGACCACAGTTTTAAACTAACCTTAATGTAACTTGGTCAGAAAGTTTGTTTACATCAAATCATGAATTCAAAACTGGGCAATATAGGGTCAAAAAGTAGGTCACCATGGCAAATTTTAGAAAAATCTTGTGAACACTCTAGAGGCCTACATTTTTGTCCCAGTCTTCATTAAAATGATATGAATGATGACTGCATGAATTCCCAGTTGAGTGCAAATTCAGGTAGGATCAAATGTTAGAAAAACACTTTAGATGCAAGATTTTTTGTCATTATGCCTAACACAGCCATCTTACTCAGGTGAGCAACACAGGGCCATCTTGGCCCTCTTGTTTTTTGTTTTTGTTTTTTTTGGCTTGTTTTTATATAGATCTAATATGAATAAAAAGCTTTTTGTATGTCTAATAATAACCATAATTACATACTGTAAATAGAAAATATGGGTGCCTGGATGGCATAGTGGTAACATGCTTTGCTTCTCACCAATGCATCACGGTTATGTACGTGAGAGGGAACAATGGTCGCCCAATCAGACACATGGGTTCTTTGGTTTCCTTCCACATTAATTACCTTATATGCCACCACCAGACCTATCAAGAGTGGTTAATATAAGTTGTGATAACTTGTTTTATAATCAATGTAAAATAAATAAAATTTATGCCATTAGAAAATAAATTTATAAATTGAGCCTCAAACAGGATTCTTACCCAATGAGAAAAAGTGTTTGCTTTGTTTTGAAAAAAAAAAAAGATTAAAGTTTCTGTTATTTTATTTTATTAAAAGATAAAACAAAGAAAGATAATCAGACATATAATGTCTAATGAATTCATTTTATAATGAGTAATGACAATTCCCTAGTTTTATGGCCATTTTCATTTTTTCCTTAATCTGTGAAACTAAGCATTATGTTTTCCAAATTACACTAAACCCTGACCGTTTCCCCAAAGTTCTGCAAAAAAAATGTTAAAAATTACATACTGGTATTTTTAAAGATTTTGTTGTTTTAGATATGTTTTTGTTAGAAATTTAGGTTTTTTTTTTGTCAAAAGTTAAAAAAAGAAAGAACAGTGATTTGTTTTACAAATTACAATTTTTTTTTTTTTAGCAACCACACTTACATATACCGGTCATGGTAGCCAAGTGGTTAGAGTGTCTGCTCCAGAATCAAGGGTCATGAATTCGGAACCCTGCAGCAACATATCAGAGTCATAAAAATATTGTACTGGTATAGCTCCCTTGCTTGGCACTCAGCCTATAAGGGTATTTCCAGGACTGGTTTACCCGGTATCAGGATAATGTGACTGGGTGTGGTATCGTGCCGCATGTCTTCAGCGTGATACTGCAGTTTGGCAGCACTTTATCTATCTTAAGAAGACATTGTCTCCAAATGACTAAAACACTGTTGGTGGGACGTTAAACCCAATAAACATTAAAAAAAAAGCACATAAACCACAATATTTATTGCATACATTTCTGGCCCCAGTCAGGTCTAGGGCCATATCCCAGGGTAAGCCAGGCGAGATCCTCGAGTGGAATCTTCACATTTGTTCCGAGAACAACTTTCCCAACAGCAGCGGGGCTTGCTTCCTCAGCAGCCGGATATGCTTGTCTTGGTAAGGGGAAATAATTCTTGTGATTTTATTTATTTTTTGAGGGGGATAACTCTTGTGAATCTAAGTTCATATTTCTAAGGGGAATGACTCTTGTGTGGTTTATCAATACTTATTCAGGGATATTGTTTTTTTCTGTTATGATAATTTACTTTTTTCACTCTAAAAAGCACTAAAACAACAACAAATATACACATTTACACATTTTGAAGGCAAGAATAAATAAAGGTTTGTATTTTTCTTTTCCATAGTCCCTCTTTATTTACAAAATGATTTCAAATTATACCAGTATTAGAATCTTATATGGGGTTACCATGCATCCTAATGATCTTTATAGGATTCCAAATACTTTTTGAACAGTGTTGGCCATTTTAAACTGGAATTACATGTACATGTATATGATATTATTTATATGTATTTGTGTGTGTGTGTGTGTGTGGCTGTAACATAAATGAATATGGTTTTGGTTGCTTTTGTTATATAGCATCTGACATTTGTTTCAGCGTACACACTAGCACAGTTGTACAAAGTGAGTGGAGATATATCAGATATTGCCAGGTATGTATATGAATTGCAATCTAGATTTACCATTTTATGATTTATTGAGAGAAAGAGAGGGGGGGGTTACTGTGATATAGCGGTGAGGTTAATCTTTTTAAAATAAACTATTTGTTTTAGCTCTGATACTCTATGCTACAAAGATGTAACACCATCCCCTGAAAGGTCTCAGGTCAACCTTTACACCATGAATTTTAATAAGAAAATGATGTCCAATCTGAATGCACTTTTTAAAACAATTTGAAATTAAAAATCACAATACCTTGGTGATATCCACCAAATTGCTGCCGTTAACTTGCGAATTTTCATTAAGTTATTACCAATCATTTTGGAGCAAATGATTTGTCATGCTAATCAAAGGTCAGTTTGAGTTGACCATTGATGCAATGTCATCAGATCCTACATAGCCACTGTTAGTTAGAATGTGGTTTTAATGAGATTGGTGGTATTGTTTATTACTTTGCATCTTGGTTTGAGGTTGTTTTTTTTTTTTTTTTTTTTTTTACTTCCAGCAAAAGGAAAATTTGACTGGAACAAGTATAAGTTAAAAAACCCTAAGTAGCACCAGTTGTTGCATTTCATTATGTCAGAAAATATCTTTTCTCTCAAGTATGGAAAGGTAGTCAAAATAATCAACTTGGTATATTTTTAATAATGATCTTAATAACAGATCTGTCTAGATAAAAAATCTTACTACAGGAACTTGTGAAGGGAGACACACATATTTAATTAAAAAATAAGGTCATCTTTCTATTGCTTTTGCTAATTTGATTCATATTTTATTAATTAATTTTGATATTTTTAATGAAATTGAAATGAAATTTCATATATTTAATGATCAAAAAGTAACTGTTAATCTATAATAATTATATGACAACGCCAACATCATTGTATAAAGGACATCTTCTTTACCCTTTCCCTCATAGAGGAAACCATGAAAAGACCTATGCGAACAGCATAAAACCAGATCAGCCTGCAAGTAACTCGCAGGCTGATCAGGTTTTATGCTGTTCGCTGCTCCTCAGTGGTCTGGAAATGAGGATTTTGTAATTAAATTTGGTAAGGTTTAACTGTGGTTTTATGCAGATCAGGCTTTATGTGATACCTATTGAGTGCGTCAAAATGAGTCTATATGAGGGAAAAGATTAAGCAATATAGTTTTTGCGCAATTGTTGTAAAATAAATGCAAAGTGTATTTTTTTAAAAAGAAAGAGAGACGTGAAAAAATAAATTAAGGTTATTGAAATGTTTTAATGAGTGAATTTTAAATAATATTTATGTGTTGCTAGGCGTGGCTCAGGGAGTGCATGTCGCAGTGTCTATGGCGGGTTTGTCATCTGGGAGATGGGAGAAGCAGACGACGGTTCTGACAGCAGGGCCCAACAGCTGTGGCCTGAGACACACTGGCCAGAACTTCATGTCCTGATACTAGTGGTAGGCTGGTTGGCATTGTGTCAGGATAACCTGACTGGGTGTGGTATTATGCCACATATCTACGGCATGATACTGCAGCATGGCAGCATTATATCTGTCTCAAGTAGACAGTCTCCAAATGACTGAAACACTGTCAGTGGGACATTAAACCCAAAAAACAAACATACAAACAAGCATACAATGATGTTGTAATAATTTTATACCCTATCCTATACTTGTATATATAATACAGAAATAATAAATGAATTAGAGAGGTATTTGATCAAGTAATTATCAGTCTGATTATAAACATCTGATGTCACCTTGTCCTTGGAATTCATAGATGTCCAATAAACCTGTAATTTTTATCATTACATAAACATGTGTTATGTTATACTTTTGTTAGAATTAAAATAAAAGTAGTGTTTAAGTATTCTTGAAGAATTAAAAAAAGAAAAAAACATAAAATGACCTCTGTAATTGTTTGGATCCTGTTTACCTGTTTCTTATGAGGCTGAGGCTATGTCCTCCTGATGCCTAGCTTGAACATCTTAGGAGGCACTAAAGTGGAATACAGTTGAACCTCGTTATGTCAAAGTCACTGGGAAATTGAACAAAATTTGACTTAAGAGAATTTTGAGATATCCGAATACATGTGCATATCTCTGAAGGTATCTCCCCTATGTGTCAAATTATTCATTGTAATTTGGGTGGTATTTAAAATAACATACTTATTACATTTTATCATTTTTAGCTCACCTGAGCATGCTCAGGGTGAGCTTTTGGGATACTTGATTGTCCGTCTGCCGTCGTCCGTCGTTCGTCAACAATTTGATGTTTACACACTAGAGGCCACAATTTTGATCCAATCTTCCTCAAACTTGGTCAGAATGTTTGTCTTGATGATATCTTGAACCCTTTCGAAAATGGGTCAGGTTGGATCAAAAAGTAGGTCAGTAGGTCAAATCTTAGAAAAATCTTGTCATCCGTCAACAATTTTGATGTTTACACACTAGAGGCCACAATTTTGATCCAATCTTCCTCAAACTTGGTCAGAATGTTTGTCTTGATGATATCTTGAACCCTTTCGAAAATGGGTCAGGTTGGATCAAAAAGTAGGTCAGTAGGTCAAATCTTAGAAAAATCTTGTCATCCGTCAACAATTTTGATGTTTACACACTAGAGGCTACAATTTTAATCCAATCTTCCTCAAACTTGGTCAGAATGTTTGTCATGATGATATCTCGAACCAGTTTGAAAATGGGTGGGGCTGGACAGAAATGTAGGTCAGTAGGTCAAATCTTAGAAAAGTTTTGTTTATACTCTGAGGGCAACATTTTTGGTCCAATCATCCTCAAACTTTGGCAGAATGTTTGTCATGATGATATCTTTTGTGGATGGGGTCAGAAAATTCCTGAATATTGTTTAATCTCATCATCTTAATTCTAAAGCAATCTGTTTGTACAGGCATTGAATGATACTTTTCTCGGGTGAGCGATCTAGGGCCATCTTGGCCCTCTTGTATTGAATAAAGTTTTTTGAATAATAAATACGTACAGTAATTCTATATACAGTATAGAACTTAATACTTGTACAGACACACAAATATTCAGTTCTTAAAGACTAGACCACTACAGTTTACTGCTGTTTCATGAATTTTGTCTTTCTCTCTGGTTCTACATTGCCACATAAAACCACAGATTTAATGTCTTCTTTAGATTTCAGCCATGTAGACAGCATAGACTGAGGTATACCGTGTTCTTCTGCGATCTTTTTCTTCGACTTAACCCCCTTTTCCACTTCTAATATGGCATATTTCTCTGTGTAGGATTTTGAATTCAGCTTTCTCTTCGTCCCTTTACCCTTGGCCGATCCAGATATCCCCCAGATTCAGACTGGGTCCTTCTCTGGATTGCTCGGTAAGAGTATCGGGCACATAGGCGTGTTTATCGTCTGATGCCATTTTGGTTATGTGGATACAGCATTTTGACACTTAATAAATACCTACAGTATAAATCACTCAAAGTGACAAGTAAAATAACAAAAAGCCAAACAAACAATCTGATGACTTCTTTAATTGCTCCAATCCAAGCTGAAAAGCTCCATACAAGTGGATTGTCAGTCAGTCAATTTCCGTGACGTCACATTCACAACTCAACAAAGTGACACGTGCCAGGTGTCGGCAGCTGCTTTGATCTTCGAGTCAAGCGACAGACAAAAGATGAGAAAAAACAACACGGGGACAGATAATCGCTTTGAGACAAAAGGAATTTTGGCTTAAAAGAATTTGACTTAACCCTTTCCCTCATAGTGGATACCATGAAAAGACATATGCGAACAGCATAAAACCAGATCAGCCTGCGAGTAACTCAGGTTTTATGCTGTTCGCTGCTCCTCAGTGGTCTGGAAATGAGGATTTTGTAATTAAATCTGGTAAGGTTTAACTGTGGTTTTCTGCAGATCAGGCGTTATGTGGTACCTATTGAGTGCGTCAAAATGAGTCTATATGAGGGAAAGGGTTTAGCGTCGAATATTTATATGTATATATAGGAAACAAATTCAGGACTAGAAAATAAATTTGACATAACCGGAAATTTGATACAAACGAGTTTGACACAACGAGGCTCAACTGTAACTGGGTTCAAATCCAGCTTAGGGTAAAGATATTTTATATAATGATAACAATTACATACAAAATATTCATTGCAGGTGAGTGACCACAAGAAGCCAGTTGGTAGCTCGGAGGGTATGCAAACGACAGTACGAACCAGTGACCTCCTGCAGGAGAGGGTTAGATTGTTACCACGGCGAATTGAACAAATCTCAGAGGCCATACAGAAAAAAGACTTCCATACATTTGCTGAATTAACAATGAAGGTATGAGCAGTCTAACCTTGCAACATATAAGTATTGACTACTCATTGGAAAAATGAAAATGTTCAGAGGAATGTTCAGTACTAGTCTAACCCAGAAACTGTAGATAGGGATTAGTATAAGCTGTAAGAACCCATATGACAAAAAAGAATAAGTTAAAACTGATTTAAACAAATGACTTGTCCCGAATTACTCATCACTTCTGCCCTGTTTATTTCCAGGACAGCAACCAGCTTCATGCCATCTGCCTGGACACTTTTCCGCCAATTTCATACCTCACAGACGTCTCCCGACAGATTATCTCGCTAATTCATGCTTATAACAAGTATCATGGCAGACACAAGGTTAGTTGCTCTTGCCAAACTGCATTTTCATTCATGAAAATTGACTTACCACTTGCAGGTTTTTTTAAAACAAGTGATGGGGATGATGATGTCTGCCACTCAAGTCTTACATGTTATTTTCAACCAGGTTCTTAATGAAAATTCTGGTTATTTGAATAGGGTACATTGTTGGGCGGATGAGTGGGCATCAAAAAGATTGTTTCTGTCAAATATCTCCTATTAGAATAGAGATACAGTTTTCATACTTAGTAGGTAGATACCTTATGGGAAGAGGAAGATTGGGACTGATGTTCAGGACAATAGAGTCAAGGTCACTGTTACTAAAAATAGTTTCACTTGCCTGTCATGCAAAACCTTTAATGTAGCCTATTACTCAAATACTTTTAAAGGTATCAGCATGAAATTTGGAATACTTAACAATCATGACAAGTCGCAGTTGTAAGACAAGGGGCATTATTCTGAAAGCTATGTTTTTAGAATTATGCCCTTTTTTTTTTAATTTTAAAAAAAGGTATCAAAAAAACTGGGAATACTTTATAATCATGGAAAGACACTGTTGTAAGAAAAGGGGCATTATTCTGAAAGCTTTATTTTCGGAGTTATGCCCTCTTTTTAACTTAGAATTTTTGTTAAAATTGATTATTGAAAAAATATTTTTAAACCTATCAAAGATATTGAACTCATTCTTGGCATACTTGCTAAAGGGGACAATTGACATAACTAGTTGATCAGTATTATTGCCCATTTATCACTTGGAAAATAATTGAACTTCTACATAAATAACAATATCTTGAACATTTTCTAAATTATTTTATTCTAGTTATTCATTTTATTGAGAAGATTAAAAAAATTAGATCTATATGATCAGCTATTGTGATCACTGGATCGTCATTTGCAAAAACTTTAATGTGACTGATACTCAAAAAGTATTTAAGATATTGGCATGAAACGTCAGAGGTATATAGACCTCCACCCAACATTGTCGACATGTAATGAGTGTTGGCGCCACAGGAGCTCTAGCTTAAATAGATGGTGATGATGGAGGGGGATCACTTTCAGCAGACTGTGTCTGAATCTCATCAGCTTTTTTTTTTCTATTTTCAATAAGTTCCATTTACATATTTAGCTAACACTTGCAAATAACTTGGATAATCAAAGTGACAGTCTAACATGAACTGCTAGGTTGCCTACACCTATGATGCGGGGCCCAATGCCTGCCTGTACCTGCTGGAGGAGGATGTTGGCAGAGTGGTCTCCCTTGTATCTCATTTCTTCCCTCCCTCCTCACAAACCTCTGGTAAATTCCTGACAGGACTTCCTGTAGCAACCGACACAAAAAGACAGGTGATTGGAATTTTATTGATTCAGATAAATGCATGATTAAGAGAGTTATTTGTTAAGATTTCAGTGTAAGAGTTGGGTTGATTTTAATATATGATCTTATTTCATTTAATGGATGTTCAAAGACAGAATGTTTTTAAGTCAGAAAACATACAATTTATTTATATTTTTGTACATTACTAAAGGAATTGTTAAGATCCGCCAGTTACTCCAAATACTTATTTAAACTGAAGTGGTGAAGTATATTTTGATCATTTCACTCTAAATCCTTTTGCTCTAGCCAGAGTGAAATGATCAGTTTATCTTTCACTTATATTTTTCTCACTCTCTTACCCTAAAACATTGAGGCAAAGCCTAAGTTTCCTATACAGAATTGAATAATATTAATAAGAACAGTCAATACAACAATTGTTTTGATTTCTATGTTTTTAAATTTTATCATCACATTACAAACTGTTTCAGGAGTGTATGCCTAGGATGGGTATTCCAGTGCAGCCAGATGCACTGCAGTATATCATCCACACAAGGCCCGGGCGTGGGCCCCAGATTTGTAATGCAGCAGACGACAGCTTAGTTACGCCCCAGGGACTGCCCAAGTTTCTGGCAGGGGAGAAAAGAAAATCAGACTGTATATCATGACATTGTCTCTAAAACATTTGGACTATTGTATAGTGTAGTAACTCTCAAATGACATACATGTATGGCATTCAGAAGTAATGCAAAGTGTGATGAATTTGAGAGAGCTTGTTGGTCATTTTTATCTTTTTTACATATTCTTTTTTTCGGGTATTAATAGCATTCATTTTAACTGAGTGTGTAACATGTATTATTAATGAAAATGAAGTGATACAAATAAGATTATGTTACTGGTACAGGCAACTCACTTGTTTTATTCAGCCATAATGTAACAAAGTAAATACTGCCACAAGCTGGAATAGAAATAGAAACTTTCAGTATGCAAGTCGGACACTCTTCTGAGTTGCCACAAAAGATAGCTCCATGGCAAAGAAGAACAAGTTCCAATTTTAAACCATCCCTGGTGGCCGAGTGGTTAGAGCATCCTCCTCAGGGACAGGAGGTTTGGGTTCGATCTCTTGCGTGGCGCTCAGCATATATCGGTAGTTCCGATAAACAAACAAACAAGTACCGTTATGCATCTATAAAATACATGCCCTCTTTCCCAGAAGTTGTCCTCAGATTCTTGGAGTATGATTTTCTAAGACTGCCATCACCTCTACAACTGTGCATTGTTTACGTTGGATGCTAAATGATATCAAGTGAAATCCTAATGCATGGAGCTGGAGTCAAACTCTGGACCTTCCACATGGATGTTGGTCCCTACCACGTTGCCACAAAAGCTAGCTCTTTGACAATGAAGTACATGTGCCATTTTATACATGCTCATTAATAAGCTGATACAGTTATATAAAGTTACGATGATGTGTTATGAATCCACATTTTAACTGGATTGCATGAAAAACAAAAACATTAGCCGTAGGCCATCATGCCCTGTATTCTCGATAATACTTAAGTATGATCTCAGGTTCAAGTTTGAGTTATCATACTCAAATCTCTATTGAAAGAAATGGGCATAGTTTGAGTATGAGTATAAAAATCATACTTAAGTACATTCTTATTTTTGAGAACACATTATCTTTATTCAATTGAGAGAGACAACAATGCATTTGGGCAGAAGTACCAGTGCATGCTGGATGTTAACTGTAAATCTAGACTAACTACATGGCAATATCGTACAATTCATTACAAGTTATAAACTAAGGGTCAAGTGTATTCCCACTACCAGAATTTATATATTTCTCCAATTTGAATGTAATAATTCCCAATGAATTTTCAGAGAAAAAGGTCCACTTTTGCCAAAATTAACTTTTTCCTACAGCAATTTAATACATAACAATTGCTGATAAACTTACCATTTTATCCTTTTCTTTTATTTCCATGGTTTGTTGTAATTTCTTGACATTTTTTCACCAATTCTTACTTGTGAAGGTCCCCAATATAAATGATATAGCCTAACTTCATAAACTGGAAAAAAATCCCCACTGACTAAAATTAATCCTCACGCTGAACAGGCCTCCAAGAATTTAGCCTGAGATCTACTGCATCGGTTCTGTGCTGGTTGCAAATGCATCTTTTAATGCTTCTAAATGATAAACTATGAAGTTCTTTGTAAATTATTTAAGTTCTTATATATGTACATGTATTTACTATTTAAGTATTTACTGGAATCAGTTGCAAATAAATTTTGAATCTGTATCTTGTCCTGTTATTTATTCTGTCCTCCCCACCTACTCTTGAAATTCTGCATGTTTTTAATCCCCCGCCGCAAAGCGGGAGGGGGGTTATAGGAATGGCCTTCGTCTGTCTGTCTGTAACGTTTTCGTGTCCGCTCCATATCTCCTAAACCTCTTGAAGGATTTTCATGAAACTTGCCTCAAATGTAAACCTAGTTGAGACGATGTGCAGAACACAGGTAGCAGCCATGTAGGCTCAAGGTCAAGGTCACACTTGAGGGTCATGTGTTTGAACCTTCAATTTCCATTTCATTTTGTGTCCGCTCCATATCTCCTATACCACTTGAAGGATTTTTGTGAAACTTGCCTCAAATGTAAACCTAGTTGAGACGATGTGCAGAACACAGGTGGCAGCCATGTCGGCTCAAGGTCAAGGTCACACTTGATTGTCAAGTGTTTGAACCTTCAATTTCAATTTACAATTTTGTGTCCGCTCCATATCTCCTATACCCCTTTTAGTTTTTTCATGAATCTTGCCTCAAAAATATATCTGAGACAATGTACAGAATAAAGGTTGCAGTCATGTCGGCTTTATGATATACTAGTCACCTGACTGCTGCATGATACACCTGTCACCTGACTGTGCATGATATACCTGTCACCTATCTGCTTTATGATATACTTGTCACCTGACTGCTGCATGATATACCTGTCACCTATCTGCTTTATGATATACTAGTTACCTGACTGCTGCATGATACACCTGACTGCTGCATGGTACACCTGACTGCTGCATGATACACCTGACTGCTACATGATATACCTGGAACCTATCTGCTTTACGATATACTTATCACCTGAATGCTGCATGATATACCTGTCACCTATCTGTTTAATGATATACTAGTCACCTGAGTGCTGCATGATACACCTGACTGGTGCATGATATACCTGTCACCTGACTGCTTTATGATATACCTGTAACCTGACTGATGCATGATATACCTGTCACCTATCTGCTTTATGATATACCTGTAACCTGACTGATGCATGATATACCTGTCACCTATCTGCTTTATGTTATACCTGTCACTTGACTGCTTAATGATATACCTGTCACCTGACTGATGCATGATATACCTGTCACCTATCTGCTTTATCCCTTTCCTTCATATAGACTCATTTTGACTCACTCAATAGGTACCACATAAAGCCCGATCTGCAGAAAGCCAAACTCAAACCTTACCAAATTTAATTGTAAAAATCCTCATTACCAGACCACTGAGGAGCAGCGAACAGCATAAAACCTGATCAGCCTGCAAGTTACTCGCAGGCTGATCTGGTTTTATGCTGTTCGCATAGGTCTTTTCATGGTATCCTCTGTGAGGGAAAGGGTTATGATATGCCTGTCACTTGACTGATGCATGATATACCTGTCACCTATCTGCTTTATGATATACCTGTCACCTGTCTGCTTTATGATATACCTGTCACTTGACTGCTGCATGATATACCTGTCACCTGACTGCTGCATGATATACCTGTCACTTGACTGCTGCATGATATACCTGTCACTTGACTGCTGCATGATACACATGTCACTTGACTGATGCATGATATATCTGTCACCTATCTGCTTTATGATATACCTGTCACCTATCTGCTTTATGATAAACCTGTCACTTGACTGCTGCATGATATACCTGTCACCTATCTGCTTTATGATATACCTGTCACTTGACTGATGCATGATATACCTGTCACCTATCTGCTTTATGATATACCTGTCACTTGACTGATGCATGATATACCTGTCACCTATCTGATCATGATATACCTGTCACCTATCTGCTTTATGATAAACCTGTCACTTGACTGCTGCATGATATACCTGTCACCTATCTGCTTTATGATATACCTGTCACTTGACTGATGCATGATATACCTGTCACCTATCTGCTTTATGATAAACCTGTCACTTGACTGATGCATGATATACCTGTCACCTATCTGATTTATGATATACCTGTCACCTATCTGCTTTATGATATACCTGTCACCTGACTGATGCATGATACACCTGTCACCTGACTGATGCATGATATACCTGTCACCTATCTGATTTATGATATACCTGTCACCTATCTGCTTTATGATATACCTGTCACCTGACTGATGCATGATACACCTGTCACCTGACTGATGCATGATATACCTGTCACCTATCTGCTTTATGATATACCTGTCACCTGTCTGCTTTATGATATACCTGTCACTTGACTGATGCATGATATACCTGTCACCTGACTGATGCATGATATACCTGTCACCTGTCTGCTTTATGATATACCTGTCACTTGACTGATGCATGATATACCTGTCACCTGACTGCTGCATGATATACCTGTCACCTATCTGCTTTATGATATACCTGTCACCTGTCTGCTTTATGATATACCTGTCACTTGACTGCTGCATGATATACCTGTCACCTGACTGATGCATGATATACCTGTCACCTGACTGATGCATGATATACCTGTCACTTGACTGCTGCATGATATACCTGTCACCTATCTGCTTTATGATATACCTGTCACCTGTCTGCTTTATGATATACCTGTCACTTGACTGCTGCATGATATACCTGTCACCTGACTGATGCATGATATACCTGTCACCTATCTGCTTTATGATATACCTGTCACTTGACTGATGCATGATATACCTGTCACCTGACTGATGCATGATATACCTGTCACCTATCTGCTTTATGATATACCTGTCACCTGTCTGCTTTATGATATACCTGTCACCTGTCTGTGACTGAGCATGATATACCTGTCACCTACTGATGCATGATATACCTGTCACCTGTCTGCTTTATGATATACCTGTCACTTGACTGCTGCATGATATACCTGTCACTTGACTGCTGCATGATATACCTGTCACCTATCTGCTTTATGATATACCTGTCACCTATCTGCTTTATGATATACCTGTCACCTGACTGCTTTTTGATATACCTGTCACCTGACTGATGCATGATATACCTGTCACCTGTCTGCTTTATGATATACCTGTCACTCGACTGATGCATGATATATCTGTCACCTATCTGATTTATGATATACCTGTCACCTATCTGCTTTATGATATACCTGTCACTTGACTGATGCATGATTTACCTGTCACCTATCTGTTTATGATATACCTGTCACCTGTCTGCTTTATGATATACCTGTCACTCGACTCATGCATGATATATCTGTCACCTATCTGATTTATGATATACCTGTCACTCGACTGATGCATGATATACCTGTCACCTATCTGCTTTATGATATACCTGTCACTCGACTGATGCATGATATACCTGTCACTTGACTGATGCATGATATATCTGTCATCTATCTGCTTTATGATACACCTGTCACCTGACTGCTACATGATATACCTGTCACCTATCTGATTTATGATATACTAGTCACCTGACTGCTGCATAATACACCTGTCACTGGCTACTGCATGATATACCTGTCACCTATTTGTTTTATGATATACTAATCACCTGACTGCTACATGATATACCTGTCACCTATTTGTTTATGATATACTAATCACCTGACTGCTACATGATATACCTGTCACCTATTTGTTTTATGATATACTAATCACCTGACTGCTACATGATATACTAATCACCTGACTGCTACATGATATAATAATCACCTGACTGCTGCATGATATACCTGTCACCTATCTGTTTTATGATAAACTAGTCACCTGACTGTTACATGATATACCTGTCACCTATCTGCTTTACA
>CM037783.1:40450461-40500461 GCA_021229015.1 Solen grandis | reverse complement strand
ATATACTAATCACCTGAATGCTGCATGATATACCTGTCACCTATCTGCTTAATGATATACTAGTCACCTGACTGATGCATGATATATCTGTCACCTGACTGCTTTATGATATACCTGTCACCTGACTGATGCATAATATATCTGTCACCTATCTACTTTATGATACACCTGACTGATGCATGATATATCTGTCACCTATCTACTTTATGATACACCTGACTGATGCATGATATATCTGTCACCTATCTGCTTTATGATATACCTGTCACTTGACTGATGCATGATATACCTGTCATCTATCTGCTTTATGATAAACCTGTTACTTGACTGATGCATGATATACCTGTCACCTATCTGCTTTATGATAAACCTGTTACTTGACTGATATACCTGTCACCTGACAGATGCATGAAATACCTGTCATTTATCTGCTTTATGATATACTTGTCACCTGACTGCTAGTATACCTAGTGGCATATTTTTTCCTCCATCTGACCCAGTTTGGATCTGTGGCAAAGATTTGATGCAGTCAAGCATCTTGAAAAAGTGTCATGAGGATTGTATTAAAAATATGGTCCCTATAGTGTTCATATTAACGTTTCACATAGTGACCTACTTTTTGAGCCAATGTGACCTAGTTTTTATCTTGTTCAAAATTTTATGCAGAAAAACCGGACCATGTTCCTAACGATATTTAACACAAGGTCTAAGATTTGTCCTGATGACATTTTGTCTCCATATGACCCAGTCCTGAACTCGTCTGAGATTTTCTGACCAAGTTTCATGACGGTTGACGACACTATTAACATAATCACGATAGCTAACTCTCAGCTATGTCTACTTGAGACATATATGGTACTGCCACACTGGAGTATCATATCGTAGACTGGCATTATGTCATAACCAGTCACATTATCCTGATACCGTGCCAGGCACTCTTGAAACTACCCCTATCGGCCGGGGATCGAACACACGACCCCACGCACCCGAGGCAGATGCTTTAACTACTCAACCATCGGGGACGCAGGAAGGAATGTAATAGATGGATTTAAATGATTATTTTTACGTGTGTAATGACATGATGATACGTTATCTTGCATCATAATTTCTGTAATAAAGACAGAGAAAGATTGAAACCACAGCTTGAATTATTTCCCTATATATCTGAGCAATGAGCTAACAAGTTTATGTAAACAAGAACATTTTATAGATAATGACAAACATAAAAGATGGATTAAACTTGAACAATGCACTGAAACTGTGCAATTAATATGCAGCATTTGTATTTTCGGCGGTTTCATGCATTCTTGACATGCCATACCTTGACGTACGTGTTTCTTTTGGGGGTGGGCGGGGGTATCTTTGACGCTCTCGTTTTATAAACGTACCTGTATTTATTGATTGAGATTTAAGAAACAACCTTTTACGTTTGGGAATGTAAACAGCGATATTGTTTATTTCTAACGTTATCTATTTCACTATGACAAGGCAGAAAATATTTCCAACGTATACAAATAATCTGTTTACATTGCCGAGGAAAAAATAATATCAAATTATACATCTGAAGATAAGTTTAGTTCTGAATGTTGATATTAATGGATTTTTTTTTTTCATCTTTCCTTTCTTGTGAGCTAGGTCTGGTGTTCTTGGAAATAAAAACTAGAGGCATACTTAAGTATGATTTTTCACGCTCAAAAATATCAGTTCTGCTCCGCAATGATTATAGATTGGTTAACTTATTTCTTTGGATATCGAGGGGTGAGAGCGAAACTAGGCTAAGTGCATATAAATATAAAAGCATTTAGCCTATATATATATATATCAATAATTAAATTTTCCCATTTACCATTTCTAATCTTCAAAATATTAATTCCCTAAAACAAATTTCGTCCATTGGAAGCCAGAGGGGCTCATCGGCATTCTTTCTATATGAGATGATGCGCCATTCTGGTTTTCAGTGGACGAAATATGCCCTGCTGCATGGTTTGGTCGGCGGCGTTTTACGTCACCCGTGGTTTGCTGGACTTCCCTATGTGACTGAAATACTGTCGCAGCGATTGTAAAATGTGCAACAACAAATATGTAATATTGTATCATTAACTTTATATTTCTTCATAGTATGTTTTGTTTCAGCTTTTCTAAGGTTCGGAGGCCGGGATTCACCGGTAGGGTGGTGAGTTGGTTGTGGGGCATCTGGACATAGACCATTTCACTCCGAAGTGAGACGTTCACCTACGTATGTCAACGAGCACCTTCCGAACACGAAATCTCCATGCTGGCCTATAATTCGACACAATATTAAATTGGAAATAAACATACTTATGAAAATTTCTACCAGTTACTGATTGGTCAATATAAATTAGCGAATTATACCGGGAATTGCCGATCCTATAGTAAAATGGTCCATAAGCAGTGTCTATCGCACCCCCGGTTATGAATTCCTAGATCCGCCTCTGTATGAAGAACGTAATCCCAACAACAGAGAGAATCACATTTAAATAGAGGACAATTTTCCATGACATGGCTACTCTTTCATCTTAAAGTACGTATGCAAACATTTTTATAGAAATCGCGAAATGATATATACGAGCGCATATGAGCATCCATATAAAGGCATACGTGCCTTTACTCATGGGTTGGTAAGTTTATGGAACGCCTATATTCGGTGCGATGTTTTAAAAGAAAAAGAAATAAAATACAAATGAAACATGACTCGACATCTTTTGAAAATTGGAAGAATGGGTAAAGGGGTACAACTACTGGCTCGCCATAAGAGAGCATGATTTAGCACATTACAAAAATAGTTCAAATTTATCAACTCACCGCACGTTCGCAAAGAATGACAGTGCGCATATTTCATTAGCCATCACAATTTAATCACATACTGTGCACTGGGGAATGTGAAAACGTTTTCAAGTTCCCAGGAATTTTGGGGTCACTTCGTTACACCGGTCGAATAGAGAGCATATTCTGCATGCAGAAACTTAAAAAAAGTTATATAGCTCTGGATAAAGATGGCTCGACAAAAGTCTTCCCCTTTGTACAAACCCGTGCTCGATCTGGCTGTAAATAAAACAGAATGATATCACCGAATGATATATACATACTCGTGTTTTCAAATAGGGGAAAAAGCTAAGAGTGCATGCAGTAATTCTTTAACAACAATTATGGCTTGAGTTTATTTATCATGAAAATAATTGCATGAATGGGGATTTATTGTGGGTTTTTTTATACAATAAAACGTACAATGGCAAATGCTCTGTTCACTGGCGTGAAATTGGTGACATTAATGCATTCGCTACCTGTCAATAATCATAAATTGACTAACGTTACTTTTTATGTACCCATGACATAATTTCTTTTAGAAGGAAGTGAATGTCATTATGATATGTTTCCCATTGAAGCCTACTGAAATTCTCAATGAGACAACTCATTATGTACTTAGTCGATTTTTACACCCCCCCCCCCTTCTTTTTTTTAACATTTGGGGAAGAATGTGAGAGGGGGTTATATACCTCGACCTTGGGTCTGTATTGTATCGTATTTAAAATGCATAACATGCTATTATCATTACCTTAGAACTGGAATTTTATTGTATATTACAAAACAATTTACACAGAATCATTTTTGTAAACGGACCTACATGCGTTATATTTCTGTGCTTTTTTTTTTTTTACATTTTCTTACACCATGCAATTGTTACATCACCTTGTTGGCTATTTAATGCCAAATAAAGATTGTTATGTTTATCTTAATGGTTATTTTTTGTCTAAAAGTATAGTACTGTCTCTGTCTATTGATAGTAACTTAAATTATAAAGTAAAAATTATAGTTAACATAACGCACGTGCGTACCGTGTGTAAAGTGCGCTACATCTATGTTTGACATAAATCATTAAAGTAGATCTATGCAAAATAATGTCATGTGAGATTTTCGATTCAATTTAAGTTTATTCGGCAAACTTTGAAGAAAAGTGTTATATTTTGTAAGATTATGGAAGTTAAAAAAATTAATAACGTTATTAGGTTTATGCACGAAGCTATAATTACATTAGGGTAATCAGGGTCTCTGTATATATTATTAAAGAGACCCTGGAGTAATTCAGATCTCTGGTTTAAGTATGGAGATTGGAGACAGGGGAAGAAATTTGTCCATATAATATGTACAAGTATTCATATACCGTGATCGGCGACATTAGGGCCTACTTCTGTCGCAGTTAATTATATATTTCCATTCACACTACTCGTATGATTCCGATTCCGAGTATCTATAAATCTGTCATGAGATTTGTTTTATTTTTTTCCAGAGATTTAAATAGTCTTATGTAGCTTCCTTGATTTTTCCGTGTACGTAGTTCTACTTAATGAAATGGTAAATCTAATAAATGAAAACGGTAAGTCGGGGCGTAGCTAATTGACCTTACTGGGTGAATAGGCACGAGTTCCTAGGGTGTGTGCCCGTGGGGGAAGAATCTAAAGTGTATGCATATTGTAGAAAAATATGTAAAAATGTATTTTTTTAACTACAAAACTGAATTCCGTTGAAAAAAAAATCTAATTAGATCTATCCAGGGTCTCTGTACGAAGAGAGCCTTTAAATAAGCACGGAACATGCGGGTACGTCGTGTAGATCTAACGTTGGTTGTTTTCATCTCATTTTTTTTGATAATTAAGGGTTGATCATTTTAGTTCATGCCCTTCCTGAGTAAAGAAGGGGATAAAAACTATCCTCTGGTAACTGCACGTTCTAGATTTACAACAGCCAATCATTGTCGACATTCATATTCCCACACTAAGAAATCAGCCAATGAAACGAAGACTAAGAAACATTGACCTTTAACCCCAGCTCATGTGTGCTGACAATGAAATACAGCCGATGTCAATTAAAGAAAAAACAAAGATGAAGTAACGGGCACTGAAAGTCGACAGTAACGTAACAGGTTAGCATGTATTATATGACCAATGCTGTGTAATTTTATTAAGTGCGTGAATCTATATAATCGTTCAGACGAGACCGCAATGCACCGGCGGTTAATTGATTTGTAGAAGGGATAGTTTACCGAAACAGTTCACAATTTGTCTCGTTACATAAGCTATTTTGTCAGAGGCTACAAATCGTACAGTATGTAAAGACCCTGTAATAAGTCAATCATCCATTAAAAAAATAAAGTGTTTCTTTGATTATCTCCCCATCCCTCCCCGTGTTATTGTAAGCCAGTTACATGATTTTGATATTGGTAGTTTCTGTCAATACCCGGCCTTTGCGGTCAAGCCAAGTTTTTTTTCTTGACAACCATAATTATAATGTATTTGTCCAGAGTGGGTGGGGTGACCTTTGATATATTTTTAAGTCTAAAACCCCACCCATGGGAATTGTCAAAATACCTTCATTATATAGATCTACTTGCCAAAGTCTTTCCCATGATTCTGTCTACCATGATGTGAACTGTCTTCTGTCAGAAGCCCCTTGTATACCACCCTCTCACCCTGGGGCAAATCATTGATAGAGTTCATTTTAGGTGCAAAATTGATTTTTAGTCTGTAAAATTAACACATAAAGCTTGCTGTTTACAAATGTTTGAATGCATTGAACAACATTAGTTAATTGTATTTGGAAGCTGATTCTGATAGAATCAGTCAGAGTTTCATAAGCTTCATGAAGGTCCTCTTCTTCCTATGGGGTTTAAACTCGCAACCTTTAAAACTGGTCATAATAAAAGAAAATAATCTTCAAAAGCGAAATAGACATTCAAGACATACTAATAGTCATGATGTTTTATGCACACAAACCTTCACCAATGGTAATTTTTTCATAGACACCATTAGAGACTGGAACTGGATATAGCCTCAGCTGTGTCCCTTGAGATATTCAAAACTCGAGTGACATCACTCACATATTAAATTCCTAATCATTGTTTCTATCCTGACTTAGACTTATTTGACTTAGAATTTTCTTAGCTGGTGAAATTTTTTGTCAAGGTCAATTTCTCAATTTCAAAAACTGTCAGCCATACTCATATCAAACTTGTTCGATATAGGAACCCAAAAGAACAGGTATAATGCTAAAAATAATTTTTTGCACAGTTATGGCCCTTTTTTGAGTTAGAATTTTCTGTACTTGTCATGTTTTTTCCCTTAAACCATCAAAAATATTCACCTAAAACTCGGAATACTTATTAACTTTCTATATATCAGAACCCATTCCAATAGGGCAGGTAACCGTAAAATTAATTTTGGCATAGTTTATATACCCTTTACCAGCTCAAATTTTCTTGGTCAAGTTTTTTGTTAACCCTTTCCCTCATATAGACTCATTTTGACGCACTCAGTAGGTACCACATAAAGCCTGATCTGCAGAAAACCAAACTCAAACCTTACCAAATTTAATTGTAAAATCCTCATTACCAGACCACTGAGGAGCAGCGAACAGCATAAAACCTGATCAGCCTGCGAGTTACTCGCAGGCTGATCTGGTTTTATGCTGTTCGCATAGGTCTTTTCATGGTATCCTCTATGAGGGAAAGGGTTAAGTCATGTTCTCAAAACTGTCAAGAATATTCACTTCAAACTTCACTTTGAGATTAAGGGGAACCAAATATGTTGAAAGGGCAGGTAATCCAAACATTTATTTTGGCAGTTATACCCCCTTTTTTACTTGGAATTTTCTGTATTGATTTAAGGTCATTTTCTCAAAAATTGTCAAACATATTCACTTCAAAGCTGAAATACTTGATCATTTTATTTCAAAAAGGTATTTAACTCTTGAATTCATTTTTGCACAGTTATGCCCCTTTTCAATTTACATTTTTCTTTACTGCTCATTTAATAAAAGGTCTGATTCTCTTGAAACATGGTATATTTTAGATAATTGTTTTTTTGTCTCTTTTTTCATTTAAACTTTTATCGCAGTAAGTATTAAATCTAGGTTTTTTGGGACAGTTTGAATTGTTAAATCTCCTATCTGTGTCCAATGGATAGACTTACAATGAAAAGGAAAATTTAAATCATTACTTCAAATAGACTCCTTTTGACATATTGGCAAACAGAGCAGACCCAGGTGTCCTGTTTGTTGAAACAAAATTGTTGCTCAGATTCTGCACAGTTTGCATGGCATTAGAAAAGTCATTAAGTTATACATGAATATTTATGACATAAACAATTAAGGATCTTTGGCTTATTTTGACCCCTCACCTCATTTAGAATTGTTTTGATGCAATTTGACAAACAGACAGGCTTTCTGATCAGTATCTCCTCTGTTTGCACATGCATATAAGAATTTTGCAGAATATGGCTATATAAAAAGATGAAAAAATCCTTGTTTGAATTGTACGTATATATCATAAAGTGTAACCTAGTTTGAGCCTTAGTTTGTGTTTATTGCTACATCCAGCTGACTGGCAGACTTGCACAGTATGCTAAATAGCAGCAATAAACTTGTAATTATCAGAGGTATTTTAATGTATTCAGTATGTGATAACTGATAAGTAGGTATTGATGCATCATAGTGATGATGCATAATTTAAATACTGGCATCTTGCTGAGTCATGGGTAAAATCTATGTTGGCTACAGTATACCTGTAGTATTGTTATTACTCCAGAACCAGATGGGGTTGTGGTCTGCTGTGTTTAAAAAGTGATTTTATTTATTTTCTTGGGTTTTAGTTAAAGCGTCTGTGTATTTTGAAGTTTCTCTGTGTTTTTAAGTGTTTGTTTTAGTTTTAAGGTAAGTGTCCCTTCACCTTATATAGGTGACTGTTTTGACACCTTGACATAAGTTGGCAAACGGAGCTGACCCAGATTTGGCAGTGGGAAGGAGCTGTTTGATCTGGATCTCCCATGTTTGTTTATACAATATTTTGGCTCAGATTTTGAAGATTCTAAAGAGTCTACACAGGAACGAAAAATCCAATGCTTCATATACCATTGAAATATTAAAGTGCTTGTTGCAAAACATTGGTGATTATATATAGGAAATAAAGTAGTTACAAAAAAATTGCAACACACCCTAAAATTGGTATATTAATATTCATCAAGTCATTTATTTGTACATGAATATTCATGAGGAAAAGGTTAAACCTGATGCTGCATATCATGTGCATGTTGTTATCTTATGTTCTCAACTGGAGGTTGCATGTGGGTTTGAATCCTTTTAAGAGTAAGATCTTCAGTACAAAGTACTGGTCCAACCCAGGAAATGTTTGACCATGCCCTAGAGTGGGCCCTGTATATAATATAAGTATGGGAAGAAGAAAAAAAAATACCACCAAGGTAGTTGTGGAAAAGCCATATTCAAGTTGCATGTGTGTACTGTAACTTTTTAGATTTTGTTTCTTTTAGAGAGAGAGAGAGAACTTATCTTTATTGCAACATAGTTTTGGCAATAAAGAAAGAGATCAAGAGAGCGAGCAAAAATGGGAATTTATTTATTATCTTTGTTGTAACGTTTGGCAATGAAGGTATTGTACTTGCCTTTAAGTTATTATGAAGAACTGGAGTAGCATATACTTTATAGCCTTCAAACCCTTGTGGAATCACTTAAAGGTGAACCATAAAGAAAATTTTACTTTTTCTAAAACCTTACCTATGTAGTCCATTTTCATAAGGGAAACCACAAACATACTTTTGGAGGGGGGGGGGAGTCTCTTAAATGTTATGTATGGTATGTTAAATGCCGATTTTGTAAGTTGCTGGGCAGTATTTACATTTTAGGGTCACGTGACCCATATGATGTCATCAGTAGACCAAGTGACATTTGCCATCTTTATTTTATAAAGAGTGGTTTCAAGTAGAATATTATTAATAAATTGTTAACTTCATTGAATTGTTGGATAGGTGCAAGTAAGACATGTTTCAATGCTCTGGACATACTGAGTTTTCCCTATCTCAATCTTTTGTGGTGTCATTTAATTTATATGGGGCCTCCGTGGCCGAGAGGGTAAATTCGCTGACTTGCAACACTCACTCAGCCCCTCACCGGGTGGGTTCAAATCCCGGCAGGGTCATTCTGATTTTCATGTGAGGAAGCCTTCCAGCTGTAATTAGCTGGACGTCGCTATATGACTGAAATACTGTCGAAGTGACGGTAAACTCAACTAGTCAAGTCAAGTAATTTAATTTTTATGCAATCTTTGGGCTGTGACCTATATTTTAAAGTTGAATGAACTTGGTTAAATTTGTTGTTTTGCCTCAGGTTTATCTTTGTGGTGCTTTTTATCTATGAAGATGACTTCACATCATCATGAAACTTGATACAAATGTACATCAAGATATTAACTTTTAAACTTAAAGAAAACATTTGGTTGTGACCAACGTATGCCAGCAGGCATCAGTGTCACAAAATACCAAGGATAATCAGAAAGTTTACCTTTGACATGAAAATTCATATTTTATGAGTTCAAGTTCAATATTTATACACTATATCAGGGTGAAGCTATTATGCACAAACACTTAAATGGATTGTTTTTAGATCACTTGAGCACAACATGCTTATAGTAAGCTATTAGGATCACACTGCGTCTGTCATTGTCAGTCATCAACAATTTGCTATAAATGACATCTCTGAAACCACTGGACAGAATTTAATTTAACTAGACAGGGAACCTTCATAAAAGTTGCTAAAATAAACTTGATCATGATGTAGAACTATGGTTCCAGGACAACAGAAAGAAAAAAAAAATAAAACTTTAAAAATCATCTCCTTCAAAACTACTGGCCAGGTTTCAAAATGTTTTAAACAGATGTTCTTTGGATAATCCTCAACCAAGATTCCAAAAATTATTCTGATTTGTTAAAAAAAAAAAAAATAGCCGCCAGGGGTGGGGCTAATTTGCCTTAGTGAAATCTTTAAACAACATCTTTGCTGAAACCACTGGACAGAATCTGATTAAACATTGCAGGGACAGGGGTGTAAAATTTTCTTTTAAGTCAGGACGAGTAGGTGAAAAATTTTACTCGTCCTTAAACAAAGTTAGCACGTCCTATTTGCTTCCCATTAAGTTGTATAAAGCTTTTGATATTTTGCAAACACAGCAAAACATTTTTTCTTCTTTTTTCATCAACCACGGAAAACCAATGATCCAGGGCTTTTCTTGTGCGTTTCGTTTTATCGTAGGCGCTTTGTTGCTTCCTACGTCTTAACTCTCGCTTTTTTGTATTTTCATCGTCTCCTCCGCCGAGAAGCGTATTCAATGACAGTTGTTTCAACATTTTGACTGTCGGAAACAAAACATATTTGCAGTCCCGGACTGTGCCACAAACTAACAAAAAACATATTAAAAAAAAAACACCGTAGGATATTGTGAACCAGTCTGCGCTAGCACCTTACGGATCTCTCTAAAAAATGAGCGTTGCTATGGTGATATTTTGTCAAAATAAGCTCCCCTGATCAAGTAAAGAGTTTTATGATCTCGATTAACTATCGTAACAATATGGAATTCATTTTTTACTGAAACATTTCTTTCTTGGTCGCTAAAAGTTACTCGTCCGGTCGGATGAGTGTTCAGGGAAATTATGCTCGTCTGACCGTGAAATTCACTCGTAAATACGAGCGGACGAGTGGATTTTTACAGCCCTGAGGGATGATCCTTGGGTGAACCTTTACAAAAGTTGCTAAAATAAACTTGATCCATGTAGAACTCAGGTTGCCATGATAACAGAAAGAAAAAAAAAGAAAACTTTAAAAATTATCTCCTTCAAAACTACTGGCCAGATTTCAAAATGTTTAAGAAGAGATGTTTCTTGGGTAACCTTCTACCAAGATTGCTAAAATTATTCCAATCCGTAAAAAAACATGACCGCCAGGGGCGGGGCTAATTTGCCCTATATGAAAATTTTAAATGACATTTCCTCTGAAACTGCTGGACAGAATTTGATATGTCTATAACCCTATACTCAGGTGAGCGATCAAGGGCCTCTATGGTCCTCTTGTTTGATTATGTTATGTCTTTTCCTTTTTGATAATATAAAAATATTTAAAACTTACAGTTGCGCATGTGTGTACTAATGTACCGCTAGCTATGCCTCTGATAGTTTAATAAATACAAAGTCTGAAATTGATGGCCACAATATTACTTTAATGGTTTATTAATTAATAATGATTTAACGCCACAGCATACTAATTATCCTCATGTTGCCTGTAGCAGTTTGCCAGCCTCTGCAGTCATGTGTTTTTTACTCTGAAATAGGTGTCTATATTTAGACATTATTTTGCTGTGTATTGATTGGTCCAGACCAGTTGCAACTTCAGTCTGACCCTAACTAGATAGATCCATGCACGCTACTCCATAGAATGATGATTATGCTGAGGTAACAAATCAGGACACTGTCAGTAAGCGTGTTTTGTGGGATCCCTAATTGCTGTTGTGAGTTTTTTTTATTGAATAAGAGATGCTGTATGGAATGGCAGCAAAGTTGGTACACTTTTGCCTCAGGCACTGCGCAAAAGTGAGTATACGTCTCTTTTAAGTGTTTGTATTGATGTGGTAATGAAATAGTGGATTGTGTAATGATTAGATGAACAGTTTTAACTTTAACCCTCTGCGATATACATAAGAGCTTTAACCCTGAAAATGCTGTGGATACTTGTGACTTTAGCTTCTGTGGCCAGTGCAGACTCAAGATTTGTATGCACATCAATGCAGTCTGATCATGACTTGCAATGTTTGATATTCAGGCAATTAATTTTCAGAAAGCACTCCCATGAATTTCTAATGGTACAGAAGAAGAAGAAGAAAAAGTTAAGCGTTGTAAGAGTTATGGAATGAACAGTGTAAAACCATCTCAGTAAATCTATCAGTCATAAATTTGCACATGAATATTCATGAGATAAAGGGTTAATTAAGTATGTAAGTTTGGTAATAAGATGATAATTTCACATTAATTTCTGTGATGCTGAACCGCTTTTTAAGGTTAAAACATTCACTGGGCAAGTGATTTTTCAAAGAAGATAGCCCGGCAGGCAAGTTGATTTATGTAAATGATATCTTTTGTTTTTTATTTTCTACTAGTATATCAGGGATGAAATGCTTGCAAATTGTGTTTGATACATATTAACTAAAATTCACCTTACAAATACACACATTTAGTTTTAAACATTAACAAACACCAACTAACTTAAAGATCGGGCATCCTGTTTTCACTAGGGGCTAGTAGATGTTTAAAGTAACTTGCCCCTTGGACAAATGAAAGTCAAATCCTTAAGTAAACCCCTGTACTGGGAAAATGTGACTGAGTGAGGTATTATGCAACAAGTCTACGGCGTGATACTGTACTGTAGCAGCACTATGTCTCAAATAGACATGGTCTCAAAATGTGGGAAATACTATCCATGGGAAGTTAAACCCAACAGATAATCACAATGAGAAAGACTTGTGTGCACATAACATTGTATGTTTCATGTGTACGTGTTTGTATCAGTATGTAGTATTATAATTGAAATTGATTTCTGGATTATTTGACCATTGTGGCCACCATGTTTGTGGGTTTAATTGTCTAGGGTTTCTATTGTTGGCAGCCTATTGACCAAAAATTATCCAATAATAGAAATATGGAAATATACTGTGAGAGTATAATCTTCTGGCACTTGCCTTGTGGACAGGCATGACTAAGGTTGCCAGGTGTGTTAATTCCGTGGCTCTGATGTCATGTGGTAACAACGTGGTCAGCAGGTGACCAGAGTTGAAGGTCTTTCTTAGAGGGTAAAAACTGAACATATTTAATATATTGTACTTGTATAAAAGACTAATCATGGGTGTATTCATTATTATTGAAGACAACTTTTCATCGATATAGTTACACATTATATACTGTGGTCACAGGGCATGGACAGTAACACTAGGTTTGACTTTAACCAACCATACTTAAGCGCTCAGTAATACTTGTTTTGTGGTTAGAGTGTCTGCCTCAGGAGCAGGGGGTCATGGGTTTGATCCTTGGCCACAACATACCAAAGTAAGAAAAAAATTGTAATGGTATAGGTCAATTACTTGGCGCTCAGTATATAAGGTTAGTTCCAGTGATACTATAGTGTGGCATTACCATATCTGTCTCTCCAAATGACTGAAATACTGTCAGTTGGATGTTAAACACACCAAACAAACAATCAACTACCCAATTCAAGTATTATTTTGTGCTAAGGAATTTGTTGGTTGAATGTAAACCAGCTAGCATATCTAATTTTTTTCTTCAAAATTTTTAAGTAAGGCGAAATCATATTTAGGGTGTCTCCTTTTAAATATAGAAGATTCATGTAAATATTATTGAATGCTATCTATGCAAGATAAGATGGTAAACAAATTTTTTAAACTTTACTTCCCGATACATATTTCTCTTATTTTATTATTTACGTAAATGATATCAGTTTTATCTCTCGATCCTCCACAAATGCACATATTACATGCAACATTGATTATAGTTATATTGAATAATTCCGTGAGCATATTTCCCCCAAGATGTCTTTTTTGACCTTACGTGAGACATATTTAAATATTTGTGATATGATATGAGGGTATGTTTGATTATAATTTGGTTGTCAGTGTTCATGCTATTTCTGAATCATGAACGGATTGTTTGAATATTTCCATGGTTGTCAGTAACAGTCTATTCAAAATGTATTGTAAAACATATACTAATTTTATGTCAAGAATATTTGAAATAATCCTTTTAGCCATCCACTTTAAAGAGAATTGCTAAGTAGGATTATTCTATTTTGGTTCAAGGTCAGCGTGTGGGAGGTACAGTCAATAGAGCAAAGTCTGTCAGAATATTAATAGTAGAAGGTCCGCTTTATGAACAGGTTATGCTAACAGTGTTTTTGACACTGTTTGACCACGAGTCCGTTTCCTGCGCTATTTGTTTTGTGTCAGCACTGAGATCACTTTCTGTGTACATGTAATAAGATCTACCAGTTGTTAGAGGTCAAAGGCTAACAATATTTCTTTTTTTTTTTTTTTTTTTTTTTTTTTTTTTTCATAATTAATTCACAGTAATGAATGAAATTAAGCTCTTGGTTAGCTTTTGATTATTGTGTCATTGAAAACCAGTTTCCTACAAAACTACTGTAAAGTAAGAGATTTGTAATTTATATGTAGATAGTTTTTTAAATTGATAATTTCTGTTTGTAGGGCATAATTCATCATCATAAATTTAATGTCTCATTTCAAAAGTAGAAAATTGTACTATTACATCATACCTGTATATTGTCATGTTCAAATTTCTTGTTTAAATGTTGTTGGAATTCTATTTGGATAGATAAAATGATAATCAAATTTTGATCTTTACTTCCTGATACATTTTCCTCATTTCTTGAGTTACACAAATGACATATTATTAATTTATAATAGGGGTATACGTGTATCTTGGGTATGCAGTTTTGAAGGAATGGCATTTTAAGTGATAAAGAATTCAAATAGCTGGAAAGAAATTAATAAAGGTTAAAACTTGTTAAGATTTTGGTCTATAGGATAATGGTGGTAAAAGCACCAGAATTCTATAGTTACACAATTTGCCATAGGAACAAAATAATTCAAAATGAAAATCTATAACAAAAAATGAATAAGAGAGAAAGAAAATGATAATAGAAAGAAACCAGTATTTCTTGTTTCACTGCCGCTTAGACCATGTAGCCATTATATAGACCTGTTGTGATGCATGAGCAAACAGTGCAAACCCAGATAAGACAACTCCTGGATTCTGATCAGTGTCTCCTCTGTTTAACCCTTTCCCCCATATAGACTCATTTTGACGCACTCAGTAGGTACCACATAAAGCCTGAGCTGCAGAAAACCACAGTTAAACCTTACCAAATTTAATTATAAAGTCCTCATTTCCAGACCACTGAGGAGCAGCGAACAGCATAAAACCTGATCAGCCTGCGAGTTACTCTCAGGCTGATCTGGTTTTATGTTGTTCACATAGGTCTTTTCATGGTTTCCTCTATGAGGGAAAGGGTTAACATGCAATATATCTAATATGCCATTTTTTAAGTCAAGTTGATGTACAAGTTACACATTTGTAAATGAATATTCATGAGGTAAAGGTTAAGCTATTTGCAGTACAATGTGATACATGAACAGCCCATGAATACGTTCAAAAGGACTTTTTAAACTAATTAGTCAAGTGTAAAGAGGTGAAATGTCTTTATTCAGGCTTATGGGTAAATGCCTATTAACGGTCGTATAACAATGTTCTGTATTTTTACAGCCAGCATTATTGAGTCCTACATTCCCATCATGCTTCAAACTGATTTATAATCTTCCTTGAATATCACATCAAGATGTGATTATTGGGCGGGAGTATGTTAAACGAATGATGAATATTTATTGATAATTACCTATACCAGCTAAAATTAGACACAGTCCTATTTAAGTTAATGGGCAAGTTTTTTTATGATGAGTTTGAAAACCAGAACACGGAGTAAGCGGCAAAAAACAGTATGTTCTTATTGTTTTAGATAAGACCTACTGCTGTACTTAGTAAATGGAATAAGTCATGGGGGATCAAGTCCAGTTTTTGCACTGGTCTAGCCTTAGAAATAGGCTGGTCTCTGGTTAAGATATAGGACATGTCCTGTATAAGTTTCCCAGTGTGTGAAAGCTGGAACAGAAGTGGAGTAGTTGTCAGTGGTGATGGTCGTGTGTGAATATTAACTCCAGGGTAGAGACTGTAGAGTGGTTACTGTAGAGATAAACCTATTTGAAACTCATACTACGCCATCGGTTAGTTGTCGGCTACAGAGGGCATCCCGGGTCGCAAAGACTCTTGGCTTGGCATTGCTGTACCGGTATGTACTGTTACACTTTGAAGGCTGGGTTAAATTATGTAGTAGCGCAGTTGATCAGATAAAATGTCTTCTATTTTCTCTCTTTCTTTAAGTGGTATTATCTACAGACTTGGGAGACTACTTATAAATTTTTGGTAAAAATTAGTTTTTATTATTTTGTTTAAATAATTTATTGTAGATGATCAGTCCTGAAATTATAACTCTTTCTATTTAAATAATTATATGCTGCTTTATTTTTTATTTCTATGTAAAAATTTTATTTTACATTTTATAATGATATTGTACAAACTATATTTTGTCATGATCTAAAAAATACTGTAATTTGATAAATAAATGTTGAAAAATGATATTTCTCTGTATTTGAATGCAAATGAAAATACTATATGTAAAACAAGGTCTATGTAAATGTTTATTACATAATTGTCAAAATGTATTTTCATTTAGATTAGAAAATCTTTTTCAAAAAAGATTTTAATTAGGGTTGCAATCAGTCACACCAAAATACATTTATGAAAAAAGAAGTTTGGGAGTTATAATTGAAATTTGAAGAATGTTGAAACTTTAAGACTCTTTCCTTTTATAAATAATAATGGAAATAAAATGTCGGGATATTTCTGGAATGTTGAGATTTTCATTTTTACACTTTAATCATATCTTGTTTTTGTCTTCACACTTTGGAACAACCCCAGGTGAAGGAGGGAAAAAAAGTCATCACTTAAATTGATCATATTGCTAAAAAATAATAGTTTATTTAACCCTTTACCTCATAAATATTCATGAACAAATTTATGACTCGGTTAAGTCTGAACTAATAAAACGGTACATGAGGCAATGGATTATGGTAGTTAATCTTTGCAGTGCTGACTCCAGTTTGGTTCTGGCTGTCTGTAAAACTAAGAAATGGAAAAGCTTTATATAAGTTGGTCTAAGAAGATGGTCAGCTGTCCGGTGGATGGACAGTGTTGTATAAGGATCTCAGTTCACACATGATAGCGCTGTGCACTGATAAGGATGTGAGAGTGGCTGTATTCCTGACTCGGTCCAGGAATTTGACCTTTATGGAACTCCATGCTTGACCTCTGGAAAACTTGAGACACCGTGTTCTCAAAACATAGTTAAGTACAATCTCAGGCTTATACTCAAATATCTGCTCAGAAATCATGCTAAACTTAAGTTTGGGTTATATGGAGTGTTCTTAAACACTGGCTTAAACATTAATTAAGTCAGTATTTGACTTATATGAGTATGTGTTTAAAATAATTGAGAACAAAGTTGCTTGAGCATTGTAATCATACTTATGTTCAAGTTTGAGTATGATTTTCAATACCTTTGAGAATTTTGGCAAGGCTTATTATATCAGTGCTGTGTCTGCATTTTGTGTTAAGGCTCACTGGTAAGTGTTCTTAAATCTAAAATTCTTCTCTTTTAATAAAATGAGGTTTTATAATATATGGAAAAAAATCTCAGACATCTCTTATAATTTGAATAACACAATTTTTGTCACTGAGATATTGAAAGGTAAAGTAAAACATCACTTTGAAGATTTTTTATGACTTAGGCCCCGATTTCAGATACAGTGAACAGAAATTTTGAATCTTAATAGGTTTTATTTTCTTTGATTATCTCAAAGGGAATATGGTGTCAGAAACAGTATAAAACCTGATCTGCCTTATGTTGATTACATGTAGAATAGATCATCTTTAAATGGTTAAAGGGGGTGGGTGCTGGTATAAATCTTGACCAGATTGTTAGTAACTAACAATAGTTTGTGTATTGTTTATTTGAGAATTGAGAAAGGTGCAATTTGTCCCTAAATATCGAAGTAATGTAGTATTATTCAGTTCTGATTATTGGAGGATGTTGAGCCTGTACATATATACAGTATAGATCAAGTATGATTAATATTATACAGGCCTTTTTTATGCCAATTTTTGGGCCGATATTCGGCCCCATTCCCTTCATAACAAAGTATACTTTTTCCCCCCAATTCAGTCTAAAAAACGTATTTTCATTTGAAAAAAAGATGATATTCAAGGAAAGCAATAGAGACCTATTCTTGTAAGTTTAATTATGAACTAAAAAATAAACAAGTGTTTTAAGTTACAGCATAATAATTGTGTTTTTTTAATGTTTTCTTCGTATGTAAATTTTCCCCTGATCAACATATTTTCCCCTCCTGAAAGGACCCGCCATCTTTCCCTAAAACACCAAAAAAAGGCCTGTTAATACAGTATGCAGATACTGTGTTATCTTGGGGCATGCATTGAGCCTGTTCATATATATAGCACAGATCAAGTATGAATAATATTATAGCATGTATCAAAACATAGTATACAGATACTGTGATATCTTTTAACATATTCCAGCAGTCCCTAATTATCTACGTTGAAACTCATAATACTTCTCTATATAAAATGCTGGGCTCCATACAACTCACACAACATGCAACCAAGTCAGATATCCTAGATCAGATTCCAGATATCTTATTGCCTTAAGCTTATGAAGACAGGATACATACCATATAAAGCATGTCTTATGTTATTCTGACGTAATTTTACAGCTTGTATTTGTGTCCAAAAGCTGGGTCAGTGTGAATTCAACATGTTCGAATTCCAGCATCAATACTTAGCACCAAATAATACTTAAATTTTTAAGTTTTAGATCAAATGCGTCCTACCATTCTGTTTAATGACAAATTCAAGGATATGCATCGAATGTTAATAACATAAATATTTGTTGGTTTTAACCAATGAATAAAAAGAATAATTAAAGTTTGCCCCTATGTTTTTAATTAATACTTCAGGCAAAGTATTGTTGTTGGAATCCTAGCCAGGTTCTGTATTCTGCAATCATCTCAAAACTTAGAGATGAGAAGTTTTTCTATGAAACTTGCTATGTGTTCAGTTAACGTTAACAGTTGTTAACGTTTGCATTTGCATCCCTATTAAAGCGTATAGAATGTAAGTGGGGAGCCAACTCCCTTACAGTTGTGTTACCTTTAACTGAAGGTAGACCACATAATAAGGAATTTGTATACTCTGTCTGGTGTAAAATAGCATTTCCAGGAGGCATTCTCTTAAAAATTCTTTGTGACTGCCAACAAAATAATGTCAAATTAATTAAACAGTTACATTTGGGTCATGTTTGATACCATGTTTTATTATTGGTAATAAAGAATTGTGTAAATAAACATTATTTTAATTGTTGATATTATAATTTGTTTGCACGAAGATGTATTTTCCTGTAAGTTATGAAGTATACTAAAAAGCATTAGATGAAACCACAAGATGAAACACTTTCAACGCAATGAACCGAGCTGTTCCATTATGTTAATGAGAGCATAAATGTTATTGAAAACTGACGTACTTAAGCGAAGTCTCTCTCTCTCGGAAATTTCTGTTTCTCTACCCTCAGCCTTGTGTTTCTTAACTCTTTCATTTTGTCTTATTGGTCAATTGATTGATTGTCTAATTTACCCAGTGATACTTTAAACCATTTGTTTGATATTCAACAAAACATTGAATACACATTTTATTAAGCTGTCATAAATGTACTCTTATAGAGAAGTTTTCACCAGTTGTTTTATTGTCAACTGTATTTTGTATACAGATCTCTTCATCTTTTCTATGAAGAAAACATAAGGAAATCTTCTTATTTATTTAAAGGTTTGAAAGCTTTGACATAAATTTGATGGATTTTGTGTAAACAAGTCAAGGAAGTAAAATTATGGACTAACCTAATTATGATGATTGTAAATTTACATGAATAAACATTAACCCTTTCCCTCATATAGACTCATTTTGACGCACTCAATAGGTACCACATAAAGCCTGATCTGCAGAAAGCCAAACTCAAACCTTACCAAATTTAATTGTAAAATCCTCATTACCAGACCACTGAGGAGCGGCGAACAGCATAAAACCTGATCAGCCTGCGAGTTACTCTCAGGCTGATCTGGTTTTATGCTGTTCGCATAGGTCTTTTCATGGTGTCCCCTATGAGGGAAAGGGTTAAGTAAATCTTGAGTAATTTTGTGTGAACTAGGAAATGACAACCAAGACAACATAATTATGTGTTCAATGGCCATTTCAATGAATGCTGATTGTTCATATTTACATTTATCTTAGGAATATATATATATATATATGAAGTGTTTTTTAACTCCCGTTACACCTCTGCCAGATTTGATATACTGGTTATAAATAGATGGTGATGAAAAGTATTAAAGTGTTTTATGAGTGGATATCTTATCGTGATACCTGCTTCATCTTTTAACCTCTTGAAATCTGTTTGTGAGAAAATGGACATGATGATGATGAGTAAAGAGGATGTGTAACATCACGCAATCTTGTGATGTGATCAGAAGAGAGTCAAGTAGCAAATTTTCTAAAGAACACTCATTTATGCACTTAAGCGCGTGTGGATTCACTTAATTAAGAATAAATTGGGGAATGGAGAAGTCTGAAAGATAACATGATAGCTTATAAGTAGTTGGAGGAAATGTTATTGTAGATTTATTTTAGTTCATTTCTAACATTTCAGGTCTGTGAAGCATCTGTTTTAATGTATTGTATTTTCTTTGATGAAATTTAATTTCATAGATTAATACAATGGTTTATAGTTAATACACATTCTCAGTTATGTCATATGTATTTTCAGTCGCAGCTGTGACGTTCTGTTGGGTGACGGATCATTATGAGGAAGCGGAATGTTTACGAAGGTGGCGGCGTGAGCCCGCTACTGTAGCCATGACTTTGTGTTTAAAGACCCAGTTACCTCCCCTTTGTCGGCATCTCAGGCCAAGTGGTCGATCAGAAACTCTAGACTGTGATTGCAATGCTATAGAACTCGAAGGAAATTATTGAATACTGTCGTCAGAGAATAATTGTTTTCATATGAGACCAGCACATTAAAAAAAAGCAAAATGACTTCTTACATCAACAATACTCGCAACTGTGTGGATGTTGCTGTCATCGGTAAGTCTCGTTAAGAATATTATGAAAAAGAAAATCTTAAATGTGTTCGAAAATAAGCCACGTGGGAAGCTCAGATTAAAATTTTTCATGATGTTTGTTGTATTGCAAATTTTATATAGCTGAAATTTGTTCGTTTTTGTGGAAGATGCAATTTTATTTCATTGAAAAGTAGCCATGAGTAAGAAAACAAATTTGGAATTCACAAGATGAAATAAAAAATGTTAATAAATGAAATATTGCATCATCTACACTCACAAGAAAAAAAAGAAGAAAAAAGAATTATGTTGGAAAGAGTGAAAAATATCAAATATAATATTCATTTATATCGTTTGGCTTTTTTATTGTTGCATCTTTGTATTGTCATTTAAACTTCTGAACTTTAAATTTAATTTACATATTTAATGTACAGTTAAACCTTTCTTAATAACCACCTGCATTAGGCAGCCAACCTTTTCTAGGCAGTCAGCATGCAGATTCTCTGTTTAACCTTAATTGAGGGGCTACCTGCAAATAAATCAGTTTCACCTCGTATTATAAAGGTACTGGTTTTGACACACTGTCTAATCAGGTTTTCTTCTGTGAAAAAAAAATCCACAGTTTCACATACCATATAAATTTAGTTAAAACAATATTTAACAACAAGTCATTTACTTGTATATACACATTTATGGGGTAAAGGATCAAATAATGAGAAGCAAAATTTTATGAAACCAAAAAAAAAAAAAAAAAGATCCCAAAATCCATCATGATTAAAATGCATTAGATATTTCAAAGCAGGCCTTTCCCAAATATGGTTTTCTACAGAAATTTCTGGAAAAAAAAAATTGAACAAGCTTGTACTATTTTCTAACTTGTGTGCAAAATTCAATTACTAGATAACTTATGGTGACTTGTAGTCACTCAACAATTAAAGTTGATATTTACCAAAGAATATTTTATACATCCATAATGTCTAACATGGAGGAATGGATAACATCAACATCTAATTATTTTTTTAACAAAATTGAGCAACTAGCAAAAGTTCAGTATGAAATGTTTTAGGTGTAAATCTACTTTTTCTAGATATGTTAGTAGTCAGGCAGGCCCTTTGATGTGCTCACTGTGGGGTACTTGTCGCCAGATAGAAAATCACAGTGACTCGACAAAATTAAATGGGCCACATTGCTGTTGATTTTCACATACAGTCTGAGATGAAATGAACTAATTCAAATGAAGTTATGCTTGTGTCAAAATATAGCTTAGGTTGTTGAAAAAGTTAATGTCATTTGATTTAATGGCATAAAAGAGTAAAAATGTAATAAACTGACAAGTTTGATGAATGCAAGAAAAAGAAGGTCACCTTATTTGAAATGGGAACTTTATTTAGACACGATTTACAGCTGTGAAATTAAGTCTGAATTATATTAGACATGCTGAGTAAAGTATGTACTGGTATTTTTTTGTCATCATCAGCAGCAGGGAATGTGATCTAGCATATCAGTTGGTTGCATGATATGTGTATTTTATGGAGCCCTGCATTTTATTGGACACAATATGAGTTTCAGTGTGGCGATATGATTTTACTCGAATATGTTGCAAGGTATAATAGTATATAACTGATATATACTGTAACAGGGCTTTGTTTTCCTCCTTTATCAGGGGCCGCTCATAGGCACCTTCCATTCGGAAAAGTTCTTTAAATTCATGCAGTTTTCCCTAAGGTTTTACTCCAGGTTTTTTGTTTTCCCAATGAAAGAAAATGGCAATATTTTCGCCAAAATGTGATGTGAAGGCCCCTTTCCCAACATCTATATTTCCTGCCTAATATCTACTATGTACGATCAGGCTTGAATTCCATTAACAGCTTTTTGTAATGCTTCCATCTATCATTATTCTGATTCTTTAAGAAATGATGAAATATTTCATTTCTTAAGACACTGACCTAGGTGGCCGAGAGGTTAGAGCTCCTTCTTGGGAGTGGAGGTTGTTGGTTTGATCCCTGGCTGCATCATATCAAAGTTGTAAAAAATGGTACTGGTATAGCTCCCTTGCTTTGCACTCAGCATATAAGGGTAGTTTCAGGACTGGTTAGCCCAGTGTCAGGATAATGTAACTGGGTGTGGTATCAAGCCACATGTCTACGGTGTGATACTGCAGTGTGGCAGCAGTTGTCTCAAGTAGACATAGTCTGCAAATGACTGAAAGACTGTCCAATGGACATTAACCAACCATAATTTTTAACAAATATGTACCGTAGAACCTCATTAATCTGAAGTTGGATCATCTTCAGTGACTGTTCATAATTAAGAATGTTAGGAAGTCCCATGTGGAAGATAAAAATCTCTAGCTGGCATTTGCAAGTTCTCACTTTTTTTGGCCAAAGGAGAGATTTTTTTCTCTTGTGATTTATCCCTGCTGATATTAGCATACATCATCTCCATTGAAATGATTATGACATTGGTAAAGAATGACATCTAGCTGAGGTTCATTCAGAGAGGATATCTCATTGTATACTGTTTGAATTGGAATTCCTATACACAATGACCCGTCCCTGGAATGTCAGCATACTGTGTCAGCCTATTCCGTTTACACCCATTTCATACATTTCCTAATGACCATAATCTTTACCTTATGAATATAAACATACAATTTATCTATGACTTGATGAGTATAAGTTTCCTGGTCTTGAAATGGTATATGAAAAGAAAAAATGAATGTTTTTGCTTTTTTTTTCTTTTTTTTTTGCTCACCTGAGCACATGTGCTCAGGGTGAGCTATTAGGATCGATGAATGTCCGTCGTCCACAATTAGTTTGTTTGCACTCTAGCGTCTTCATTTCTGAAGCAATCATCTTATAACTTTATGACAATGTTTATCTCCATAATCTCTTTGCCAAGTTCGATTATGGCTGATATTGGCCTATTAGGGCAGGAGTAAAGCCCCTTTTGATATTAAAAAAAATGTCAAATTTCACTTTATTTGCACTCTAGCATGTTATAAAGTGCCAATTTTCAGTTTGTTTGTACTCTAGCATCTTCATTTCTGAAGCAATCATCTTATAACTTTATGACAATGTTTATCTCCATAATCTTTTTGCCAAGTTCGATTATGGCTGATATTGGCCTATTAGGGCAGGAGTAAAGCCCCTTTTGATATTAAAAAAAATGTCAAATTTCACTTTATTTGCACTCTAGCATCTTCATTTCTGAAGTTATCATCTTCAAACTTAAGAACAATGTTCATAGCCATATTCTTTCATTCAAGTTTGATTTTGGCTGATACTGGCCAATTAGGTCAGGAGTTATGCCCCTTTTAATGTTTAAATTTATATGTTTAAAATTTTTAAATTTTGACCACAGGCACTGTTTAGTTCATGGAATTATAAATGATCTCATGGATTATGTATTCAGTACAACTTTGCTATAATTTAGTAACTTGTACAGGCAATTAACGCAGTTTTTCTCAGGTGAGTGTCTTCAGGCCCCTTTTTTTTTTGAGAAGAAAACTTCAGCTGAAATATTATATGAGCAAACAGGGGACCTGATCAGATTTTGGGTTGACATGTGTTTATTTGAGGTAATTGGATAATCATCACCCATACAGTCTAGTTTTGAAAATATTTTCTTTAAAAAGTGAGCCATTTTTAGCTCACCTGAGCTCATGGTGAGCTTTTGTGATCGCCTTTTGTCCGTCGCGCGTGCGTCCGTCGTCAACAATTTGCTTTAAACAACATCTCCTCATGAACCGCTGAAGGGATTTTGACCAAACTTCACAGGAATCATCCTTATGATGTCCTCTATCAAAGTTGTACAAATTATTCAGATTGGTTAAAAAAGTAGGTCACAGGAGCTAAAAATAGATTTTAAAAATGCAAACTTTGAAAATCTTCTGCAAAACTGCAAGGCCTAGAGCTTAGATATTTGGTATGTAGCATCATCTAATGGTTCATTACCAAGATTGTTCAAATCATAGCCCTACGGTGATAAATGCCCCCGCACCAGGGGTCACTTGTTTTACATAGAGTTATATAGGAAAATCTTTAAAAATCTTTTTCTTTGAATCCATAAGGCCTAGAGATTAGATATTTGGTATGTAGCATCATTTTATGGTTCATTACCAAGATTGTACAAATCATGACCCTATGGTGATAAATGCCCCCGCACCAGGGGTCACTTGTTTTACAAAGAGTTATATAGGAAAATCTTTAAAAATCTTCTTCTATGATTCCATTAGGCCTAGAGCTTAGATATTTGGTATGTAGCATCATCTTATGGTTCATTACCAAGATTGTTCAAATCATAGCCCTACGGTGATAAATTCCCCCGCACCAGGGGTCACTTGTTTTACATAGATTTATACAGGAAAAACTTTAAAAATCTTCTTCTATGAATCCATAAGGCCTAGAGCTTAGATATTTCATATGTAGCATCATTTAATGGTTCATTACCAAGATTGCTCAAATCAGAGCCAAACGGTGATAAATGCCCCCGCAATAGGGGTCACTTGTTTTACATAGAGTTATATAGGAAAATCTTTAAAAATCTTCTTCTATGAATCCATAAGGCCTAGAGATTAGATATTTGGTATGTAGCATCATCTAATGGTTCATTACCAAGATTGTACAAATCATGACCAAAGGTGATAAATGCCCCCGCAATAGGGGTCACTTGTTTTACATAGAGTTATATAGGAAAATCTTTAAAAATCTTCTACTATGAATCCATAAGGCCTATAGCTTAGATTTTTTGTATGTAGCATCATCTAATGGTTCATTATCAAGATTTTCAAAATGGTGGCCCTTTGGAGATAAATGACCCCGCACTAAGTCGTCTCCTCTGAAACCATAAGGCCCAGTGCTTATATATTTGGTGTGTAGTATTGTCAGGGCTAAAATGTTTAAGATTGAGTTATATCAGAATTCTTGTCTGTTTAAAAACCTTGTAATCAGTTGTAGCAATGGTACTCAGGTGAGCGTTTCAGGGCCATCATGGCCCTCTTGTTGTTTTAAGGTGATGTGAAGATGGTCACATGAAGTTACACATGTGTGAAATTTATGGAAATATTAAATCTAAAAAGAATTTCAATATTGCACAAATGATAGACAAATAATACAGACTCTCTCAACTGTGAATTCAATAATGTGATAATATCAACAAAGAGGTTGGGTGTAAGTTAGTTCAGCAAGGCAGTTCTGTTCTAATTTTTGGCCTTCAAAATTTTATTTAACCGTGAATAGATCATGGGGAGAAATTGATAAGTAAAACTGTTTCAAAAATCAGGTGTTAGGTTTATAACAAAATTTTCATTGCCATTGGATTAATTTATTCATAAAGCTCCTCAGGGTCACCTCCGTAGAAAAACTGTCAGCAGGTGAAGCATATTTGCAGAGAGACAAAACCTCAAAATCAGTACATGTATTGCAAAGGTCATCATGCTTCGAACTCCCGACCCTCTTGTGATCAGTAAGGTGTTAGTATGCAAATTACCATTACCACTTTTTAAATATAATGGAAATAGCATTTCCAGCTCTTCAGACAAGGCCTGCAGATCTGACTGCAAATTGCCTTTGTGTCCTAATTAGGGTAAGAACTTTCATTAGAAAAGAGAGAGGGTTTCTAACTCTATGCCTCTGATAGACCAGGGTCAAGTTGCATACACAAGTACTTCATTAAGTTTCAATGTACTTTTCACAGAATTTGTATGCAACTGGATGTTGCCAAAATAAGTTTCATGACCGAGGACCGTACTTTTCAAAGGTGCCTTGCGAAGTAACATGGTAAACAATGTGGACAAACACAATGTTTTGTTTGTCGTTTCTGTTAGGATTTATAAAATTAGTGTTCATATGCAAGTTAACCCTTTCCCTCATAGAGGACACCATGAAAAGACCTATGCGAACAGCATAAAACCAGATCAGCCTGCGAGTTACTCGCAGGCTGATCAGGTTTTATGCTGTTCGCTGCTCCTCAGTGGTCTGGAAATGAGGATTTTGTAATTAAATTTGGTAAGGTTTAACTGTGGTTTTCTGCAAATCAGGCTTTATGTGATACCTATTGAGGGCGTCAAAAGGAGTATATATGAGGGAAAGGGTTAAATGCATTGATTATATGCTAAATCTTGCAAATTGATATTAGTTTCAAATCGAAGATAAATATTATCTACGTTAGACACCATCTTGAAAACACCTTCTTCGCAACCAATTAGTAAAATCGTTACATAAAGCACAAAGAAAACTTGAATATGTGACGTTACAACACTTTGTTTGAGTAACACGGGCCCAGTTTTACTGTTTTGACACGCAAACAGAACAGACCCAGATCAGACAGCTCCTGGAGCTGTCTGGTCAAGGTTTTTTCTGTTTGTATTTTAGCTCAGATTTTACACATCTTCAGAGCAAAGAAAAACCTATGGTTTCATATGCCATTTATTTAAAGTTCAGTTAAATCGTAATTATTAAATCAAGTTAATCCCACAAATATTAAAAATGAACTAACTCCAGAAAATAGGTGCATGTAAATGGACAGAAAAAAACATAGGGGACAGGGCATTACATAAAAAAAAAGAGAGAAAAAAGAGCAGTTTATGCTCTGGAATGGTCAGTCAGCAAAAGGACCAACCAGGGTTCAAGGCATCCCAACCTCGCACTTCCTGAAGTGTAAATTAAGTGAGACAACTATCAGTAGGCACCTGCATCAGAAGAAAGATAAAATCAATAATCTAATAAGAAATGTACTTGTATTAAAAATCTATAACAATTTATAAGGAAGACATTCATGGCAATAAATTTGTGCATGAATTATCATCAGGTAAAATGTTCAAGTGGGAATTACCATATTCAGAAAATTCTTTCAAACCTATGAGGAAAAAAGTACTTTACTTCTAAGAAAATTTTTTTCAACCTATGAGGAAAAAGTACTGTACGACTAATGACACTATTAACTACTCTGTTTAGAAGTAGGGCAATTGGTTAACACAATAATGGACTATTTTCATGCTCAGTAAAGCATATGTCCCACATTTTTTCTGTATATTGATTATCAAGGTCATTGACCGTTTTACCTGAGTAAGATTTTCTCACTGATAAAAGGGTAATTTGAGATGATCATATTGTATGAAGTATTATACATAATTGCAGTAGTATTTTTATTCATATTTTTCCCTTTCGTTGACTTGTGTATTGAAATTTAAACATTCTGTTTTTGAATCAAAGTAAAGGAACATGACGTGGCAATTTAACCCTTTCCCTCATAGAGGAAACCATGAAAAGACCTATGCGAACAACATAAAACCAGATCAGCCTGCGAGTAACTCGCAGGCTGATCAGGTTTTATGCTATTCGCTGCTCCTCAGTGGTCTGGAAATGAGGATTTTGTAATTAAATTTGGTAAGGTTTAACTGTGGTTTTCTGCAGATCAGGTTTTATGTGGTACCTATTGAGGGCGTCAAAATGAGTATATATGAGGGAAAGGGTTAAACCTTTTAATGTGTCTATAACACATGTGATTTCTATCTTTGTTTAAAAGAGTACTTGGTTTTTAAGTGAAAGGTATTTTTAAATTTTCTTTGTTCATACATTTATAAAATTACTGTCAGTGATTTCCAGCATTTTAAGGCTTCAGTACTGCAGGGTATAAATGTTAAGATGCAGGAGTTATATCCATTAGAAAGCAATTAAAACTTATGAGCAATTCACATTTAATGTTCAGTGAATGAAAAGATTAAAGATAATTATGCCATTTTACATCATGGGATACTTCTACTTGTAATAAGCAAGACGTTACAATTCATTATGTAATATTGTCAAGGCAACAGTTAACCCCAATCCAACAACACTATAGCCCTTTACTTCATATAGACTCATTTTGACGCACTTGGCAAACAGAGCAAACCCAGATCAGACAGCTCTTATAGGAGCTGTCTGATCTGGGTCTCCTCTGTTTGCTCATACAATATTGAAGCTATATTTTACACAGTCTGCATGGCAAAGAAAAATCCATCATTTCATAATGCAATTTAAAACTTATCAATTAATATTCATCAGGTCCTAAATTTGCACATAAATGTTCCTGAGGTTAAGAAATAGTGTACCATATAGAAGCCAGATCAGACTGAAAGTAGGTCAGTCTGGACAGATTTTCCCATCTCAGTCCTACTGACTATGAAATGTGGTCACCTGTTGACTGAAATTGTTTTTATTGGCCTCTTTGGGGAATTTCTAGAGAGCCTGCATGATACACTTAAGATTTAGATTATTTACAGAAAGTAGCTGACTTACTTTGCTGGTGAACTAATTACCTGATGAACTAAATAGCTGATTAACAGGTGAACCAATAGCGAGTGAACTAGATAGAAGGTTAACTAATTAGCTTGTGAACTATTCAGGTGAAGTACTACTTTATCTTTGCCTTTAGATTAAAAAAAAATGACTGAAAATGTCTCCACTGTACAGATATTTTCTCTAAGATCTATAAAGGCTTTATTGTGTTCATCATTGTTTGTAGATGGACCATGTATATCTATGGTTTTTTGTGTTTTTTTTTTTTTATAAATTAAACACCTTTTACAGGCGGTTTCCCCAAGCAAAACAACTGTCATTTCTTCCCCAAAATAACTACCAATTTTACCAATGGAATAGCTTTTTTTTTCCTCAACAGAAATTATCATGGAACTTCAATGATATTTGTATTATTCTTATAAATTAAATGCAATTGTTGATTTGAAACTTTCTATGACATATACCACATATAATTGTTTTGTTAAAACGTAAAACACATATGACTTCCCAGTTATTAGTCCCCTACCGGTGTTCACACCGGAGGGGACTATAGGTTTGCCCTCCGTCTGTCCGTCCGTCTGTCCGCTCAAATCTGGATCCCGCGATAACTTAATAACTAAGCAAGCTAACTTGATGAAACTTGACGTCATTTTATTTTTGTTCTTCGATAAAATTGTGGTTGCTATGGTAAAAAAAATAGGAAAAAGGGCCCTAACTAAGCAAGCTAACTTGATGAAACTTGCTATATGACTAGATGGCAATGTGAAGATTATGCACATCATTTTATTTTTGTTCTTCGACTAAAATTGTGGTTGCTATGGTAAGGAAATAGTGAAAATATGCAAAAATGGGATCCGCGATAACTAAGCAAGCTAACTTGATGAAACTTGGTATATGACTAGATGGCAATGTGTAGATTATGCACGTCATTTTATTTTTGTTCTTCAACTAAAATTGTGGTTGCTATGGTAACGGAAATAGTGAAAATAAGGCAAAAATGGGATCCCGCGATAACTAAGCAAGCAAACTTGATGAAACTTGGTATATGACTAGATGGCAATGTGTAGATTATGCACATCATTTTATTTTTGTTCTTCACTAAAATTGTGGTTGCTTTGGTAACGGAAATAGTGAAAATATGGCAAAAATGGGATTCCGCGATAACTAAGCAAGCTAACTTGATGAAACTTGGTATATGACTAGATGGCAATGTGTAGATTATGCACGTCATTTTATTTTTGTTCTTCAACTAAAATTGTGGTTCTTTGGTAACGGAAATAGTGAAAATATGGCAAAAATGGGATCCCGCGATAACTAAGCAAGCAAACTTGATGAAACTTGGTATATGACTAGATGGCAATGTGTAGATTATGCACGTCATTTTATTTTTGTTCTTTGACTAAAATTGTGGTTGCTATGGTAACGGAAATAGTGAAAATATGGCAAAAAAAGGGATTGATTACCATATTGAGTCAAGGTGGAGCCGGTAGGGGACTTTATGTGTTGCATACAACACCAGTTACTTGTTTATTTAAAATGCTGATTTTCCCAAAGAAAGCCACAGGTTGTATAAAAAAATCACTACATTGCTATGCAAAATATCTAAATAAAAAAATAAAATAAGTCTCACAATAGGCCAAATCTCAGAAATGGATTTCAAAATGTACTTTATGATATTTTTTTTCCAAGGAATTAAGGTGGCCTTATATTTAAGACATAGTTTTGACATCTAAAGAATACTTCAGCTCTTATCAGAAAGTGGGACATATGTTTGCTTTTAAGAAAAGTGGTTGTGAAACATTTGAAATTTGGATTAAGCAGTGTTTACTAATACTTAAAATAAGCCTCACACATGGCTGTCAGTGTGTTATCAGACTTAAAAAGAGGGGAGGCCTTGTTTGCTTTCCCTATTTATATATAAAATGGGTCACTGTCAAAGATAAGTTCAGATCTGGTTAAAATACAGGACTTAATTGGGTATAATGATATTGGGGAGAACAGACTGATTTTTTTTTTTGATTTATTGTAATGAACTTTTTTTTTTCTTGCAGTGCTTTATTGAATATTTGCATTAATTGGAAGATTTAAGAAAATATTTTTCTAAAGTTTCAGAGTCACCCTTGAAAAAGCAGTAGTTCAATTTAATAGAATTTCAGTTCAAAATGTTAAGGACTGTTAATTTTTTATTCAATAGAAAGTGTTTGATAATATCTTTATGAAAATATTAAAAAAATAATCCAGAACTGAGTGGTGCCTGGATAGGGTAGTGGTAATGCAGTTCCCTTCTCACCCATGCGTCCTGGGTTTGATTTCTGGTCACATACGTGAGAGGGTACATTGGTCGCTCATCCAGACATCTGGGTTTTCTCCATGCACTCTAGTTTCCTTCCACAATAATGACCACATACACCGCCATCAGAGCCATCGAGAGTCACAGATTATTTTATAAGTTGTGAGAACTTATTTTATAATCAATGTAAAATAGGGGGGGGGGGGCTCCATAGCCGAGAGGGTAAAGTTGCTGACTTTAACACTCAGTCAGCCCCTCACTGCGTGGGTTCAAATCCAGGCAGGGTCATTCAAATTTCATGTGAGGAAGCCTTCCAGCGGGCTTGCGGTAGGTCGGTGGTTCTACCCAGATGCCTCCATGCATTCGGGGTCTTCCTCCACCTGTAATTAGCTGGACGTCGCTATATGACTGAAATACTGTCGAAGTGACGGTAAACTCAAATAGTCAAGTCAAAATAAAAAAAAAGTTCAAACTTTAAAAACTGAGTGGCCTGGTGTCAGGATAATAAGACTAGGTGTGGTATCATTCCACATGTCTACGATGTGATACTTCAGTGTGACAGCACTATATACTATATGTCTCAAGTAATCTCCAAATAGCAGAAACACTGTTGGTGGGATGTTAAACCCAAGAAACAAACCAGCCAAATTTTTGAATTTCTGTTTATCTCATCCACCAGAAATGAATCACAATGGTTCTGGCTGATGCAGCATTCAGACGATATTCTGTTTGTGATCATGTGTAATTAACTTTTCAGGCAGCGGAGAGATCACATTTCTGATAATATGCAATCAGCATTTATTCTGGTGTGTCCCTTCTCTAGATTCATTATAAGTCTTTCAGCAGTTTACAACTTTTAAAGAAATTTATGTGAAGATAAACAAGTACTACAAAATTGCTTAGAAATACTGTAAAGCACAGTTGATAGCTTAGATTGTGCAGTAAACTCTGAAAACAAGACTTTTCATGGAATATGCAGCTCTCATGAAAATGTTTAATGTTGTTTTGAAACATCTACATTTTAGTTGCATTACATTTTTAGCTCACCTGAGCGCAATGTGCTCATGGTGAGCTATTAGGATCACCCTTTGTCAGTCGTCAACAATTTGCTTTAAAAACATCTTCTCTGAAACTGCTTGACAGAATTTGATTTAACTTGGCAGGGAGATCCTTGGGTGAACTTTCACAAAAGTTGCTAAAATAAACTTGATCCATGAAGAACTCTGGTTGCAGTGGCAATGGAAAAAATGAATTATGAAAACTTTAAAAATCATCTTCTTCAAAACTACTGGCCAGATTTCAAAATGTTTTAGTACAGATATTCTTTGGGTAACCTTATACTCAGGTGAGTGATCTAGGGCCTCCATGGCCCTCTTGTTTTGTTTTATTATCTATATGCATGTGTTAATTTACATCGAAACTGTTTGAAATTTCAAAATGAATCGACACCCACACTGAATACCATTTTCAAAGTCTTTACAGAAATCAAGAAATTCATTTCCTTTTTAAGAAATTAAAACAAAAATAATAATAATAAAAAATTTTTAATGATATTTTTGATTAGGGATCATGCATATCAAATTGAATTTTACCTCAACTAAATATTTTACAGATCAAGAACTTCCTAACTATTTATCTATTGTAGGGAATAAGATATGTGCATGTATGTCATTACTAGCCAAATCCTCATTTTCTTCAGAATATCCAAATACTGGTAGTGATGATACAAAAATCAAGATCTTTTACTTGAAATTTCAAGTTGTAGTTTTGTGAAACGACCCGTTGTCATTATGTAATATGAGTAATTATTTTACAAATGCTTTTGAAATCATTACTTTGATATAAATATAGTGAAAATTATAAAAATAAAATTTCATCTTTTCAACATAAAAAAGAAAGAAATTTGTTGTGGTGGTTCTACCCGGATGCCTGCATGCATTCAGGGTCTTCCTCTACCTGTAATTAGCTGGACGTTGCTATAATTATTATCGAAATACTGTCGAAAACAACGGTAAACTCAAATAGTCAAGTTTAGTCAAAATTTGTTGTGGTAGATGCAATATTTTATTTCATCTCATCAACTTTGAAAATTTGATTACAATCCTTTTTGAAATTCACTTAATGAAAGAAGATTGCATATTCCACAAAAATGAACAAGTATCCTTTTTAAGTTTGGTACAGTTATATATTTGTATATGTTTTGTCTTTCTGTTGCAGGCAATGGGCCATCTGCCATATGTTTATCCTACCTCTTGTCCGGTTATCGACCTTACTACAATGGGAACTCCCACTCCGATCCTATTTTGATGGAAAAACTGAGAAATCTTAATAATAATGAATCTATTGTTGAGCAGGTTTGTAACTCGTTTATTTCTTTATGCATAATTTCATGGAATGACTGCAAATCTATTCTTAGTGCAGGCAGATTTAGAAGAGATAGAAGGGTTTTGCAGTCAACCCTTGATTTATTGATATTAAACTTTGTTAGTTTATGTTGGTTTGGAACCAGTCCATGCAACTTATAGTAATACCTCTTGATGGTTCTAGGGTTGGACTAGTACTTTGCTCCCTGGAAAGCTGCATTGTAATACCAGGTAACCCAGCAGGGTACAAACTTCCAACCTTTGGATCCGTAGTCCCAACCTTTGGATCTCTAACCCTTATAATGCTGTAGGCACTTGTGATAAATTTGCAACCAGTGCAGACCAAGATAAGCCTGCATGTCCATGCAGTCTGATCATGGTCTGCAGTGTTGGCTATTCAGTCAGTAATTTTCAGCAAACTCCTCCATAGGCAACTATTATATATGTACAGTAATGGCAGTATAGTATGTTGTGTCTCTGGTAATATCAGATATGCATGGAGATTGTGTGAAATGTCTCATTTGACATTTGATGGCTGTTTGAAGAACTATATGGTATGCACTATCCACACATGAAATGTTTTGGTTAAAAGGGCTATGTATCAAAAAAAAAAATACTTTCTCAAGGGCATGTCATATAATGCATTTTTCCTGGTGATGGGGGAAAAAAGTTGCATGCAATATTTTTGGGAGTAAAAGCACCATTTTTATTTGGAAAAAAACAAAAACAACACTATACTGGTAAATACTATTTTTGGGGAAAACGCATAATTTTTCTGAAATTCACGAAAGAAGACGCCAATGAATTACAGCCCCTGATGAAGAGGGGGGGAAAAAGCTGTGGTTTGCTCATATATAATTTTAGTCCAGTTTCATCACAGTTCACTTAGCAAAGAAAAATTGTTTCATACAGTGGAACCTCACTATTAAGGCCACGAATGGGACCGGCCACGAGTGGCCTTAATTTGAAATTTGGCCTTAATAGTAAGGTTTCACAAAGTCAAAAGGGATTATGTCCCTTTGACACATCAACCCTACACTTGTGTGTTATGTGTGTGTTACGTGAGTTTTGTGTAATCAATTGATTATACAAATAACTCATTAAATAAGCCATTTTAATATATTTTTTTTATCTTTATTTAAATACAACAAAAGAAATATAAAATAAATACAATAAAAATAACATGCAACAACACAAAAGCTGCAAAAGAAATCATATCATACATGTACATGTTTGCCCATTATCTCAGTAGGAATATTGACTAAATGTAGCTCAGATGTCCGTAATACTTTAATTATAGTATTAATTACCATCAGTTTGATTTCGATGTTGATAATGACGATGCATTGAAAACATAGCGTTATCAAACGCCCTTTGCTAAATTTATTGGACAAAAAGATACAAACATCATACACACCGCTTTTGATAAAGGGATTCATTAACGTCCCATTTTTTGAAACAAACTAACACCTGGACCTGTTGTCAGTTTGTTCTTTGTGTACTGCTAACAAAACAAAAGAAAGTGTCAAAATGTCAGGCGCGTGAAACACACAAACTAGTTTGCAAAATACTGAGACTGGTTAACATAACTTACGACGGTATTTCACGTAACCAGTCAAATAAAAATCGAAAGTGTTATCGCTCTTGGACAGGTGCCCGCTTTAGCTAGGTTCATTTTGCACTGTAAACACCGATCGGGACCGAAAATGGTGCCCGCATTTCGCAATAGCCAGGTGCCCGCATTATTGAGTTTTGCGGGCAAATAAACATATAGCAAAGCGATCCGGACCGCGAAATTTGCCCGTAATTAGAAGTTGCCCGTATTATTGAGGTGCCCGCTAAGTGAGTTTCTACTGTATTTCATTTAAAGTTCAGTAGATAAATATTCATCAAGTCATAGACAAATATTCAGAAGATAAATGGGTAAACATAATCATCTCTATACATTTATAATCAGCTCAGGTGCCATAAGGTGACAAGGTCAAGATTTGATGAAGAAGAGACTAGTTGCATTATCTGATATGGGATGATTGGGATGCTGACCATGGCTCATCTGATAAAAAAAATTAATATGTCGGAGTGTGCCCTAGATCCTGACAGTGCTTGTATACTGTGAGCTATCTCATAATCATGTTCCTTTGTTTACCATACATGACTGTAATGTACTGCTAATACTTGGCTGTAATGCTATGCTGCATTTAGATGTACAAATCATGCTATGTGGCAAAGGCTATGTTTATCATCATGCTGATCTTCACCATATTTTCAGCAGTTTGTAGCAAAGACCTGTATCAAACTGTGACCTGTTCACAATTTAACATACAGTTCCCTTTTATTTCTTTCTGCATCAAATGAGGATCAGTTAAATCGTTGGCCTACAGTCCCTAGTGGCAGATTGGTTAGAGCGGTCACCTCATTGTGGGTTTGATTCCCAGCTGTGACATACCAAAGTCATAAAAAATGGTACTGGTATAACTCTCTCACTAGGTGCTCAGCATATAAAGGTAGTTGCAGGATGGTTGACCCAGAGTCAGGATAATGTAACTGGGTGTGGTATTATGCCAAATGTATACATGTAGACAAAGTCTCCAAATGACTGAAACCCATTAAGCAATTCATCCCTGGTCACAACATACCAAAGTCATTATAAATGGTACTGGTATATTTTTTCTGTGCTTGGTGTTCAACATATAAGGGAAGCTACTTATATTATTAAGTGTCATACCAAGACTGGTTGGCCCTTTGTCGGGATAATTTGAATGGGCACGAGATCATGTCACTTACCTAAGGCATGAAATCATAGGTAGCCCTCATGTAAAAAGAAATCCTCAAGTGACAGAAATTCTGTTGATGGGATGTAAACACAAGCTAACCAACCTCATTTGGATATTAACCCTTTCCCTTATATAGATTCATTTTGACACCCTCAATAGGTACCACATAAAGCCTGATCTGCAGAAAACCACAGTTAAACCTTAACAAATTTAATTGTAAAATCCTCATTACCAGACCCCTGAGGAGCAGCGAACAGCATAAAACCTGATCAGCCTGCGAGTTACTCGCAGGCTGATCTGGTTTTATGCTGTTCGCATAGGTCTTTTCATGGTATCCTCTATGAGAGAAAGAGTTAAGTTGTTACAACTTGCACTAAGGTCTGTTAACCAAACCATTTCTTATTTTAATGTAATAGACTGGTTTGCATCACACTTAAATCCTGTGTAGCATGATAAAACACTCACTGATAGCATTAACAATGTGTTCCATTAGGTGTCATACAATATCATCAAACAATTTTTTATCCTGTATTGTGTGGCACAGTACAAGTCTGGAGTTGATGTCACTGACAATGTACACATACGGCCAAACATTAAAGTCATACCAGCTGTTACTTTCATGCATACTGTGCATGTTCATGTGACTTTATATTGCTAATTCATTAAAATCTGGCAGCTTTGTAGAACATTTTATTTTTCAGCGTCTGGCAGATTTGTAGAACATTTTATTTTTCAGCGTTTAAATGATAACTGTAATATATATAAAGATTTCTGGTGATATTAATATATGTATGGATAATAAAAATGATGCTATTAATTACGGAAATATTTACATTTTGATAACGTGATGCTGTTCCTTACTGATGGAGACTGATATTTGTCTATCCAATCTCAAATAGATCTGCACACTTCACATTCTTGAGTGATCTCGGACAACAAAATAAAAATTTTCTGTTTATCACTGAAATATGAAATATTCATATCTCACATTGACGCAGAATGATATGTATTCATTTATCTCCTCCCCCTCTCTCTCTCAGTTTCCCTCCAGCTCTTTTTCCTATCTCTCCCCCCGCCCTCTTTCTCTCTCTCTTCCCTCACTTTCTGGCTCTTTTGTATATCCCTCTAGCTCTTTCCCCTCTGTCCCTTCTCTCTCTCTCTCTTTCTCTCTTTACCCTCCCTCTTTAGTTATTGTTTCTGTATCCCTCTAGCTGTTTTTTCTCTCTCTCTGTATGTCTCTCTGTCTCATTAAAACCTTATCAGGTGTTGATTTATCATGGAACTTTGTAAACTGTGATATACTGATTGTAGAAGGCCCCATGGTTTTGTAGTTGAGATCTGATCTCAGTTGTAAGTCCTTGGTTGCGTATGTTTCCAGGAGCTTGACTACTTGTGTGAGGGTCTGGAGGGACGCTCCAGTAATCCTGTCGCCGTCCTGTTTGATACCCTCAGCCACCCTGAGGCTGACTTTGGGGCAGACAACCCCTCCCTCCTGGAGTGGCACCATGAGCCACAGCGCGCCATCAACCACGTGTGTCTTGGAAAACTCCGTCCTGGCGGAGCCTGGCAGGTGAGTTGTGCGTCAGTTATGTAGCAGGTGTATACATACCAGTATATATAGACTCATTTTGAAGCATTGTACAGCAGCTGTCTGTTCAGGATCTGTTTGCTCATTAAATATTGAGGCTAAAAAGTCAACACAGTTTGCATGGCAAAGAAAGTTTCACTTTTAAATTATAACCATGTAAAGTTCAGTCAGTTTATGTTCATTACGTCATATTTATACATGAATATTCAAGAGGTTAAGGGTGAACTTCCATTCTGTTTAATAATGGTTTCAAGATGGTATGGAAGCATTTAATGTACATGTATATTTGTATTGGTATACCTCCCTTTATTTGCATACTGTAAAATCATTAATTTTCGTTGACATTAATTTTCCTTGATAATGTACCTAAGTGAATTTCGTGGATACATTTTTTTATGGATCTATGTTCTATAAAACATGAGGCCTAAACAAGAGACAAGTTTTCGTGGGGTTAATATTTGTGGATAAAACCCTCCACGAAAATTAGTGTCCCACAAAAAGTAATGATTTCACAGTATTTAGAAAGTAGGGGTAGTTCAAGGACTGTCTGGCGTGTGACTGGATGTGGTGTGAAGCATGATGGTATCCAAGCAAACAAAAAATACATGCAAGTGCTTGTGTCCTTGGCCCTCTGCAGTATACTGCAGAAAAGCCAGCTGGATGTGTGAGTGTGTTTGGGTGGGAGGGGGAGACTAATGAAATATGATGTCATATAGTGCAGTGCCAGTGAAATGTTAGTGTATTAATAGTTGACATATCATGAGAAATATTGTTTATTTTCCTTGGTCACATGAAACTTATGTCTCTTGTATAGTTGCAAGGGTGTCATTGTTGGAGATTAGTTATGCAATTTGTTTGGCTGTTCTTTGGAAAAAAAGTCTAATCAGAAATATTTAAGTTGGCAACTTTGCATAATAGAATGTTTGTATAGTTTAGCCAGATTATTTTTTTTGACACATTTTAAAGTAAGCAAGATAAAGTTAAAAGACAAAGGTCTTTTTTTTTTCCTGCTTTGATTGTGAGTCAAAACGATACATGTACAAGTTAGCTTTTTTGTTCTTGATAAGTGAGCAGGAAATCTGGATCATCAGTAGTCTTGTTTGAATAATGCATAGTAAGAACTAGTCACCCATGTAGTGTTGTTATCAAGCGATCTACTATGATCCATGGTACAGGGTTTTGTTATACATGTCACACTATCTGCATTGATTAGTTTATAGAGCATTTTGGAAAATGTTTTGCATTTTTATCTTTGCAATTTTGAACAGCTCATTATAATACATGGATTGAGAACTTTGCATACATGATTTAAAAAAAATAATTGTGAACCTGCATCCTTCATTGTCGGTAGTTTTTCTTTGTGTAACTTAAGGAGTATCCATTGTGTGATGTGACCCTCACTAGGTGACTGTGATTGGCAATTTATTGGTATTGTCAAGGTCATGTGACACTTATGCATGCATTTGACTCATGTTTGTCTTGTAGCGCACATGCATGCTTGTCACAATATGACTGTATCAAAAGAAGTGTAGCTATTTTTAGTATGGGGTTAATAATAGTAGTAGCAGCAATGGAGGTGATATTGATGTTGAAACTTGACCTTAAGTACTGGTGAGATAGGGGAAGTCATTCATTTTGTAGTGACAGCATTCAGATGATGAGAAAGAAAATTCTAGATCTTAGATGATAAGAAAGTTGCTGTATTCCTAGAGAAGGGAAATAGGGTTTCATTCTTGATGGACAGTAAGTTTTCCGGTAGATCTGTTAGCCCTCAGGTTGTGGATTTGATCAACTGCGGGGACATACCAAAGTCGTAAAACATGGTACTGGTATAGCTCCCTTGTTTGGCACTCAGCATGTAAGGGTAGTTCCAGGATTGGTTGGTCTGGTGTCAGGATAATGTGGGTGGATATGCTATCATGCCACATGTCTACAGCGTGATACTGCAGTGTGACAGCACTATATCTGTCTTTAAGTATACATACAAGTAGTCTCAAAATGACTGAAATACTGTCAGTGGGATGTTAAAACCAATAAACTAAGAAATTCACTGCCTCATGATAGTTTTCTTTTGGAAACCTACTTCTTTTCAGCACAATTTTCTATTATAAATTTGAATACGGTACTATAAGCATTCAAGTAAAACATTTTTATTAGGTTTTCGTGGACTGCAACGCAGCCGCGAAAACCTACTGTTCTTCTTGTGTTTCTTTTTCCCTTTTTTTTTTTTCCATTATTATTATTCTTTGCACTTTTTTTGTGGCCGCTGTTGCGACATGATTAGAAGTGCTACAAATATGAAAATTTCCATGCATACTCACATGTATCTGAAGTTGTGCACCACTAAGTTTGTTTTTCATTTTAGTACTAAGTTTTGCCGCTAGGTGGCGTTTAGCATCAAAACATATAATTGCCGATAACTCTGTCATTTGACATTTTATATGTATGCAGTTTTTTGCATTCTGTTCTCTGTCAACTGCCCGTTAAAATATGATGAGTGACAATATCCATATCTTTGAAACTTTTGAGCTAGAAGAGGTTGAATGTTTGAATCTTTGAAAAAATCTGGCAAATTAGGGTGTGTCCACGAAAAACATGCCCATTTTTGTTAGAGATTAGATACGCTCATTCTGTTTTTTGAAATTGATTCCGAAGATCTTTGCGCACAAAATATATGGGGTGGCGATTTCAGAAAATGCATAAAATGGCTTTCAATAAGCGGTCAAAGTGCACTAAAATATGGAGGATTTTTATTTTTTGAGAATAGGCATTTTTTTAGTTTTTGGAGGATTCTGCCATTATTTTTGAATCAATCTTCATGAAATTTTCACAGATTGTATTGTTTGTTGTTTCAAAGGACTTCGCAGTTTCAAAATTTCAAAAAATGCAAAGGTCAAGGTCATATTGCGATTATTGGTTTTTTCTTTGACCTTAAATATCTCAAAATCTAAAAATATTTTATCGAAAGAATATGGGTAAAATCAAAAGCCTCTAAAGAGTACTTTTTGAAGAAATTTAGTTTTTTCAGATCGGGGTTGATTTGGTTGTTTGGTGGCAGTTTGAAGTTTGGTCATACTTTGAACTGATTTCAAAGCCTTTAAAGTTTAAATGTGTGATATATTTTGTCATCATTGGAAAAAAGAATGTCTTACCTCGTCAACAAAAAAAGAATTTTGCAAATCTGTCGAGAATTGATGAATTTATAGAGAATTTAAATACATGACCCAGAATAAAAACAGAGAAAATTTGACAGAATGTGCTTCACTGGATACCTATGTTCTATAATTAGAACTCTGCTCTGCTAGCTTTGCTCTTAAAGTTGGGATGTAACAGGTCATGAATGTATGTGTAAAACTAGCCTACTATCTCACTTCCATTGTAGCAGGTAATTTAGTTATGCATCAACCCATCAGAGGTTTTACACACATAGCTACTGTATTGGTTAAAGACTCCCTGCAGTGATGACCAGATATTAACAGGTCTGATCACAGCAGATGGGGGCCTGGCTCAGTGGGACATCACATTCCTTTGGAGATGCCTTTAATTTAAGTTTTGGTCACAGCTGAATTCACCAATGAAGAAAATCACTAAGATATATAAAGCAATTTGCATTTTGTTGTTTTTCTGGTATTATAACTTGGCTGATCAGGTTTGAAACTGTTTCTCATCACGAAAACCGGTGCATTTGCAGTATGCAAATCTAGTATTATATATATCTGTTGACATATTTGGTTAAGTTAGTGTTTCCATGGTTACAGAAGATGGAAGGAAGCATGCAGACCTTGAGCCTGAGCAGCTGGATGGAGTTACCGGACCTGCCCTTCAAAGATTGGCTCAGCAAACACAAGAGGTAACACAGTGGGGAAGCTGTCAGTTTGTCTACTTTAACCCATATCACTTAATTAGGCCATTTTTCACCATTGAAAGTCTTATCAGTTGGATAACAATTCTCTGATTCTACAGAGTGGGAAACGTTACCACCCCATTTCAAGTTTCCTGTAAATGAGTAAAACCTCATCAGTATCTATGATAGCTGTTATTGTTAACAGTTGATTTCAGAATCATCTGACATAATTCCTTCTATATGTCTTTCCTTCTACAAGATCCCAAAGAAGATGAGATTTGAGTAAAATCATTTATTTTCGCTGACATTTAATTTGGTTGATTATGTACGTAAGGGAATTTTGTGTCTGTACTTTTATTTGTTGATTCATGTATAGAAAATGTAAGGTCTATGAAATGAAGGTTTTGATTGGGTTCAATATATGTGGATTAAATGCTTCATTAAATCAATGAAAATCAGTGTTCCCATAAAAATTAATGATTTCACAGTATATCTGAGCAGTATATAAAGACAAATTAGTTTATAATGAAAATTTGAATGAGATGATGGATGGTCAAAAATTCTAATCTGAGAAATGTAGGCCTGACAAAATTCCATCTGAATCTTTCCTTGTGTATAGTAGGAGTCATATTTAGGTGTCATGGAAAGAAGTTTATTTATTTCCTAATTAACATTACAGCAATAATCCATATGCAATCAAGTATACTAAAGCATAATTTTTCATCGACTGTTTTTCTGAAATTTTATGTAAGCAAGGAAAAGTAATTAGATCTGATGATATATTTTCAGGTCTGAGGATCAGATTGAGCCATGCATGGAGCGGGCAACCATTACCGATGTTTGCAATTATTACATGTCATTTGTGGAGGAGAAAAAACTGACAAAAAAATTTTTTGGATTATCATGTTGTCACCTCTATCCAGAAAGTTTACAAAAACAACTGTATAGTTGATGATGAGAATGGAGAATCCGAGCCCTGTTGTCCAAACATGACTAAACACCCATATCATTTTGAGGTCAGAGGTTATCAGATCATTGGTGGCGATTTGGAGGACGGATTGGACGAGAATCTGAATCGTAAAGAATTCTGTATATCAGCTCTTAATGTGGTTTTAGCAACCGGAACATTTGATATTCCAAACAAGTTGAATGTTCCAGGAGAAAATTTACCATTTGTAAGTCACTCGTTGTATGAATTTGAATCTGTGTTAAAAAATGAACAATTGTCAGACGAAGCTGACCCAGTTTTGGTTGTTGGAGCGGGGCTTAGCGCAGCAGATGCTATTCTGATGGCGCTGCAGTATCAAACACCAGTTGTGCATGCTTTCCGCAGGGGACCCAACGATTCCAGTCTAGTCCTGAAAAAACTTCCTGAAAACATGTATCCTGAGTACCATGAAATCCACATGTTGATGAAGGGGGAGCGCATTAATCCACTGTACCGCCCACTGCCAAGACAAGATGTCTGTGAAATCAAGGAAGACAAGAAAGCCATGCTAACACCGCATCGGAAAAACGGGGACAAAGGAGAGGATATCATGACATTGGAATTTTCACATGCAGCTATTTTGATTGGTGCTCGTCCAGACCTTAGTTTTCTACCTCAGGGGGGTCGTGACCTAGGGGTCATGAGGAGATATCCAATAGAGAGCAAGCACAATCCCATTGACGTGAACCCGTATTCGTACCAGTCCATGCAGGAAGCTGGCATGTTTGCAATGGGGCCCTTGGTTGGGGACAACTTTGTGAGATTTGGACTGGGAGGTGCCTTAGGGATCACAAATTATTTACTATCAAAGCAGAAATGAGTCCATCCTTCAGTAGGATATGGGTATGTCAGTTGCTCACTTGATGAATGATATATATGTCTCTCTATATAATATTATTTATTTATTTTGATGATGTGTTGAAGACATATAAGGTCATGCCTTAACAAAAACGGTGTATCTATATCAGTTTAGGATATTTGGAAACACATTATTTAGTTCACGTGATTTTCTCATTAAACATTGTAACCATCATACATGTATTTATTTGTTTTCAGAATTTATTTTTCATATTGCATCGTGTATTTCAAAGCCTATATGAGATGTACAAGTTTGACCTATTTTAGGTTTGGAATTCATAAATCTACAGTGTAGGTAATATACGGATGTGATTAAAGTCGTGTTAAAAGTGTTCCTTTCAAGAGTGAGAGACCAAGTATACTTACCAGATCTGAGCTGTTTTGTAACTTGAGAGGTGATCTATCTAGATTTGAATGCTTGTCAAAAACTGAATATGCCAAGAATCCTTTGCTTGTGAATGGAAAATGAGAAGTGGTATGTTGACACCACCCAGTTAATTGGTTGTCTCTACCTGATGTAGAAGCTGAATTTCACATGTTTTTGGTTGGGGACGTTATTCATCTTATCATTTTTTGTTAGCACATAGGGTGGTATATTCAGCCATGTCATTTGAGGATGCTTTTTTCTATCTACAGTTGATAAAATATTTTACCCTTTTTTTATCAAATATGTATATATCTTTAAAAACAGTAGAGGTGGATAAAACTTCTCCAAAAAAAAAAAAAAAAAGACCAGAGAATTTATGTTTTAAGAAATCTCCTATAGCTACATGTATTAAATTAATATCACAAAGATTTTCTCTTGCTTGTAAGGGGAGATCACTGCTTGTGAGATATGTAGCTTATATCTCTATTCTATGAGTAGATAAATTTATTTTGATTGCTTAGTTCAATCTGTGGATTTTTATTTGTTTTAAATAGGGCATGTTTTATATAAATCAAGTCGTTATTTGACCATTTTTGTGTATGTCATATTAAATATTTATGTTAAATTATAACCAAAGCAATTTAATTTTTCTATTGTTTATTTTTGGTTTCACTATTCACAATTTTTAAGAATTTCATAATGCTGTAAAGTATCATCTGTCATAACCTTGACCTTTATCACTCTAGGTATGATTACTTAATTGAAAACATTAAAAAAATCAAGTGAGATTCTGATATAAACCTACAAAACCAAAAAATCTAAATTTTTGAATCATTAATCTTGGTAAGTTTACAAAATTTGAGGAGAAGTATCAGTAATAACAATTAGGATGTTGTACATATCTTCAAAAAATATTACTAGGTTGTGACTGAATTGATTAAAAAAAACGCGACAAGTGCACCAGTCTGTAGGTAAGGTTGATTGCTGAGTACGTAAATAATTGATAAGACCGTACAGGTAGATCTAATCAATGAGGCAGCAATTGATCCTGAGCATCTTCAGGCAGACCTCAGTATGTGCTCAGTACTTATCAAAGATTTAAACCAGTGTGAAGGCCAATGATAATTACGAAACTGAGAATAAAAGATCTAGTCATGATTTGAAGCATCTCTTGGGTGAAATATAACTGAATTGGAAATTCCTGAAAAGGGATTAAGAATTTATGTTTGAGAGACCTATCACATTTTTGCAGACACTGGTTCATCTAAGATTATAAAGTTATTAAAGGGCTTTTTATTCCCTAATAAAATACACAAACTTTACGAGTATATTTTTGTGCATTTCCAGATAAGGAATGAAAATATTTTATTCTGTTAGAAAAGGTTAATTTTATGAAATAAAACACTTATTAGTGTAGTATTGTTTCAATTCCAGAGCTATGGTCAGTTTAGTGGCAATTTCAGTGTGTTACTTGGTGCAATACATTTAGGAATTGATTTTTATGTTCCTGATGTTAGTTTGTTCTTTCTACAGCCAGTTTACCTGTTGATAAGACCACATGTTATAACTCATCATTTTTACTGAAGATATTTTTGATTGTCCGTATACTCTCATTCTCATTGTTATTTAGTTTGTTGTAACCTCATGAGAAGACAGTGTTACTCTGTGTAGAGGGTTTATTTCAAGGAGACCTTGATTGGAGGTTCTGGTATTCTGGAATGTGTCAGAACTGCTTTAAGTATCCAATATTAATTAATATGTTTGATATTATTTATAATCAGATGTGATTATGCTTTCTATGTAAGCTTTAATTATGCATTTTTTAGCACTTACTGGAAGCTAATACCATAAACACTCATGTATTGTGCACACTCATGTATAGTGCGCATCCTCGAGTTTGAGGTTCAAAACCTTGGTAAAAATCTATTTCCCTTCTATAATGCGCACTCATTTTTCGTACATTGAGGAGGCTGTCATTTTGTTTAGCCTCGGGTTTTTGGGGATATTCGATTGAACTACAGATAACAAAAGTTCTACTGCTTCCGAAAGTCAGTCATGAGATGATCATAATTCACACCTCTAGTATCCACATTCAGCTTACATTGTTACGTTAATGTTCATTATTGCCAGTAGTTTGAGTAATTGTCTTCAAACATTGACCTTGTTGCCTTTTGGTTGTTTGTCGCAAGTTCCTTTCCAAATGGAATTTGAAGTACACAATTATCTTTAACCAAACAGTTTTGTCCAAAATGGAACTAACTAGCTAGAATATCATCTGAATATACTAAAAGCAATCAGCTGATTGTATAATCACATCATAATGACAGTCATTGTTTGTCTCAGTAATGACGATGCAAATATCGCATTTGGCTTCATGTCAAGTTCTGGGTGATTCACAGCGATATATAAACAAATGAGAACAATGGTTTTGTTAGCATTTCTTTCACAATTATATTAAAGAAATCACAGACAGACAACAATTTTCTGGCAAGTATATACGATAGAGCTTTGATACCAATTTAAAATATGAATACAAATCATATAGACTTCACCGATCACCGATATGGCTTCCTAGTGGGTGGGGTAAAGTTTGGAAACACGAAGGAAAAACTGCATTCTCATGAAACACTACATATTACTAAGGGAATTAAAATACAATATTTATAAATAACACTCTGTTTCATTATTTCGTCTTTAAAGCCTTTACCATGATAAAGGCTTTAAAGCCGAAATATTGAAGCAGAATGTTATTTATAAATATTGAATTCTCATGTATTGTGCGCCCCTCTTCTCGGAAATAGAAATTGAAGCCATAGAAATGTACACAATATGTGAGTGTTTACGGTATCATTTTGCACATGTAGCTGACTTGTTCTTTATTGTATGTGTGTTTCATGCTTTCAGATCATTTTAGGTAAAATAACTTATTATTTCGATGGTTACTATGTAAGAAAGAAAGGGATATTTGTATTATTCCTGATTTGTCAGCCATTGTTTATAATATCTGGTCTGATTATAAATACTTGGATGGGAAATAGATAGAATTAGATAAAGTTTAGTAAAAATATTGTGTTGATTTTGTATATTTTAAATTTTTAATCTCATTGTTTCTTTCTGATATAAAAAGAAAATGTGAGAAATACCATATAATTGTAGTTGATGTCTACATTGAATTGCTTGAAAATACACAATAATTATTAACCATATGAAAGATGACTTTAACCCTTTCCCTCATATAGACTCATTTTGACGCACTCAATAGGTACCACATAAAGCCTGATCTGCAGAAAACCACAGTTAAAGCTTAACAAATTTAATTACAAAGTCCTCATTTCCAGACCACTGAGGAGCAGCGAACAGCATAAAACCTGATCAGCCTGCGAGTTCGCATAGGTCTTTTCATGGTTTCCTCTATGAGGGAAAGGGTTAATGTTACTTTGTATTTGTAACTTACATGTTGATTGAGTCAAGTACAGTTTGTTTCTCCTCAGTACCTTGAAAATAAGATGGAAATACCACAATATGCACAGAAGGGTTAAGTCTCAAACAATGTAAACTTGGATGGTTTCTGATGAACATTTCATCAGTGTCAAATCTCCGCTTCATTCCATACCAGCAATGACCAAACCTATGTTTGTATATTTTAGGCTCAATCACTACAACAGATCTTTCATTTGGTTGTGGCAGAATATTGATAAATATGGTCAGCTATCAAGATTCCTTTTGAGATTTTCATCTTATTCAGCAAGAGGTCTTGATTTTTTTAAGAAGTTGCAGTTTTATTGGCTTATTTATTTTTATATATGCCTGTGTGTTTGTTTTCAGCATGACGATCAGTTCATGTTTTTATCATCAGGCAGGGATAATTATTGTATCAGATGTGTTCAGTCTTATATGGCATTGCTGTATAAACATTTATTATCATTCAAGGCTTCATATTAATTTGTGGGGAGCAGTGGTCCAGTGGTAGGACATGGGCTTTAGGTCGAGAGGTTTTGGGTTTGAGTCTCGTCAAGGACACTACTAATTTCCTTGAGAAAGAAATTTGTTTCACTTCACCTAGGTTTAAAGGGGTACCTGAGAGGGAGGCATAATTTTTTTTGGCCCTAATGTGGGCTGCCTTAGGAATATCAAAAGATGGATACTAGTACTAAGTAGCCCAAAGACCAGGGGTAAAAGCTGTAATGTCAGTGAACAGCATGAAATCGAGACTATAAAATGCCTTTACTTTATATGTAATCCTGCCTCTCTCAGTTTCTCCCCAGGGTTCTGCCAGTGTTTGTTAGGATATTGCGGAATTACAAAGATACTGACAGTGTAATTACCCAGTGTAAGTGGTAGAGGATGCAGGGAATTCAAAATGGATATTTTTTTTCAATCTCAGTAATGGAAGCAAGACATGCAAACACAAAGTTTTAATTTGAGATATTAAAAGTGAGACATCCTTTTAATATCATGGCTTAAGAACAAATGTATGGTAATTATAATGTCATAAACAATACTGAGCTTGCTGGCATTTTTGTTCAATGCCATTATAACCATGTTTTTATCATAAAAGAAAAAAAGTGAAATAAGCTATTTTTAATTATGTGTTCATAAATATATCAAGCTACAATGTCTCCAGGCTTGTTGAAATCTTGATTTTATTTGCTCATGAATTTGTTTATAATATTCTTAAGACCTCTGCTTCATGAATATTCATGTACAAAATCGTGACTTCATGAATATTACTTTAAATGGTATATGAAACAGTGGATTTTTCTTAGCTTAATATTGTATACACAAACAGAGAAGACTCTGATCAGACAGCTTCTATAGGAGGTTTCTGATCAGGGTCTGCTCTGTTTGCGAGTTTGTCAAAAATGAGTCTATATGAAACAAAGGGTTAAACACATTATTTCAAGAAAACATGATCTGATAATGCTGCTGTTACTTTCAGTGCTGTTGAATGCCAAAAGGGATGTGCATAGAAGTGAACAAACTGCAGGTAAATGCAAAGCTAAGAAAGAAGACTCTATATATTGTGTAATACTGGAACAGTGTCACTATAGTGTAGTGGTAGTACATTAAGATCAGGGTATCTAGGCATGTAATGCTAGAGAGTTGGTTGTTGACTCAGCAATCTGGTTTTGCGGCAGGTAATTTTGTTACTTTGGTGATCATTCGCACTGCCACTCATATTAATTTCAAGGAAATTAGATTGCTACATTTTGCTGTTTTTGTTAAAGGAACTGAAATAAGTGATTTTGCATCTTAATGAATAACAGCTGTATTAAAGTATAAATCAAAGGAAGCTCTTTTCAAGCTATGTCAAAACTTGCATAAAGTATTTTGCAGTGTAGGTTATTTGAGACAGATGTATACATTAAATTTATTTTGGAACTTGTGCAGCTTGTAACCCACTGTGGAACAAATCTCTTTTTAAGTGTTGGGTACATACCAACTTTCATGAAATTTTAGGTATATTGATGAAAACATTACATTTCTTGCAGTTTACATAATTAGCTACTATGCACTCATAGTAACTGAAGTATAGAAAATAATAAATGATTTTATGAATATTAAAAATTTTAGGGATGTATCATTTATATTTTTTTTTTTAAAGAAGTAAATAATATAGAATTTCAATAATATAAGGTCTTGAAACGCCTAGACTGTTCAGAGGCTTGTAAGATTTGTTAGCCAGTAATTGCATTGCACTAGAAGAATTCTTGTTGTTAACACACACACACACACACACAAGAAACAAACACACACCAATAGTACATTTTTAATACACATGTCTATTACTGGTGGAGACTTCAATTAGTGTGAAACCATCTTCAACTTTGTGACTGTGATATCTTTTCTGTATTTTACACAATTGTTATAACTTATCATCAAGCTTCTCATGAGGGTATTATGAATAAAAAAATAATGCC